>CM040171.1:12932500-13532500 GCA_022606695.1 Vaccinium macrocarpon
AGAATGGACTAAGGTTATGATTCAACCACAAGGTAATCAAAGAGTGTCCAAGTGTCCTAAACGTATCCGAGTGTCCAAAACGTTTCCAAGTGTCCCAAAACCTTGCAAATATCTAACCAAGCCCAAGTAGTTTTCCCAAAATTCTCATTTCGCAAACCGAAAGTCAATTTTGTCAAAAATGCCAATTTTGTCCAAATTCACCACAATTGATATTTCATAAGAAAACCATCTTCGATTCTAATAGGGGAAGTATCCTCCGCCGGATTTCATGGGCTCCGGTGCACCCTTGCGATTTAAGTGGGCTCCGTACACCCCTGCCGGATTTCATGGGCTCAGGTGCACCCTGCCCCACGGATTTCAAGGGCTCCGTGCACCCATGGCGGGGACACCAAACGGGTGATCCCTAGAGTTCATTTTATCCAACAATTTCACATTTAAAAATCTTTGTCTTTCATAAAGTCCCAAAAATCCCATTTCTTTCAAAGGTTCACCATTTTAGCCAAAATGTGTCAACCGCAAGACGTGTCCGATACCGCCAAACATAAATTTTGTTAATTCATGTGTCGGGTCAATTTTATGAGTTAGATGTGGATTCGGTGTTCAAAATGATAGTATAGTTCAAAGATACGATGAAACGGACGTCGGGGACCAAACGGGCATCAAAGGGTGGCAAAACCACCCCAAAAACAGGGGATGTTCTCTGGAAAAACAGGGCAGCAGCCCTAAAACAGGGCAAAGTACAGATTTTCACCCTATTGGTGTGGAATTTCAACCCAAACTTAAATGTAAGGTTCAAGGCCAAAAATTGGAAATGTAGAGTGACTAATGGACATCAAAGGAGTGCTAAACAACCAACAATAGCATCAATCAAAGGCTCAATCCATAGATCACAAAATTGTGCTCAAACAAACCAACCATGGAAGAAATTCAAGAAATAGATGGAATTTGAGAACAAGGAGCAAGTATATGCTATACATCATCTAAATACAACTAGAGGGAGAAGAATTTGTCTTCCTACCTCAAGGATTTTGCTTGAAATGAGTGGGTAGATGAAAACCCTAGCCTCCAATTGCTCCAACCCGAAATGTGTGCTTTCGGTGCGAAATCAATGCAACCCAAGCTTCAAAATGCGTAGAGGAGGTGATTTTAGGTGGGGTTTATGAAGGAGACTTGAAGGTTTTTGGTGGATTTGAGCTTGGAGCAAAGGAATGGAGGAGAGGAGGGAGAGAGGGAGAGTCGGGCAGAGAGAGGGAGAGAGAGGCTGATTTTTTTGAAAAAAATGAAAGTATAATGTGTTGTATAGTTTCACCCCATTGCACTTTCACCCCAAAACTTTCAAATGTACTTTAAAGAGACCCAAATGCATTTAAATGTTCTCTCTTCGACCCCTAAAGTCAAAATTTAATTCCTCACATTTACCCAACATTATTCCGGAAAATTTGTGTAAAAATATGGGTCCTTACAAAAATGATTTGTTATTGGGCTTCTATAACTATTTACTTGTTACTCCAGGGAAAATGATTGAATCCCCAAAATTTCTGTGGGGATCCCCGTTCCCCATTTGGAGCGAGGATCTGGGATAAAAATAAATCCCCATTGGAGATTGGATAAGGGATGGATATGAGTAAGGGGTTTGGGAATTGGGGGTGGAGATAGTAGTATCCGACCCCGATCCGTCCCCATGCCCATCCTTACTTTGCTTCAATCAATACTTCCACTGTCAGATTACCAATTGTTGGGTGGGTACCTTGGGTTTGGTTGTTGAGTTGCCTTTATAAATTTCTTCAGATAAAAAAATAAAGTACTATTGCGCATAGTTTTTTTTTCCAACTAAATTAAACTGCTAATAGAGATTTTTAATTTGATGTGAAAAAATTTTAAAAATTATTTTCTAAAGTATTTAATATTTGTTGGCTTGTTGGCTTGCAGGGATAGTAATGATTAATAAATTAAAATGTTTTAATTTCTAATAAATAAATTTATTTCAAGTTATTATCACGAATAATACGAGTAATAGCTTAATTGTTGAGGAGTATAATAAAGTTAATTGGTTTTGTATTTATATAATTATTTACGACATATAGTGTAATATGGGCATGAACAAGGGTAATTTTGTCTTTTGATAGGTTTTTACGTCATCCACTTCCAACTGTATCATTGTTACTACAAATTCATCCAAACCAAATATGGAATCAAGGGCCATGTAGTGCAGCGAATGTGCCACGTTATGTAGGGTGACTTATCAACCGTCTAAATGTGTTTTGAACAATCCAAATTTAAATAAGTCTTCTCTTCCATTGCAAAATTTTATTTAAAATTAGACTGTCGAAAACATATTTAGACGGCCCAGATTGAGCTGCACGGTACAGTGCATTTGTTGCAGTGTCCTATTCCTGCTGCCACCAAATAGTACTATTTTTAATCCTCTTCCATAAATGTCACATTACTATTGATTGATCATCCAAAAATAATATGGTCTTCCTAATGAGTACCCATGAGCACATAATAAACACATAAACAAACAAAAAAAATACATCTCAAAAAATCTTTTACATATTTCAATACATTTTTTTAACTTTAATGTGTGTCTATTGGACACTTGTTAGCATTTTTCTAAATAATATCTTCGAGTACTATTTATTGCTTACTACTCCCTCTGTCCTAATTTGTTTGCTCACTACGAAACTACGTACAATTTTCAAATTAAAAAATAATCTATTTATCAAAATAATTTTTAATTTTTTTTACACCGTATTAAAGTTCTCAATGAGATCCATTAATAAGATTTATATTGATTAGAAAATTATTTTTGTAAGTATATTATTTTTTAGTTTAAAAATTGCGTGTAATTTTATATTGAGCAAACAAATTGAGATGGAGGGGAGTAATATTGGCTACCGACTGAAGAGTGGCCACTCGGGGGGCGTGGGAAACTACTGACGCAATGCCCATTCTTATGATGTAAGCACACCAATTGTGTAACAAATTACACTTCCGATCCAAAATAAGATACTACTATTACGTTTATGACACGTGATTTAATATCCGCCTCCAACTTGCCCCACTTGCAAACCAAAGAAGTTTCAACGAACCACCACATTATATGTTCATAAAAAACTTCCAAATAATTGCAACACCCTGACCCACAACTTTACTTAATATCTTTTTCTCCCATCCCCCATATAAACCATCAAAATCCCCCACAACCTTCATTCAATCTCTCTTTCTCTCTCTCTCTCTCAACAAAACGCAAAACCCATCTCTACTAACCAAAAAAAAAAAAAAATTGGACTGATATGAGCGGGTACGAGTGTGCGCCGGTGATTTTCCCGGCGAATAATTCCGTCCTCGAATTCCCAGTGTATAGCCGGAGCTCAAGCTTCAGTAGTCTAATACCGTGCTTGTCCGAGACATGGGGTGACTTGCCGCTAAAAGTTGATGACTCGGAAGATATGGTCATATACGGGTTTTTGCGTGACGCCGTTAGTGTTGGATGGACGCCGTTTAATTTTACGGCAGCGGATATTAAGATGGAGCCCAGAGATGAAATGGAGGAGCCACGGGCCACTACTACCTCGAAGGCTCAATTGGTGGCGCCGCCGGTGAAGGACGAGACGGTGGTTGCACAGCCGCCGAAGGGAAGGCATTATAGGGGAGTGAGGCAGCGACCGTGGGGGAAGTTCGCGGCTGAGATAAGGGACCCGGCGAAGAACGGCGCGAGGGTTTGGCTCGGGACTTACGAGACTGCTGAGGAAGCGGCTCTGGCTTACGACAGAGCGGCTTACCGTATGCGCGGCTCTCGGGCTTTGCTTAATTTCCCACACCGGATTGGGTCGAACGAGCCCGACCCGGTTAGGATAACGGGAAAGAGGAGGTCGCCGGAGCCGTCTACATCGGCTTCCGACAGTGGCTCGCCGAAGAGGAGAAAGAGAGGAATGGTGGCGGCTGAGGAAGCCGAGGTGGAAATGGAGAGCCAATCAAATGTGTTTCAAGTTGGGTATCAGATGGGACAATTGCCAGTTGGCGAGCAACTATTGGTTAGCTAAATTTTAGCCGGTGATGGGAAATTGTTGTGGTGGGGACCCGTTAGATGCTTTGCAATGTAAATGTGTAAAATGAATTACAGGATGAAAGTCCCAATGAAATGTGATACTGTAATTGAGAGCTAATCTTTTTATTTGTTATTTTATGAGCTTATATTGTGGTCATGTGGTGGTGTTATTTGGGTAAGAAAATGAAAGAGCTTCATTGATCACATTACAAACCAACTTCCAAACTACAAGTCCATATACAAAAACAATTAATTTTGTTAGATAAGTTTATGAAGATAAAATTTAGAGCCATTCATAGTCATGGCACCACGATGAATATTGTCCCTTAGAAACTGCTAATTTGTGAAATTGAAAATGACACGCAAACAATTACACCTGGATTTGTTGAGTTGTTGGCTTGTTGAATAGACATTCCTTGAGGCTTCGAGATTCTACAAAAAGTATACTTTTTCAATTGACTTTGTTATTGCTTTGTTTCGTATCGTGTTGTGCTGCGTTCTTAAGTTTCTCCAAGGATTGAAAAGTTTACGATTGCATTGGGTTATTCGAATATGGAGCGGGGTTGACTTTCCATAAAGAGATTATTCAATGTCCTTGAGGCACAATGGCCACCATCAAGTCGTGCTTAGACCACTATTTCACTACACATTAAAGTGGAGTGTATATACTTTCTCTTGGGGCCTAGATCAATGTGTGCTGGAAGTGAAGCCTATGACATCGCACAATGGTATCTAGGAGACGCTGGTAATTCTTCTTTCCCATGTGTTTTCAATCAAGCTGATTAACTTTTAACAAGCTTGTTCACCTAAAATATACCAAATTGAAGATTTCTAATTTTTTTAAGGTCACTTAGCAAAAAATCCAAAACATTTGGCATTTTTAAATGAAAGGATAAGGAACTTTTGCAATCGAATATAAAAATAAAAATATTTGTCATTTTTAAAAGAAAGGACAATGAACTTTTCCAATCAAACATAAAAGCTTGGGTCTTCTCTACGAAAGTCTTTTTAAAATCTAAATTCTAGTAAGTCTTATGATAAATCTTAAAACCCTTAGGTCTTTGAAAGTTGTCTAAACCTAAATCTTGCAGAGTCTTCTACGAAAGTCAAGATAAATCACTAAAACCTATAATTGGAAAGTCATCCTAGTCTTTTTAAAAACAAAAATGCCTAAACCCATTATACCCTACCCCAAAGAGTCTAAACCCCCTAAAATTGAACCCCAAAATTGAACACACCCCCAAAATTAAAGAGAAATTAATTTTGTCTCACTCATCTGTCCTACGCATGTGTATGTGTGTGAGAGAGAGAGGATCACTTCTGAAAGCGACGGGTCCAACAACCATGGGAAAAAAATGGAGAAAGTGACGTGTTACATTTGGGTCCTATGCGTGCTGGCTTTTGACATGACGTCATCCACCTTCTTCATTTGTCTACTGAAGTCCTATCCTTCTAGTATTTCGCATTAACCCTGTCCTTATAACCAGGTCCAAATAGCGCGTGTCATTGGCTTAAAACAGTAAAAAAATATTGCATTTTTTTACTAATTTTCACTTTTTTTTTATTAGTTTATTCACTTTTGACAATAAAAGTAAAAAACAACCATGACTTGGGGTGAGAGAGCAATATGAATAAAACATGGGGGCTCGAGAGCATTCTTTTCTTCTTTCGTGCTTGTGTTTATGATATTGTACGTCTTTGTTGTGACTTTAGTGATGCAATAAGAATATCATACGTTTTCACATAATAACTCATATCGTTTTGGTTGTCAATTGTCATAGATTTTACTAGCTCTTCTATTTTGATTCTTCAATTTTTTATCTTTAGTATGTACAATTTTTTTTTGTAAGTTACAATTGCTACAAACTCTCCCATCAAATTGTCGCCCTATAAATGGTTCTATGTTTCTCTAGAGGACTAGGTGTTAGTAAGGACTAAGGACACGACCTTACACCTTTTGTTGCACCATTTGTTAATTCACCCTTCTCGCAATTATATTGTCCACTCTTTGACACACATCGCACAATGTAGAATTGATCTCCCAAACGGGTCCTAAGCCATTTGCAATTCAATTATTGCTTCAGCTACCAATTTTTACCTCCCCAAAGAAAAAGAAAAGGCATCGTTAATGAACAAACTCTCTCAATCATATTATCGCTCTATAAATGGTTTTATGTTTCTCTAGAGGACTAAGTGTGAGTAACGATTAGACCTTCTAACCTTTTTTTTTTTTTTTTGGTGGGTAAGTAGACCTTGTAACTTTAGTTGCAGTACTCTTTGTAAATTCACCATCCTCCCAATCATTTCCTTCACTCTTTGATTCACAATGCACGATGTATCATTGGGCTCCCCAACGGGCCCTAAGCCCATTGCAATGGACTTATCTCCTCAACTACCAATTTTCAACTCCCCAAAGAAAAAGAAAAGGCATTGTTAATGAACAATCTATATTACAACGGAGAGTGATTTTTGTTCCAGTCATTTTTTTTGTATCAATCATCGTATTAACCCATTTCTCCCTCCCTCCCTCTCTCTCTCTCTCTCTCTCTCTCTCTCTCTCCCCTTTTCCTCCACCATCCCATCACACCCAAAATTTCAAACTACATCCTCTCTGTCCCCTTTTCGAAATTCAAATCACAGTTTCTCTCACTACCTCCTCTCCTTCCTCACTCTAAAAATCGAAGGACCATAAAAAATTGTGCAGGGAATGGGTACAAGCACGTGCGTCGATTGCTCAAGCCGTGTCTTCAAGTACAAACATGGATATGCACTAATCTTCTACGTAAAGCAGCTTAAAGCCATAATTAGATATCCTAAGAAAACAAAATTTTCTTCAATTCTTTTCCATCTTTTCTCACTTTATAAAATTATCTACAAAGAAGTCGAACAAAATGATTAGTGGGGAGTGTTCTTCAATGTGAAAAGGATCATTTTTTTGGCGGTGAATAGAAAAATCCGAAAACATTATTAACACCGATTAACCAACAAGTCAATTTATAGTTCTTTTTTTTTTTTTTCTTTTTCTTTTTTTCTGTTGGAAGTACATAATAGTACGGTGAAGACTTTTGCACAGTACTCCTGCTTGTTATATTTTGTCAACCCCTGAATGATTTTCCCTTGGTCAAGCTAAAGAAATGGTCTCCAATTCAAATAGTAGATTATTTTTATTTTAATATAGAGTTGGTGATAGTTGTGCCAGAAATTCCAAATCGAGTCTCTTATTGAGGTAGATCTGGTAAATTTTTAAAGTGTTTTCATATGATTATTACAATTATTTGATAATTAATTCACTTATTCAGGTCAAGTTACCTGCACCTTATATAATTTCGAGGGATTAATCGTATCATTTACTAGCGGGGATCAGATAGTTGATTGTATAAATTAAATATGTCAATTCTAAGAATACTACAGGTTAAACTTAGGATAAACCTATGGGTACAACATTTAAGTATATACCAAATGTACACTGCTACAGTGTTATCTATTTCGGGTCTCGCATAATTGATTAGAACTGTTCATATTCTTGAAACATTTTTCTAAGGGCCACTGTAAAAAATTACTAGCTCATTTTAACATCGGTAATGCTTCGATCGATTAGTTGCCCAATTTCCTGTCAGTAAATTAGGCAACTAATCGATCGAAACATTACCAATGTTTAATTTTTAATAGTAGTACGTCCTTAAAAAAGCGTATTAAGAATATTGAGCAGCTCTGATCATTTGTATGAGACCTGAAAAGAATCCTACAAAAGCGATATACATTTGGTGTACATATGTCATACACTTAGGACTGTCAAATTTAGGGGGTAAAAACACTGCAATCATGTTAATTTGTCACATGAGACTTACCTTTTTTTGAATTGACCAAATAGTAACAATAATTGATTCATAAAGTAAAGGTCAATACCTAATTCTTACACATCAAATTGAGGTTAAGCATGTGAACGGAATCAGATACTTGAAATTACAGTTCACACCCAAACTATTTACCCAACTGAAATATCCTTTTCTACATTGAAGTGATTAATAGTCAGTCTTCACGACGTTTGCACGAGGCTGACGTCTTTTTAAGTCTTTCGACTGGAAAAATTGGGTACGATCCATAATTGAGATACTCCTATTAAAGCAAAGGAAAAGTATGTGGAAAATATCTAAAAACTTTTGCAACTTTTTCTGTCCAACGAGCCTTTTTGGTCAAATATGTACTCCAATGAGTACGAAGCAGATACCAAGAACGCAGAAATTTCTATTTCTTCCTCTGGTGTCGTGCCGTTCTTAGGAAGCATGTGAATGTGTGTCACGCATACAGAAATGCAAGGAAATTAACAAAGGTTTTTTCATGATGATATTTGGAAGGAAAGGTCTACACACGAGGTAGATTCCTTAGTGGGTGTAACCACAATACCACATAGACCAAGGATTTAAATATCGGGCGCTAAATAGTGGTTTCGGTTCTTTGGTATCGTTACACTACGCTATACTGGCACTATGCAAAATTTACACCCATATCGGCCAATTCCAGACACGTATTGATTTTTATCCATTTTTCCTTCTGTTACATTGTTGTACGATTCTACTACCTATCATCGATGCTCGATGCCCGGTTTTGTTACGTATCATTTGATACTCCTGCGACTGCTTCACCGTTTCCCCTATCACTATATATTTAAAACCTTGATGTATACCAAACACCAGTTGATCTACACTACATAATTGTGTGGAAGAGATCCTCTCCGGTACATGTTTTGGATTGGAGGAGACAGTCCACTTCTAGACCGTCTATTGGTACATTTAATGGATTGAATTTGCGTTCAAACTTAGGAATAAACTGATTGTCCGGAGAAAACGATCAGTGGAGACTTGAGTGGTCTAAGTCATTCCTGCCCTATCTGCAGTTGATTAAATGTGAGAGAGATCTAATTTTGAGTTTTTCCAAAACTACGAGAGGAATGTGAGATTTCTATTCTTGTTTTGTGTTGGGTAACCTTTAACTCGATGTCACCACACTGCACTGCCATTTTACTTTTCGAGATTAAAAAATGGGCTGAAATACAACGTAAAGCCCAAACTCGATGTAACGAGTGCACTGCCAATTTAGATTAAAATTGGCTGAATAAAAGTAGTAGTGCAGTTAACAAGTGGGCATGAGGTATGTCATCGGCCCAATCCAACGTAAAGCCCAAGCTACGACCTCTTTGTGAGCTAAACTTTGGTTCGGTGGAATATTTCTGAGCCAGTCCCAATTTTGGGCTTGATGATTGCACGGTCCTGACCAAATAAGTTCATGTCTCGTTAGTTGGGATGGGCATGGGGAGGGTAGGGGGTGGATACCACTACCTTTATCCCTGATCTCCGAACCCATATCAATCCCCATCCTCTCCCCGATCTCCACCGGAAATTTTATTTCAACCACCATCCCCGCCCTGATGCAGGGAACGGGGATTCCCACTGGGAATTGGGGATTCAAAAATCCATGCACTTGTCATATACTCATATGTATGACAGGGGTACATATTTTTTTAACTGAAACATGTTCGTAATATTGACTTAAAAAAATAAAAACCACATTTATAAGAACATTGCAAACACTTACCTTCAACATTTCTTAAATCAATTTTGTTAATCAATTTGGAGCCCAAATCAGACAAAGGAGGGAGTGAGGAAAGTAGTTAGCAATCTCACCCGAACCGATGGGTAACCGAACTGTAACCGTAACCATTTTTTTTACCCGAACTATAACCGAAGTATTCCCCGCAAGTATGGGTATGGTATAGGATATGGGATAACCGAACATGTTCGGTTCGGTTTTGGTTTGAGCTGATAACCGAACCGATACTCGAACTGGTCCATTTCAAGAACCGAACCGACTATATATATAATTATATAATATTGGTGTTAATTACTAATTTTTACATTGATGGTTGATGCAATACAACCCATTGACCACTCAAAGTACAACACAACCCATTCTTTTTCTTTTTTTTCTTTTTCTTGAAAAGTATGTCCATAAGTCCATTATACTCCCACAGTTTTTTACCACAAAAAACAAAGGGTCATATTCTCCCTCTTACTCCATATATGAAAATCAAAAACCCATCTTTACCTAACTACCCATCTCCCATCCTCCGCCGCAGTTCTGCACCCTGCACGTTCTCCGCCACATGTCCTCCCAGTCCCAGAGATGTAGACTCCTTCGTCATCACTCGTGCACCTCCCCCTCCATCTCTTCGATGTTGCGTGGATTTTTCATTTATACAAATATAGATCTGTAGTGAGAGAAGGAAGTGGCGGAAGCCATTGGCCGCTCGTGGAGGAGGAGAAGCGGCTCTTCGATCGTAATAGCAATCATCTTCATCGATTTGTTTTTGTTTGCTTACAGATCTGAAACATTTGTTTCTAATTGATGTTGTTTTCTGAGCTTTGTATGTTTCGTTTGTGAGATTATTTGGGTACCCATTTGGTTCGGGGAATACCCAAACCCCGTTCAGTTTGGTTGTGGTTTCATTTTCCTTTACCCGTTCGGGTATGGGTACCCATTCAGTATTGGGGATCAGGTTCGGTTATGGCGATACCCGAACCGATCCGCCTCATTGCCATCCCTACTGAGGGAGTGATCAATAAACTCATTTGGAAAGTACAGAAAACAATTTCGAAGATGAAATAATTAAAGCTTGGCAAGGGTTGAGTGACTTTAACCGTGAAATCCTTGTTAATGAGTTTCACTTTGGTAACCCCTGCACCTAACCCGGGAATAATAGTAGTTAGCTTCAACATTTCTAAGACAATGCCAAGAGATAAAACGAAGTCTGACCATAGATACTACATCTACACACACACACACACACATACATATATAATAGGATGCATATTCAATATAAATTATCTGATGTTTTAATTTGTAATGATGGTACTTGTTTACCAACAATGTTTCTGCTTGTCAAGAATTTACAACAACCGGTAATTCTTGGAACACCATTTTTAAATATGATTATGCCAATTAGAAAAATTGATCCTACTGGTATTTATAGTAGATTACAGGATCAAGATATTTTTTATCCTTTTGTTATTAATCCAGAAATCAGAATTATTCAAGAACTACAAGGATTTCTTCAAAATAAAGAAAAACAATTGAATTTTCTCCAAAAGGAAATCCAACTTATGAATATCAGTCAGAAACTTTAAACTCCTGCTTTACAAGAGAAGATCAAAGATATTGAAAATTAGTTTTTAAAAGAGGTCTGTAGTGATCTACCAAATGCTTTTTGGGAAAGGAAACGCCATATTGTTTCTCTTCCTTACAATAAGGATTTTAATGAAAAACATATTCCAACCAAAGCTCAACCTAGCCAGATGAAATCTAATTATTTGGAGCTTTGTAAAAAAGAAATCTAAACTCTCCTTGACAAAAAATTAATCAGAAAAAGTTATTCTCCTTGGAGCTATACTGCTTTTTATGTTATCAATAATACTGAAAAAGAAATGGGGAGTTCCTCATCTTGTTATCAATTATAAACCATTAAATGATATTTTGAAATGGATAATATATCCTATTGCAAACAAAAAAGACTTGTTTGATAGATTGCAATCCGCAATTATCTTTTCCAAATTTGATTTGAAATCTGGATATTGGCAAATTCAAATTGAAGAGAAAGATCGGTATAAAACTGCATTTGTTGTTCCATTTGGTCATTATGAATGGAATGTCATGCCATTCGGTTTGAAAAATGCCCCTTCAGAATTTTAAAATATTATCAATGAAATATTTTCACCCTATTCTGATTATTGTATTGTTTATATAGATGATATTCTTGTTTTCTCGTCATCTATTGATCAGCATTTTAAGCATCTTAGAGTCTTGAAGGAAGTCATTAAACGTAATGGTTTAGTTATTGTTGCACCCAAAATGAAATTATTCCTGACAACAGTATGATTTCTGGGTCATAATATAAATCAGGGAACTATCATCCCTATAAACCGTAGTATTGAGTTTGCTTCTAAATTTTCCGATGAAATTAAGGAGAAAACTCAACTTTAGAGATTTTTGGGTAGCCTAAATTATATAGCAGACTATTATTAGAATTTAGCCCAGGATACTACCATATTATACTAACATTTACAAAAGAATCCTCCTCCTTGGACTGAGAATCATACAAGAGCAGTAAAGAAAATTAAACTTAAAGCAAAACAGTTGTCTTGTTTGTGTTTAGCCAATTCAATCTGGCGTAAAGTAGTAGAAACTGATGCCTCCAATATGGATTATGGAGGAATTCTTAAGCAGCAGAATCCTCATTCTTAGAAAGAGGAATTAGTTAGATTTACATCAGGAACGTGGAAAAAAGCTTAGCTTAATTATTCCACTATTAAAAAAAATGCTTTCTATTGTAAAATGTGTTTCTAAATTCCAAGATAATTTATTAAATCAAACCTTCTTACTCCGTATTGATTGTAGTTCTGCTAAATTTATTTTAGCAAAAGATGTTAAAAATCTTGTTTCTAAGCAAATATTTGCTAGATGGCAATCAGAATTATCTGCCTTTGATTTTGAAATTGAATATATAAAAGGAGAACAAAACTCCTTACCTGATTTTCTAACTAGGGAATTTTGCAGCATGGATGAAGCAGAAAGAGATCGAATAAGAGCTGAAATGAACCGTATTTGGATTCAATCTATAGTGCGACCATATACAAAGGCCAATCTCCGATATTGGATTTATGAGTTTAAAAAACATAATAAAAAGCTCAGAGAAAATGGCCATCCGGATGATGAATATCTTTGCCAATATATGAGCATTACATTCATCAGACTAAATAGGGCACTGGTATCTCGTGCCTAATCCGAATTTGTTTCCTTGCAGAATGGAACCTCCTGACCGAGGTCGTGGTCAAGGCCGTGGTTGTGGCAGAAAATCAGGATCTTATTAGTATGGAAGAGGCAGAGTTTCTCTTTTCTTATCAGAATATCCGACTCTGGGAGAATTTTCCAGTCAGTCAAAGCAGAAAACAGCAAAAAAGGTATTTGAGCAAGGACCTCAATATGTTAAAAAGAATATAAGAGAACCATTGATCACACTTTTCTTAGGTGATCTTAATTTACATCTGAAGGATCCATGGTGCCTCAAGGAGAGGTATTTACAGAATCAACAATATACAGTCCAAGAAAGGAAACCTCGATATATTTATGAGGCTATCCTGACTGACACTTCATCAGTACAACTTACTCATCATCATTTGGTTGAATCAGATCATAAAACCCCAATCACTTTTTCAAAATGTTATATTGTCAGAGTGATGCATTCGCAGGAATGGGGTCTTTCTACATTTGCAACTAGAAATTTGAAAATCAATGAGCAAAAATATAACTATTGGAATTATGTCTGAGCGTGGACATATGCATTTTACTATCAGAATCCAATAAGAGCCCATTCATGGTTTTTTATTTTAAATCCGAAGATTTTATAGAAAGAAACTAGATTTCCATCATGGTTTCTCTATTGTTAGGAATACCATGCACCAGAAATTGAAATTTTCTCAGAATCAATTAAAAAACAATTCCTTGTATGGTATAAATATCATTCGAAGTTAAAAGGAATGACAGCAGTAAACCCACCGGTAGGACAAGACCTTTTGTGATTTTTTTACCGAATTCAGAATTACTTGGATTTGGCAATGTGGATATGAAATAGCTGAAGATCATCTTCGTAACCTAGAAATTCAAAGAAATTTTTTCATAAAGTGGTGGTCTCGTTTTGAGGCTGATAAATGTTTAGCATTTATCAATGAAACCGTAGAGCAGTATCACGCTAATTATATGAGTCAGCCTCAAGCAGTAACCCATCTCAGGGTCTAGTAAATTTTATCCAACAGATAAAGCTGATGCTTTAAAATCAGTACCCAAATCTGTCAGAACATGAGCAAGATATTAAGCTCATGGAAATCATTAAAGATCAGTACTTGGCTATTTAAGGATCAAGCCCATCTCAAGCAGACTCAAATAGTGATGTTTCCATGTCCTCACAAGATCAGGATCAAGGTCAGTTTGCTTACCTAGCCGGTGAATCACAGGATCCTAATGATGACACCGAAGTTTACCCAACCGAGGCGGACCTTTGGGACTCTATGATTGAATTTAAAATGTTGAAAGGCAAGGAAAAGAAGAAGAATCGGTAATTCGTCATCCCTGACGTCATCAACAGTAATTGTCAACATAAAACGATAGCAGCAACACAAAAACGTCATCCATGATGTCATGAACAGTACTAGATATTTTTGTAAAACTTCATTAATGACATCATGAACAGTAACTGCTATAGTAGGTTGTAGCACTTATAAATAGTTGTACTTTAAACCTTCGAAGTCAGACCTCGGAGTACCCTCTCACTCTCTTCTCTCTCTCTCTCTGTGCCACCTCTCTCCTCCCATCCACTTGTAAATTACTTTCATCTTCCGCCTCCATCAATAAAATTAGTATTTTCCAGTAAGTTTCTTGCCTTCCTTTTGTTTATTTAATCACACGATCCATATAATATCTTTGGTATCTATCTATCTATATGTGTGTGTGTGTATGTGTGCATGAATGGGGATGTGGGGAGGGTTGGGGAGGGGAAGGGAACGGGTAGGGGCGGGGATTGGGGAAGGGATCGGGTTGGGGACTGACAATACCATCACCTACCTGATCCCCGATTTTTTTTAAAAATAATCTTCATGCCTTACTCGATCCCTGAATCCCCAACCCATTCGGGGAAGGGATGGGTTGGATCGGGGCGGGTCAGCCAAGATGACCATCTCTACTCGTTAGATCCTTCTCCAATTACCTCTAAGTCTAGAAAAAAGGCATTTAATTATCATTAAGGTAATTCACTTTTTTTAATTGTCATTAAGGTAAGTCACTTTTTAAAATTATTATTAAAGTAAGTCACTCTTTTTTGGGGTTTAAGTTTATGGTGTACTTTCCTGTTATATGGTTTTAATAGTTTAGACACTTTCATAGGGTATCTTAGGGTTTATGTTAGGTTTAGGTTTAGGTTTAGACACTTTCATAAGGTATCTTAGGGTCTAAGTTTAAGATGCACTTTTCTATTATAGGTTTTTAGTAGTTTAGACACTTTCATAGGGTACCGAAGAATTAAGGTTTAGGCATTTTCAAAGGGTATCCTAGGATTTAGGCACTTCATAGGGTACCCTAGGGTTTAAGTTTAAAATGCACTTTCCTATTATAGGGTTTTAGTGGTTTAGACACTTTCATAGAGTACCCTAGAGTTTAGGTTTAGGCATTTTCATAAAGTACCTTAGGATTTGGCCACTTTTATACGGTTTGGGGAGTTTAGGGGAGAAAGATTGTGCCCATGTGAGGTGGGTAAAGTGAGAGAGAGAGAGAGAGAGAGAGAGAGAGAGAGAGAGAGAGAGAGAGAGAGAGAGAGAGAAAAGTCTTGGGGGGAAATTACCTCAGGCGTGCATTTTGATTTTCCTCGGGTGTTAGGCGTGCACTTTCCTATGGTTCTGTACTGGCCGGGAATTCCCGGCCAAATATTTTCCACGCATGTCGTTCGGGTTTTCCTCGATCAAAATTTTTCTAGGAATATTCTGAGCTGGTCCCAATTTTGGGCTTGATGACTGCACGAGTCCTGACCAAATGAGTTCATGTGTTGTTAAATCCTTCTCCAATCTTTTCCACGCCGTTCAAGTTTTCCTTGATCAAAATTTTCTAGAAATATTTCTAGGCAGGTCCCAATTTTGGGCTTGGTGACTATTGGGGTCTTGACCAAATAAGTTCATGTCTCGTTAGTTCCTTCTCCATTTTTTTCCACTCGCATCACTTTTTCTCTCTCTACCAATGTGCACATTCAATTCCCTCTCTCTTCTTATGTTGCTTTCTTGAGGGGGTTTTTTTTTTTCAAAATATTGTTCTTTTTGGAACAATTCAACAATCTATCGTTGTTTTCAAATTATTTATAAAACTACTATTTTGTGTACTTCTCATTTTCAACCTGAGAAGTTTTATGAAATTTCTTCTGGTGTGTCACTGTCCAACGTGGATATTTGACTAGCGTGTCTGTACATACTTTTCATTTTGAAAATGAGAAGTTGTTAAACATCTCAATTTGGACTTGAGAGGTCTTTTTAATTTCTGGTTTATTGACTGAAAACATACTTCTCATATTGGATCTACTACTTGTCTCGTTTCTAGTTTCTTATTTAAAAACTTGACATTTATTTTGTTACTAGCGTAATTGGTAATTGGGGTATTCTTTTCACCATTTCTAGTGGGCTACCTAAAAAGCGCAAAGGTGAAGAATGAAAAGATGAAGCGTATTTGTGAAGCCAGTAAATTTACTTGTGCAAGCGGTATTCGTCTATGATACCGCTTAATGTTTTAAAGAATTTCATATGAATGGATGACCGAGTAACGAAGTGGCAGACAATGGGTGCGAGACACGGTTGAGATTCATATGGATTGTTAGGGGCATATAAAAAAAAAACAAAAAGTACAAAACACCTTCATACATTTAAAAGTAGTAGTATAGATTGAAAATATTTATTAAAAGAAAATAGACAACAGAAAATGTATTTTTTCAAGCAAAAAGTTTTCAGAAAAAGATTGTGAAACACGATTTTCACATAAAATTCCCAAATGGGCCAAAACATCACCTACAAGCGCCTGCTAATGCCAAAACTATTTTTTATTTTGTCAAAACTCAAGTGCTTGAAATGCTTGTACTCATGTGTTGAGTACAAGCATTTCAAGCACTTGAGTTTTGACAAAATAAAAAATAGTTTTGGCATTATCACTAGCCTTTGAAAGTCCCTTTTTAAAAACGTGTTTATAAAACACGTTTTTTAGGCGGATTACGATTAATCAACGTCAAAAGCATATTTGGAAAACACGATTTTGTGAAACCATAATTGCTAACCACGTTTTCATGTATTTCAAAAATAAAGTTTAAAAAGTTGCATTTTAATTACATAAGTTATAAAATAAACCCAAATCGGTTATTGGCTCATAGATATTATCGGTTATAATGTACAGAATTGCCATGGTAAAGGGACAAATTTAGACCGTTAGATGTGAAGCAATGGAGGGTGGTAGATGTGTAACAATGGAGGGTTGAAATTCGCTAGGAGAAGAATATTTTATTGAAAAAACCCTGTATTGTAATGTAGATGTAGCTGAAGCATTGAGCCTTTTCTAATTTTATTTTTATTTTTTTGTGGTCAAAATTGTAGCATATTATTAGAATTTAAACAGCCAATTACAAATCCTTATCAATAAAAGAATGTAAGCAACCCGGGGGGGCCGGAACTCCCATGTGTTTGTCCCAAACCCTCTGAACCCAACTTGCACTAGCTCATTTGTCATTGCATTTGAAGATCTCCGAACAAACTAAAAATAACAAATTCAGAACTGATGAGCCATCTTATGATTATCCTCAATTAATAATCACTTCCACTTCCGAAAGGCAAACCATTTCCTCCCGCATTGAGCACTTACCAACACTCAATTGACCTGAATCTTTCCGCTTTAAAATGTGTTTTAGAGGGTCCCCGTGAGAAATTAGCAAGAAAATACCAGAAATGGCTTGATCCGAGCAGTTTTTATGAAAAATTGCTTGAATCAACCCCCAATCAAAGATTTGACCAAAAATATTATTTGCAAAAAATTATTATTTCTGGTGTAGTATGTGCATTTTATTGTTTGGCAAATAATACTTCTCCAAAATAAAAAGGTGACTAAATGTAGTATTTATTGAATGAACACAGAATAAAATATTACTTGTTAAGTGAATTGTGACTTGTTTAACGAAGGAGGAAATCTTATTCACGGAGGAGCTGTGAATGAGAAGATTGCAGCCTTCAATAACCTTTTGAGACATCACCCCAAACAGTAACATCACATGAAGGGAAAAGTGAACAGTGCAATATACCGAATGAAATCCCACGTGTAAGACAAAAATGCATGTGCATCTCTCCTTCAACTTAACCATGGTCAATAGGAAAGCCTGTCAATATAAATTTTGGCTAAAATATTACCACAATTACAACAAAGCCACTCCCTGTGGATTTGGACAAATAAGTCAAAATGACTTACTTTTCTTTTTCCTTATTAAAAAAATTTGCGCATTTGTTAGTTTTGCGTTAAATTTTTGTGACGTATTAATTCTTCTCGACCAGAGGAAATAAAAAAAGTGAAAAAATTTGATGGAAACTTTTATGTTTTTTTTAAAAAAAGAAAAAAATAAGTCACAAACACGGAGTCCAACCATTCCAAACTTTGGGGCCACTAGGGTTATGCCCGGTCATTATTTCAGGGTCTCGAAATTAGTCGAGGTGTGCGCAAATAGCTCTTCAAAATTAATTTTTTTCCCAGAATTTCTCATTTCTACTGAATCCTTTTTATGACATTTAGAAAAATATATTAGCAATTTTTAATACATGCAAAATTATTTCCTAATTCCCAAATTATTCTTAAGCATATCCAATATGAGAAATACTGATAGAGAAACAAAATGTAAAATACTCACCGGAATAGGATCTTGAAGAGCTTGAATAATGAGACTAAAAACAGAGTCCGAAACAAAGGACAAAATCGGTGAAGTAGAGATCGTCTTGGAGACTGTAGCTGATGAAGAAGACGAAGAATCCAAGTTCCTTAAAAAATAGGCAAATCACAATCACCAAAACCATAGAATGAGAAGAACAGTGCTTTGTACTTTCCCATCTCTGCTTTGCTTCACATGTCTTTCTTTTGGTTACAGATTTGGAGTGTTGGTTGGGTTAAGTGGCTGGGTAAAGTTACAGGGTTAAAGGAATTTAAGTTATTTAACCATGGTTACTTTTGGAAAAACCTTTTTAACAATAGTTTTACACCTTTTACCATACGACTGTTTGGGTGATGTGTCAAAAGGTTATTGGAGGCTGCAATTTTCTCATTCACGGCTCCTCCGTGAATAAGATTTCCTCTTAATGAAGAGAGGTATTGTTGCACAAACAAAGTAAAGAAAGGTTTTGTTGAGACTGATGCAACAATGTTTCGTGGTATTTAACTTGCTATAATAGCTATAAGTAGTTTTGTTCGTCCTGATGAGGATGCTCTTATATTGTAGTTTTTGTTGTTGGTTCTTGGCTGTAATGGGGCGGGTTTGGGGTTTCTACTGGTAGCCACCATTTTAAAGAGAGTTTGTGTTGTGGTTTCTACTGCCGATGTGCTTGAACAAGCAGTGCCCTGAGCGGTTTGCCGTTGCAATGTTTCTCCCCGCGGTTGTGTTTGTGTGGTAATAGAAATGTCCAAAAAAAATATGAGTCCTCTTATCAAAATTTGTGCGTTATCTGATCATGGAAGTACTCCATGATTATATTCTAGAGATTTTAGGGTTTATTTTGGGGAGATTGTTCCCCTATTGTTAATGTTCTGATATCTGTAATTTAATCCTTGGATCTCTATTTTATGATAATTGCCAAAAAAGCAAGTTCTGGTTAAAAAATTAATAATCCTGCCTTACTTCGAATGGCCGTTTGCCCGTTATGACCCAGACGTCCCATTATTGACTTCCAAACTTTGACCCGCGCCTCCACATTAAACTCGATGCACGTTGTCCCACAGGATCCCCGCTACTTGCTAGCTGTCCACCGACACTTACCAATAATGTTATAGACACAACATCCGAACACAGTATTTGAATATAACACTCACATAGGGTGAGGTGAACGGGTCAAAACGATATATGGATCACACCCTCATGTAAGTGTTGTGTTCAAATATCGTGTTCGTATTATATCCGTAACATATTCCATATTTGCCAACAGCTTCAAAATACGACAAAACCGGACGTGTCAAAAACCCAAGCCCCTTCCTTGCATGCAACCCATGCATGGGAAGCGAAGGAACACGTGACACATCACTCCAACACGTGGCCACCCTACCCCCCCTCTTGCCCCACCTTTATAATCCCCTACAAACCCCACCACCCTTTTCTCAAAACCCCTCCATTTTCCTCACATATATCATCCCATACCTAAAAATAATATATAATATATAATACTAATATTAATAAGTAGTCCAAAGATTAATCAACTTTCGACCGTCTGATTTCATAACTCCAAATGGCTGATCCACGCCACCAGCAGCAGCATCAGGGGGCCAAGCACGTGGTGAAGGCGGCGACGGCGGTAACTGCCGGCGGTTCCCTTCTGGTTTTCTCAGGCCTGACTCTTGCTGGAACGGTGATACTTCTCGTCCTGGCGACCCCACCGCTGGTGTTATGCAGCCCGGTTCTTGTCCCGGCCGTGATAACGATATGTTTGATACTGATGGGGTTCGTGGCGTCGGGAGGGTTCGGGGTGGCGGCGGTGACGGTGTTCACCTGGATGTACAGGTACTTGACTGGGATGCACCCGCTGGGGGCGGACCAGCTGGACCAGGCTAGGCGGAAGCTGGCGAGCACGGCTAGGGATATGAAGGACAGGGCGGAGCTGTTTGGGCAGCAGCATATTACGGGTTCGCAGCAGTCTTGAAGGAGGAGCGTGTGTCTCACACGCTTGGTGTGTGCATCCAACGGATGGTGATAACTGATAGGAGTACGGGGTCGCGCGCGGCGAGCGATCGATCGACCGAACGGCTTTAGCTTGAGTGTTGTTGAGGGCTCATCGCTTGGTGTGTGCTCTTTTGTTTGTGTGTTCATTTGTTACGGTTTTTTTTTTTTTTTTTTTGTGTGTGTGTGTGTGTTTTTTTTGTTTTGTTTTTGGTCTTGGTCTTGCCTGTGTTTTTGTGTCTGTAATAAGAAGCTGTTTTCGGTTTCTCAAACATGAGAGGAATGAGAGAACATTCTTTCCATCGCCGGATATTTTTTTCAAATTAATCACAACAATCTAAGTATAATAATAAATAATCACACAGACCGATATAATTGATTTAAAGTAAACACCTGCGGCAGAAATAACTTATTACGAGAAATTTGGGGAAAAAGCAAATGAAAAGAATGACAATATGACACTCAACCGAACACAATACCAAATACAGCCAGATGCATGTACGTTCGGTTACGTGTTGTGTTCTTATGTTATTCCCACGGCGTATCCAAAATAAAAAATGTTGTTCTTAGGTTATCTCCACGGCGTATTCAAAATAAAAAATGTTGTTAAAATTAGCAATGTGTGCCCCAAAAATGCTAATAATGGAATAATCAAGATTAAGATAATCTTTACAAATGTACTCAAATTATGGCTTTTGTATACTCCAAGTTATCAACCTTTTCACAATAACTAAATTTAATAGATCCCACGTCTCTTTAAATAAGCCTCTCCTTACCCCCAGACCACCTTTCTATTCTCTCCTTCAACAATGTTTTCAACAAATTCTTGATTTTTTTTTTCAAAACCTGTTTTCTTTTTCAAAAAACTCGTGTTAAAACTGAATCATGTTATATTTTCAAAAACATTTTTGAAATTTTTTTTTTGTGGAAAAAGTTTGTTTTTTAAAATTGAATCGAAAACTTTCTTTTTTAAGAAAACTATTTTGTTTGGGAAAACAGTGTTTTAAATAATCTAGTTTCTGTGATATACTCTTTCTGTTCCATAATATTGGTCATCTACGAAACTACGTGTAATTTTCAAATTAAAAAATAATGTACTTATGAACATAATTTTTTTATCAATATAGATCTTGTTTGATAGATCTCATTGTTAACTTTTAAACGGTGTGGAAAAAAATCCAAAAATTATTTTATAAATGCGTTATTTTTTAATTTGAAAATTACACGTAGTTTCGTAGATGACCAATATTATAGAACGGAGGAAGTAACACTTAGTTTTCACTATGTTATCGTGGAACTATACATTGTTAATATACATTGTTAATATACATTGGATCTTTGTTATCGTGGAACTATACATTGTTAATTTTAGTAATCATCTATATGAATAATCAAAATGACAATTTTTGGTTATTCAATTTGAAGTAGAGTATGACCATTTGGTAATACCCTTAAAATCCTGAAATTTTCATTTTTGGGTAAGTGATGTTTAATTATTTTTAAAGATATCCGAACTTTCAACTACACTCTTGAAACAAAGATCCAGACTCACTCCACACATTGGTGGGACTCATATAGTCTTTGAGATCTCACACAATTAGGGTCCGATGACTCCGATGCCTAGCTAGAAATATTTTTGTCCATTCACAAATCTGATGGTTAATTCTCTTGCTGTAGAGAATTTTGGACCTTTTTTTTTTAATGTTCACTCTGGTTTACCTCATCACCAAGTTTTTTTAATTTTATTTTATTATCGGAAAACAAGATTTTTGATACTCGACATCGAGGAAAACCAAGCCCAGACACAAGAGCAAAACCTCATCACCAAATTTGGAATCCCCAACTCATCTTCATTACTCCGTATCGCCATGCGGCCGTCCATTCCATCCATCAGTAGACCTCAGTCTCTTCATTTTTTTTTTTCTCTGAACAATGACTTTCGTCAGTAATACTGAAACAAAGCGGAAGATTAAAATACAGCATCTATAGTTTTGGCGAAGTTTTAAATAAAAACGGGTATAACATCTAGTTTAAATAAGGGATTATTACCTATAGGTCTAGAAAATAGAGGACTAATTACCACTAAGGTAAGTCATTTTTTTTTAATTACCATTAAGGTAAGTCACTCTTTTTTAGAGTTTAGGTTTGGGTGCACTTTCCTATTATAGAGTTTTAGTGGTTTAGGCACTTTCATAGAGTATCCTAGAATTTTAGGTACTTTCATAGGGTACCCAAGTCTTAGGGGTACTCTAGAGTTTATGTTTATGGTGTATTTTCCTATTATAGTGTTTTAGTGGTATGAGCACTTTCATAGAGTACCCTAATCGTAGGATATTCTAGAGTTTAAGTTTAGGGTGCACCTTCCTATTATAGGGTTTTAGTGGTTTAGACACTTTCATATGATATCGCTTTGACTTGATGAGAATTTTTTAAAGTTTGGCTTGACCTGATGGTAATTATGGAATTCAAGGATGACCTGATGGTAAATGTCTCTTAAAAAAATGGTATCGGGACAGGTTTAACCATAACGATGATGTGTAGTCTCGGTAAAAATGGTATTGGTAACGGTGAGTCGTAACAATATCGGGATCCAGGTATAGCGCAATAGCGGTGGTGAGGCATAACAGTATTGGGATATAGGTGTAGTGCAATAGCGGTGCAACACTATTGACAACGGGTCGGATCAGAGGCGTATTTTCCCTTCCCCGTACTAGCCCGGTTCCTTTTGGAGGCGGACTCGGGGGGGAATCGGAGGTGTGTCGGGTTCGGGGATAAATTAGGTCCCCATTTAGCGCATAAATTTTTGATAACTTTGTTCTTTGAAATATTTTGACAAGAAAACAAGATATTGACAAGTAATGATCGATAGTTAAAAAAATATGACAAAGTAAACAAAGATACAAAATAGTGATGTATTATTAGGTATTTTGCTCTTATAATACCAAAATAACAAAGTGTTTATAGATATATGCATATAAAAATTAGTAATAACTATTATCGGAGTTAGACCAGATTAAAAAGAATTGGGGGAAACAAATACCATCCCGCCCCGTTTGCTTATCGGATCAAAGATTACCTGCATGGATCGGGAAGGGGAGGTCGGAGGCGGGAATGGAGCGAGGTACCTACCATCCCCAAGTATTGGGAGTATTGGTAACGATGAGGTGTAATGGTACGTAATAGGAATCGGTGGTTGTGGTCGCAAATTCTTAAAAGAAATTAGCGAATTATGGGAAGGCTGATTTTTGAGTTTGACTATATTACATAATGGGCAGTACGGCATTTATCATTTTTTTAAGAATGGATACATAGATTTCTGACTAATGTGCAAAAAAAACATAAATATCCAGGCTGTCTCCGATATCTGCCCTGTTTCAGATTTCATGTTTCACGCCCCATTCCACTAAATAAAAAAGGAAGGAGCTACAAAATACCCCCCTTTTTAGTTGTGTATTATATACATCCAAGTTATCTACTGTTGGATCATTAAAAGTCATAAATTAATAACAAAAAGTTACGAATCAGTAACTTGTTAACTTGACCAACAGGCGACCTAACAAACTAAAGTTATGAAACTCACAAAAATTTACGAAACACACGGTTAGTTACGAAAAAATACAAAAATGTTACGAATCATATTTGAGAAAAATTATAATTTTTTTCTCAAAGTTACGAGACCCACGATTAGTTACGAAACAAAAGAAAATGTTACGAATCATGTTGTCTGAAAGTTACAAATGCTTAGTACAAAAGTTACGAATCATACAAAATGATTACGAATCATATTTGAGAAAAGTTATAATTTTTATCTCAAAGTTACCGAAACCCACAAAATTAAAGTTACAAACCATATTATCTAAAAGTTACAAATTCTTAGTATAAAAGTTACGAAACAAAAAAAATGTTACGAATGACCGGTTCTCCAGGGGTCATATTTTTATGTGGTGACGCAATATGGATCACACAACAGGTGCATATTGTATACACTTAAAAAAGATGTGCATTGTACATTTTTTCAATAAAAAACGCCAAAAAAAAAAGCCTGGTTATTTCAAAAATTTAGACAATCACTCTCTCACAATACCATATAAAAAAATCACAAAAAAAAAAAACAAATTACCTGAGTGGAACTAGGGGTGCACATGCACCAATAGAGATGGCAATTTCCCCAACCCGATGGATACCCGCCCCACCTCCGGCTATTTGGAGACGGATATTCTTTGATTTTTCGTCCAATAGGAGCGAATATAGTAGAACTCAAAGAATTCCCGGTTAAAAATGGAGCGGGTATGATTTTGTGATACCCATCTCCGAATACCCGTACCCACCCCAGTTTCAAATTATATATATGCGGGCATATAGTAGTATATAAATGTATATGTAAGTGTGTATATATATAAGTATGCATATTGGTATAATTTATGTATATTGTTCTAAATTAAAACTATATATGATTTAAGTGTTAAAAAAAGTTTAATTATAGTAGTTTTTAAAATTATATATAATCTTGGTAGACTATTATTTCTTCACAACTTTCTATTCTATTTTGTTTTAAATGATTGTTTTTGTTAGTACAGGACACATAAATTAGATCTTATCATCTCTCTTTTCTTTTCTTTTCTCAACTAATTTGGATATAGATTTACTTGAATATACCCGATCCCTAATAGGAGGCGGGTATGGTAGATTGTCCACTATCCCTTTTGGGTATAGAGATGGGAATGGGGAAAAAGTTCACAATTGGGGGATCAGGGGTAGAATAGAGTCCTCCGATCCATACACTACCCGTTGCCATCTCTATGCACCAAGCTGGGTCGGGTTCGGGCCGAGCTTGTACTAGGTAATAACGAGATTTGTGCATTTCCAAGCCTGACCCATTTATAATCAGGTTTCATTTAATATGCTCAAGCCCGACTCACATAAAATTTTAATTTCACAAGCTCGTCCAATAAACTCATTTATTTTTCTAAAGCATGGTATCACAAACATAAAGCAATCAACCATAACGATCACAATTATAATTCAGAACTGTAATAATATACTTAAAGTTCTACGTTCTTACAAAAATAGTACTCCCTCCGTCCCACAAAGTTTGACACTTTCACTATTCCAGCCCTATGAAAAAATTGATTATTTCTTTTAATCTGTAATGTTTTATATAAGCAATATGGATCTCGTTCGATAGATTTTAATTAGTTCTCTTTAATAATGTTTTGAAAATCACATAAAACGCTATGAATTGAAAGATATAGGCAATTTAAAAATGGCACGCACTCTCGAAAGTGTCAAACTTTGCGGGACGGAGGGAGTAAAAAAAAATGATTGTTGAATAAGAGACAAGGAGATCTAACTGAACTAGAGGAGATAAGAAGATGCGTCTCTTCATCAAGATAATCTAACCCTAAGCAACTAGGTTCCAGTAGTAATATATATATATATATATATATATATATATATATATATATATATATATATATATATATATATTTTTTAAATCAGGTCGGGTTGAGCTGGGCCTCAAAAGAATTTTTCAAACCCAGTTCATTTAGAAAATGGATTTAAAATCTCAAGTCAGCCCAGCCCTATGGACCTAAATCTTCATTCCAAGCCCTAAAAAGATCGGGCTAGACTAGGTGGGCTGCGTGAGCTACTGAGCCAGTGTGCACCCCTCAGTGGAACACTCCCATAATGCATTCTGTACTTTGCCATCGATTCACTGCTCTTTAAAATTGAAATATCAGTCATGTATTCTCGCGTCGGGAGGATCACCGCGATTGCCACGTGTAACCGCACACCGTGGTCGAACCTATATATAATCCAGCGCCCGTTGTTTAAGTAAATTAGTTCATGTCAACAAGCAACTTCCAAGAATATTTAATTAAGAGGGGCACTGGCTCGGTTGTATAATTTTGTTTTGGTGGTCCAATGATGTACGCTTGTATAATTTGTTTTGAGGGCCAATGATACTTTTTCCTTTTTTTTGAGTCTTGTAAACAATAGTTTTTTTGAATTGGTTTCACTTTGTCGTAGGTTTGTAGGGCTCGGAGTGACACATGGATTTGGTTATATAATGTCACTCTCTGTGACAGTTTTAAAAACAGATTTATGGGGGCAATGTCTAGTGCTATAAAAGACTTAATTGAAGCTCTTCCTAATACCAATACCAATTGATTTTAGGAGAGTTGGTGAAAAAGCGATCTGATAAGTGGTATTAGGGCCTAGAGGTCATGTGTTCTAGTCACGGAAGCGTTATCGTGAGAGAGGATTGTTGGGCCCAGAGTATCCCCATGAATTTTGTCACACAATTTCACTTCCAATGACTGCTCTAAAAACAGATTTGCAGGTGCGATATTGAATGTCATAAAAGACTTAATTGAAATCTTTTCTACCATATTTATGAATTACCAAAAAAAAAGGAAAAAAAGAAACCCCCTCCTACCACTAATAAGTTTTAAGAAATATTGTGGAAAAATGGTCCAAAAAGTGGTATCAGAGCCAAGAGGTCATGGGTTAATGTAGCGGGATCGTTATTGTGAGAAAGAGATTGTTGGGCCCAGAGTGTTGCCATGGATTTGGTTACACATTGACACTCCCTGCAACCACTTTAAAAACAGACTTGTGGGTGTGATGTCGATTGCCATAAAAGACTTAATTGAAAATCTTCCTAATACCAATTGGTTTTAGCCTATATGGTGAAAAAGCTGACCAACAAAGTTGTTTCTTTATATTTTCTAATTGTTTTTTATCTTATTTTTCCTATTTATAGAGCAATTTTGGGCCCGTCAAAGAACATTGATCCTTTCTTCAATAAATTCTAATGAGAAAAATTACACTTTGCCCCTAATATGATCTGACTTAAAGACACTTCATCAAAAAAAAAAAAATTTGCTTCCTTGTTCTCTTTTCTTTTTCTCCCCCTTCAAAATTTTTTTTTTCAAAAAGATTCCCTCTCCACCAATTACCTTATTATTTAATTTATCTCTCTATCTCTCTCTAATCATTATCTCATTATTTTCATTTTCAAAAACTCAACCAAACACTATCTCAAAATTTCTTTTCAAAACCCATCCAAATACAACCATGGAATCTGATCCATCAAAATTCAAGCATCTATAGTCTTGGCGAAGTTTTAAATAAAAACGGGTACAACATCTAGTTTAAATAAGGGATTATCACCTCTAGGTCTAGAAAATAGAGGACTAATTACCAATAAGGTAAGTCATTTTTTTAATTACCATTAAGGTAAATCACTCTTTTTTAGAGTTTAGGTTTGGGTGCACTTTTTTATTATAGAGTTTTAGTGGTTTAGGCACTTTCATAGAGTACCCTAGAATTTTAGGTACTTTCATAGGGTACCCAAGTCTTAGGGGTACCCTAGAGTTTATGTTAATGGTGTATTTTCCTATTATAGTGTTTTAGTGGTATGGACACTTTCATAGAGTACTCTAGGATTTTAGACACTTTCATAGAGTACCATAGTCGTAGGATATCCTAGAGTTTAAGTTTATGGTACACCTTCCTATTATAGGGTTTTAGTGGTTTAGACACTTTCATATGATATCGCTTTGACTTGATGAGAATTTTTCAGAGTTTGGCTTGACCTGATGGTAATTATGGAATTCAAGGGTGACTTGATGGTAAATGTCTCTTTAAAAAATGGTATAGATATAGGTTTAACCATAACGATGATGTGTAGTCTCGGTAAAAATGGTATTGGTAACGGTGAGTCGTAACAATATTGGGATCCAGGTATAGCGCAGTAGCGGTGGTGAGGCATAACAGTATTGGGATAAAGGTGTAGCACAATAGCGGTGCAACAATATTGGCAACGGGTCGGATCAGAGACGGATTTTCCCTTTCCCGTACCAACCTGGTTCCTTTTGGAGGCGGACTTCGGGGGGGAATCGGAGGTGTGTCGTTTTAGGGATAAACTAGGTCCCCATTTAGCGTATAAATTTTTGATAACTTTGTTCTTTAAAATGTTTTGACAAGAAAACAAGATATTGACAAGTAATGATCGATAGTTAAAAAAATATCACAAAGTAAACAAAGATACAAAATAGTGATGTATTATTAGGTATTTTGCTCTTGTAATACCAAAATAACGAAGTGTTTATAGATATATGCATATAAAAATTAGTAATAACTATTATCGGAGTCAGACCGGATTAAAACGAATTGGGGGAAACAAATACCATCCCGCTCCGTTTGCTTATCGGATCAGAGATTACTTGCATGAATCGGGGCGGAGAGGTCGGAGGTGGGGATGGAGTGAGGTACCTACCATCCCCAAGTATTGGGAGTATTGGTAACAATGAGGTGTTGATACCATGATTAGGAGGAGAATTAGTATAGCTTGCCTTCAGGAGACTAAGTGGGTAGGGGAGAAGGCTAGAGAGATAGAAGACATAGGGTATAAGCTTTATTATACGGGTAAGGATAGGCATAGAAATGGGGTAGGCATCATAGTAGATAAGCACCTTAAGGACTCAGTAGTCACAGTCACGAGGAAAGGAGATAGGATTATTTTAGTTAAGCTTGTGATTGGAGAGAGCATAGTGAATATTATTAGTTCTTATGCGCCCCAAGTAGGCTTGGATGACCTCACTAAAGAGCAATTTTGGGAACAGATGGATGATGTGGTTCAAGAGATACCTTGTGGAGAGAAACTTTTTATAGGAGGAGATTTCAATGGTCATGTGGGAGTGCAGAGGCAAGGGTATGAGAAGGTACATGGTGGATTTGGATTTGGTGACCTAAATGAAGGTGGTTGGAGGATTTTGGATTTTGCGGTAGCTGGTGACCTTATAGTTGGGAATACTCTCTATAAGAAGCGTGAGGAACATTTAATTACCTTTAAGAGCGAGCCAATAGAAGCCCGGGTCGACTACTTCCTTATTAGAGGCGCCAGACGCTTGTTATGTAAGGATTGTAAGGTCATTCCCGGAGAGTGCCTAGTGGCACAACATAGACTTTGGTGTTAGATATTGGTCTCAAAGGGAATGCGTGGGCCGAGAAAAGAAACTAGAAGCCCACCGGACTAGATGGTGGTTCTTAAAAAGGAGAGAAACTAGAGGTGTTCAAGGAGGCGTATGGGCCAAGAGATGGAGTGGGGAAGAGAAGGTGATAGTGATAGTATGTGGAATACAATGGGTGGGGGATTAGAAGAATATCAAAAGAACTTATTGGGGAGTCGAAGGGGAAAGGTCCAAGCTCTAAAGAGACATGGTGGTGGAATGACGAGGTTCAAAGCATGGTAAAAGCCAAGAAGGATTGCTTTAAAAAGTGGCAAAAGGACCAGAATGTGGACAATTTCCAGAGGTACAAGCAGGCTAACAGGGAAGCTAAGAAGGCCGTTAGTGAGGCTAAGTTGAGAGCTTACGATGATTTTTATGCTAGACTTGATAGTAAGGATGGAGAAAAGAATATATATAAAGTCGCCAAACTAAGGGAAAGGAAAGCTAGAGACTTCTCTCAAGTTAAGTGTATAAAAGGTAGTGATTCGGAGGTGTTGGTGAAAGATGAGGAGATCAAGGATAGATGGAAGATGTATTTTGAGAAGTTGTTAAATGAGAAACATGAAGGAACCTTTGGTGAGGAGGAAGTTGTTGTCCCTAGCGAGAAAATAGAATACGAGTTCTATCGGAGGATACAAAAGTTCGAAGTGGCCAAGGCTTTGAAGAGGATGAAACCGGGTAAGGCCTTAGGACCTGATGGTATCCCCATTGAAGTATGGAGAAGCCTAGGTGACTTGGGGGTGACTTGGTTGACAAAATTGTTGAACAAGATTATTTTATCTAGGAGGATGCCTGACGAATGGAGGAGGAGCACCTTAGTACCTATCTACAAGAGTAAATGAGATATCCAAAGTTGCAACAACTATAGAGGTATTAAGTTGATGAGTCATAATGATGAAGTTGTGGGGAAAGAGTTATCGAGCATCGATTGAGGATGGTGACTACGATTGTCGGAGAAAACAAATTGGGTTCATGCCCGGGAGATCAACTATGGAAGCTATTTACCTACTAAGGAGATTGGTAGAAAGACCGCAGATCAACGAGGAAGGATCTCCATATGATTTTTATAGACTTGGAAAAGGCTTATGATAGGGTGCCTAGAGACATTATATGGTGGGTTCTGGAGAAGAAGGGAGTGACCAGAGGCTATATTGACGTGGTCAGAGACATGTATGAAGGTGCGATCCACGCCATTAGATCACCAAATAGGGGAGAAACGAGTGAATTTCCCATCACGGTAGGGATTGCACCAAGGGTCGTACTTGAGCCCGCACCTTTTCGCATTAGTTATGGATGAATTGACTAGGCATATTCGGGAGGATATCCCATGGTGTATGTTGTTTGCAGATGATATTGTCCTTGTAGATGAAACGGCTAGTGGTGTTAAGACTAAATTAGAAATTTGGCGGGAAGCATTAGAGTTTAAGGGCTTTTCGGATAAGTAGGAGTAAAACCGAGTATATGGTTTGCAAGTTTAGTGATACGAAAGTGAGTATGAGGAAAAGAGTGATGATCTAAGATCGGGAGATACCAAAGAGGGACCATTTTAGGTATTTAGGCTCTATTATTAGCCAAGATGGAGAGATTGAAGATGATGTGACGATAGGATCCAAGTGGGGTGGGTTAAGTGGAGAAGCGCTATTTGGTGTAATTGTGTGACAAGAGGGTACCAACAAAATTGAAAGGAAAAAATTTTATATAATCCGCCATAAGACCATCCGATGCTTTACGGAACGAGAATGTTGGCCTATTAAGAAGCAACAAGTGAATAAGATAAGAGTAGCGGAAATGAGAATGTTGAGGTGGATGTGTGGTAAGACTAGACGTGATAGGATTAGAAATGAAACAATTCGCGAGATGGTGGGTGTAACACCTATAGAGGAGAAGTTAAGGGAAAATAGGTTAAGGTGGTTTGGGCATGTCTATCGTAGGCCAGCGGATGCAGTAGTTAAGAGAGTGGATATGATAGCTTTGGGTAGAAACGCACAAGGGAGGGGAAGACCCAAATTGACTTTGGATGCGGTAGTACGCAAAGATCTAAGTATACTGGGTTTAAGCGATGAAGTAGCATTTGACAGAGCTCAATGGAGAAAAAGGATTCATGTAGCCGACCCCAATTGATTGGGACATAAGGCTTGGTTTGGTTTGGTTTATGCAAAAAAAACATAAATATCCAGGCTCTCTCCGATATCTGTCCTGTTTCAGATTTCATGTTTCACGCCCCATTCCACTTAAATAAAAAAGAAGGAGCTACAATACACACCCCTTTTTAGTTGTGTATCATATGCATCCAAGCTATCCACTGTTGGATCGTTAAAAGTCATAAATTAATAACAAAAAGTTACGAATCAGTAACTTGTTAACTTGAGCAACAGGCGACCTAACAAATTAAAGTTACGAAACTCACAAAAATTTACGAAACACACGGTTAGTTACGAAAAAATACAAAAATGTTACGAATCATATTTGAGAAAAATTATAATTTTTTTCTCAAAGTTACGAGACCCACGATTAGTTACGAAACACTCGAAAAGTTACGAAACAAAAGAAAATGTTGCGAATCATGTTGTCTGAAAGTTACAAATGCTTAGTACAAAAGTTACGAATCATACAAAAATGATACGAATCATATTTGAGAAAAGTTATAATTTTTTATCTCAAAGTTACGAAACCCACAAAAAGTTACGAACCATATTATCTATAAGTTACGAATTCTTAGTATAAAAGTTACGAAACAAAAAAAATGTTTCGAATGACCGGTTCTCCAGGGGTCATTTTTTTATGTGTTGACGCAATATGGATCACACAACAAGTGCATATCGTATACACTTAAAAAGGGTGTGCATTGTAGATTTTTCCAATAAAAAATGCCAAAAAGTCCGGCTATTACAAAAATTTAGACAATCACTATCTCACAATACCATATAAAAAAAATCGCAAAAAAAAAAAAAAAAAACTACCTGAGTGGAACTAGGGGTGCACATGCACCAATAGGGATGACAATTTCTCCAAACCCGATGGATACCCGCTCCACCTCCGGCTATTTGGAGACGGATAGTATTTGATTTTTCGTCCAATGAGAGCAGGTATAGTAGAACTTAAAGAATCCCCGGTTGAAAATGGAGCGGGTATGATTTTGTGATACCCATCTCCGAATACCTGTACCCACCCCAGTTTCAAATTATATATATATGCGGGAATATAGTAGTATATAAATGTATACGTATGTGTGTATATATATAAGTATGCATATTGGTATAATTTATGTATATTGTTCTAAATTAAAACTATATATGATTTAAGTGTTAAAAAAAGTTTAATTATAGTAGTTTTTAAAATTATATATAATCTTGGTAGATTATTATTTCTTCACAATTTTCTATTCTATTTTGTTTTAAATGGTTGTTTTTGTTAGTACAGGACACATAAATTAGATCTTATCATCTTTTTTTTTTTCTTTTCCCAACTAGTTTGGATATAGATTTACCCGAATATACCCGATCCCCAATAGGAGGCGGGTATGGTAGATTGTCCACTATCCTTTTTGGGTGTAGAGGTGGGAATGGGGAAGAACTTCACAATTGGGGGATCGGGGGTAGAATAGAGTCCTCCGATCCATACACTATCCATTGCCATCTCTATGCACCAAGCTGGGTCGGGGTCGGGCCGGGCCGGGCTTGTACTAGGTAATAATGAGATTTGTGCATTTCCAAGCCTGACCCATTTATAATCGGGTTTCATTAATATGCTCAAGCCCGACCCACATAAAATTTTAATTTCACAAGCTCGTCCAATAAGCTCATCTATTTTTCTAAAGCATGGTATCACAAACATAAAGCAATCAACCATAACGATAACAATTATAATTCAGAACTGTAATAATATACTTAAAGTTCTACGTTCTTACAAAAATAGTAAAAACAAATGATTGTTGAATAAGAGACAAGGAGATCTAACTGAACTAGAGGAGATAAGATGCGTCTCTTCATCAAGATAATCTAACCCTAAGCAGCTAGGTTCCAGCGGTAATATATATATATATATATATATATATATATATATATATATATATATATATATATATATATATATATATATATATATATATATATATATATAATATTTTTTAAATCAGGCCGGGCCGAGTTGGGCCTCAAAGGAATTTTCCAAACCCAATACATTTAGAAAATGGACTTAAAATCTCAAGCCAGCCCAGCCCTATGGGCCTAAATCTTCATTCCAAGCCCTAAAAAGATCGGGCTAGACTAGGCGGACTGCGTGAGCTACTGAGCCAATATGCACCCCTAAGTGGAACACTCCCATAATGCATTCTGTACTTTGCCATCGATTCACTGCTCTTTAAAATTGAAATATCAGTCATGTATTCTCTTCGGAGGATCACACAGTGCCCTGGTGTCACCGGCACCCGTGGTCGACCTATATATAATCCGTGCCGTTGTTTAAGTCATCGTTCACGTCAACAAGCAACTTCCAAGAATATTTAATTAAGAGGGTCACTGGCTCGGTTGTATAATTTGTTTTGAGGGCCAATGATGTATGCTTGTATAATTTGTTTTGAGGGCCAATGATACTTTTTCCTTTTTTTTTGAGTCTTGTAAACAATAGTATTTTTGAATTGGTTTCACTTTGTCGTAGGTTTGTAGGGCTCGGAGTGACACATGGATTTGGTTATAGAATGTCACTCTCTGTGACAGTTTTAAAAACAGATTTATGGGTGCAATGTCTTGTGCTATAAAAGACTTAATTGAAGCTCTTCCTAATACTAATACCAATTGGTTTTAGGAGGTGCTTGACCGTTCGGGTATATAATAATTAACTCTAATTTCGTCCCAAGCGCAGGACTATAGACCGGTGCAGCATAATAAATCCGGAAGTACCGGAGTCGAACCACAGAGACGGTCTACGGTGTTTCACTCAAACTATGTCAGCTCTATGTTTGTAATCGGCTCTCAGGTAGCCACCCCTTGCTCAACTGGTTTAATTAATTAACTAATTTAACCTAATTTAATTACTGAACTCTGAATTTAAAAAGGAGAGCACGGCCGTGGGCACTACGGTGCCGCAACTAGTCTAATTCACATTCACTCGGGCCACAATAATCCAATTAATAGATTTAAAAATATGGAAAGATAATTCCAACAAATGCGCACCGTTGTCACCAATCTCTACGCATTTAAAATTGGTAATGCTTGGTTTTGTTTGCTAGAAAAGTTCCGTATACAAAAATTGCGCATTAATTGGAGTAATTCGGCACCGAGGTAGAACGTAAATTAGCCTGGCCACGGAACACCTTGTCTCGCGGCCGCACTCGATGCGACTACTCACGCATTATTGAAGAAACAACAAAGATAACGCAAACCCTAGATCTAAACATCATGAAACAGTGAAAACGATAACAAAGAATTATACTAAAGATTGTGCAAAGAAATTACCCTTAATTAATTAAGGCAAGCATCAATCCACGCTGAAATCTTGAAAACAAATGCTGAGGAAGAATATATGAGATCTCAGAAATTTTAAAAGTTGAAGAACTAAAAAAAGCAGAAAATTAATTAGCCCCTCTACTAGGTTAAAAAAAACAAGAGTATTTATATCCCCCGTTCGAAAATCCCTTAAAAACCTAATAATCCTCGAAACTTATTGCGCGCGGATGACCAAAACGGCCGCGTTTTGGCATGACCCTAAGCCATTCGGTAGCGCTACCTAGAAATAGGTGTAGCGCTACCAAGACTCCTTTTGCTTGCGTTGACCGTAAAAGCGGCACCGCTCAACACCTCCATAATAGCCTCTCCGGTGAGCGCCATCGGAGAACTTGTGTAGCGCCACCGCCTCCCTTTCATGAAGTATGTTGACCGCTTGACCCTCCTCGTGTTGATCGTTGACCTCTCTTCTATCAAAAGTAGCGCCACACCTATTCCTACAGTGTATCCAAGAACATTCCCGATCATTTTGGGACCCTTTTTAAGCCATCTTGAGCGCTCCAAGACATTGGGGTAGCGCTCCCGACGAGTTTCGACCACCCCATGCACAACTCACTTGCCTTCAACTTCTGATCGACGTGCATGGCCCTGAAGAATATTAAAATTGCACTTATGCACCTAGATTACCTGCAAATCACACTCGCAACACAGAAACACCACATGCACGCATTAATTGGAAAATAAAACTTAAATCGCATGTAAACTAAGCCAAAAACCCCCTAATTGGGCGCCTATACGCAAGCTTCTCACGCGCCCATCACATCCCCCAACTTGAGCGTTGCTAGTCCCTAGTAACGAACGAAATAAAAACAACGAAATAACTACAACGACTCAACAAGGGATACGAGGGTTATGCAACTTGTACGACATCAAGTGAACAATTAAAATATAGTCTCCTAATTACCTGTAACTCAGTCACATCCATGCTCCAACAAAAAGTCGAATAATTTCACTCCTCAGCAAGATCTAAGATAAAGTTCTCTCACGTGGCACAATATCGCTCGTTCTCACCGAAACACTCTACATCCCATGTGAGGCGCCTGGCGATCAACGTGGATTTGAACAAATCACCACGTGCCAGTCAAAACAACGCCAAGATATTCAATGAAAGCTCACGAAACAGGATACCACACATTCACAATCCAAATATCAAACATGCATGCGAAAGGGTCAAATAACGTGCATCGGGTCAACTAAGGGCTTTATCAGGCTTGTAATGACCGCGGTAAATCAACGAAAAAGGGAAAAACATGCAAAGGGTGACGGCCTGTATAAAAAGCTCATGGTCAATCTACCCAGACCGCCGCCACCAACACGAATAAACACAAACACAATCACATAGAAATAACCAAAGGTTTATCATCCTACGTAACCAAAATAAAACAACCAATGTTTGACACAACCACCACGTGCCACATACGGTCACACCCACCGACATAAAATGAAAAAACAAAATGAAATAGTCTCCAACAACTCAAACATAAGAAATAATAAAAATAAATGCAACACCACCAACTACGCCCGTCCCAACCCGTGGTCCAACTCCGAAGCTCAATCATCTCCTCCTCCAAATTCAAGATCGATTTGCTCATCCTCCAATGGTGGATCCAAGAAAGTCATCACTCACCTCCAAATCCGCCACCTTTGCCTGCCGGAAAGGTCCCGGATTCTCGCCCAAAAGCCGTGCCTCCAAGGCGGCGCCTATCGACTAAATCATGCAGTTCCGAATTATCTGCTCCTGCCCCCTCTTCAACTTCCTGTGGCTCTTTGCCACACCCGCCAAACACCCAAATATCTTCTCGAGCCAAGTCTTAGTGCTGGCGCTAGCAGGTGGCGGAGTGAGCATCGACCCCCCTACGCCTCGACTGAGCCCTACTACGAAAGTGAGAATGGAGGAATCCATATCCTTAGGATTCAACGGGTCATTGCTCGGGGTATTTTCGAGCCAAGGCCACCCTACTTCTTAAAATCTTACTTATCAAGCATGGGAATGGCATTCTCAGTGAGGTGGGGACATCCCTAAAGTCACACATCTGCCCAAAAGCAAATAGGGCCCAATCACATACGGTATCAGCGGACATGAACACAAACATCAAATTCCCCACATACTTCTGGGGTGCACCCTCCTTACCCCTAGGATACAAGTTATAACAAACCACCTGATTCATGAATCGATAATCCTGCGTAAGCCCTCACACCGCCAATGAGGAATCACGGCATTCCTACGGTCACCGTACAAGTGGCGGTTCACCTCATCATCATTAAAAGCCGACTCCGGCTTAGGGTAAGTCGTGGGCCCCGTAGGCCTCACATAGCCCCATGCAAGGGCTATCTCACTAGCATCAATAAAAACAGGAGCATTACCAATTTTGGACGTAATCCGAACTGCGGGGTCCATAAAAGTACCAGCCTCGGGGGTAACCATATTCTTATAAAATTCTTCAACTAATGCAGTATTATAACCGGGATTAGGTTCAAACCAAAAACCCATACCTTGATCCCGGATGGCCTGAAACGGCGAAAAATCGTTGGGCCACAACCCATCCTCTATGATATGCCGTTCATTCTTCACCCCTCTCTGTTTGATCGAAGCCTCCCACTTGGCTTGGTTATCTCTCTCAATTTGGTCCCGGTCCCACGCTTGGCGGCGGATAAACTTCCTCCACACCACTAGAGGCCCCCGCTACAGACTTTCCCTTCCCAATGTGCTGCCTCTTGGATGCCATAACTCAAGGGTTTAGGGTGAAAAAGTTTGGGTTTATGGGTTTTCTGATCTGGAGATTTTAGTGGGTTAGAAGGAATTTGGTTTGGATAGAAAGATAGAGGAGAATGAGAGGAGTGTTTTTTTGTAAATTTTGGTGAAGATTGGTGAAGTTTTTAGGGAAATATGGAAGCTTAAAGGCTAGGGTTTTGGGTAACAATGGAGGTAGGGTCGGAGGAAGAAGAAGAAGTATGGAGAAAGTGGGAAAAAGTGGGAGAAAGAGAGAGAGAGGGCGGTTTTTTTTTCCGCACAGAAGCACCGGGAGCGCTACACCATTTTAGGTGTAGCGCTACAGATGACGTCATTTTTTTTTTTTTTTTTTTTGTGTAAAACGACACAACTATTTCTTCTCTCTCTTAAAGGGCTTTTTATTTGGCGGGTAAAAGTTTTTTTTTTTTTTTCAAGGTTGGGGTTCATGTTTAAAAGTTACTTTCGAGATCATGGCATCCACAAGCAAACATTAAGTTATCCCAAACAACAATACTCCTGATTGAGGTCTTCTACGATTAAACACAGAGTTGGACCACCAGAACATCACTCCACCCAAACACCGGTTTCCTAAGTTTTGACACAGGAACTGACACAACTGTTTGACAAAGGGTCAAAGGAATATATTTAGTGGTATAATCATGCAAAAATGGCCTTATTTCATCCCCTAAACACGTCATCGACCCTCTCACATGCATATGAAACATTCACATCATGATATGTGATACAAACGCCTACTATTTAATACAAGTGCGGAAAGTGAAGAACAATGAACATGGGATGCCTTAAGGAATTACTGTGCACAACGTGAAAACACCTACTCAGACTTGCCTATGGCGTGAAAAATATTCAACATGGATGTCGGATATATGCATGTGAACAAGTTAAACAGGCAATTAACGAGACAAAAATCTAGCATACTCATCTCACTCATACAAACAAGCATAACGAACGTATCCTCAGACTCAGAAATTAACCAAAAATTAAAAATTCAAACAAATCAAAACGACCCCTAAACTACTAGCAACGCTCAAACAAATCAAAACGTGTACAAAGTACACCCCTTCCCCAACTTGAAATGTGCTCACCGCACCAGGCGGGGAAGACAAAACATCAAAAGAGAAATCAAAGATAAGGGAAAGAAATGGACCGACGAATGGCAGCCAACCATCATGACCCCGGCCGATGTATGGGGAATTTTGCGTCATCGCTGCTTTTCGTCATTGGTACTGCTTCCAGGATTTGCTCCTTCGGACCCATAGAGGTCCACAGCTAGTCACACAGGGCCGCGTCGAAGCTTTATAGGACTAACAACCGCCACATTTCGCGGGCACCCCCGCCAGGCTCCCGAATGCCGCACTCACCCCTGGGAGGCCCAAACTACCAAGGCCGGTGTGGTAGCATGCTCGTCTCCGCAAAAGGCTTAAAAACAACTACCTACTAGGCAAAGAAATGACATCAAGCATCACCTCGCTAGTGGAAGCCGGGCCACAACAAGTAGTAACAAATATAAAGAACACCACACACAAACCAAAAAGGCAAAAAGAAATAACAAACACCACCACTTTTGTTTATTCCAAACCAAATTCAAGGCTAGAAATTAGGTGGCTATACTAGACCATCTTTCCTTTCTATTTATTTATTTATTTATTTTTTAACAGAAACAAACAAGAATAAACATAAATTATGAAAAATGAAGTAAAACTAAAGAAACACAAAATTTGCCCTTACTAACCGGAGCTGGGTACACGACCCTTATTTAAACAAATGGGCAAAAAGCTATGAGAACCCAAGTCAATGATGGGTACCCCTATCGCTAGGGGCGGGTCCACACTCAATTAAGAGCATGGTACGCTAAAGCTACCCGTGGGACCCGGGCTGAAAAGCCTAAAAATAACCGGGTCGTCCGAATAAACGGGGATCGACCAACTCCTCATCGTTCTCCTACTTCCGAAAATTCCAAAATGGTTTTGTGACGCCCCATTAACTTTAAACACATTACTATCCTTCGAATCACGGACATCAACTGAACCATTTGGATGCACTTGCATCACAACATAGGGACCTTCCCAACGGGATCTCAACTTACCAGGAAATAAATGGAGACGCGAATTGTAAAGCAACACTTTCTGACCCACGCTAAAGGTTTTTCGCTGAATATTCCTATCATGATACGCTTTTACCTTAGCTTTGTAAATACTGGCATTTTCAAACGCGTCGTTCCTAAGCTCCTCGAGCTCACATAACTGCAACTTCCTATGCGCACCTACCATATCTAGACTCGAATTGATTTCCTGAATGGCCCAATAGGCCTTCTTTTTCTAACTCAAGCTGGCGGTGGCGGGCCTTACCAAAACAAGCCGATAGGGTGAAGCACCCAACACGGTCTTATAAGCGTCTGGTAGGCCTGGCGCATTATTTAACCTGATTGACCAATCCTTCCTAGTCACACCTACAGTTTTCTCCAATATACGCTTAATCTCTCGATTTGCTAACTCGGCCTGCCCATTAGTTTGGGGGTGGTACGAAGTGGACACCTTATGAGTGACTCTATACTCCCCATCGACTTTTGAGCGGCCAGGCTTCGTGAAGTGCGTGCCCTGATCAGAGATAATGGCGCGTGGCACGCCAAATCTCGACAAAATATTAGACTTAATGAACTCTAGCACGACTCGAGACTCCATAGATTTAGTGGGTATCGCCTCCACCCACTTGGACACATAGTCCACCGCAACTAAGATATACTCATACCCATGCGACATAGGTAATGGACCCATAAAGTCAATGCCCCAACAATCAAAAACCTCTAGCACAAGAATGGGTCGGAGGGGCATCTCCTGACGTGAAGACAATTTGCCAAGCTTTTGGCAACGGTCACATGACCTACAAAACGCATGAACGAGCTTAAACATATCAGGCCACGGAATCCACATTTGTAAAATTTTGGCGGTGGTCTTCTTCGCAGAGAAGTGACCACCGCACGCCTCGCTATGACAGAACTCTATAATCCCCTTCTGATCAGACTCGGGGACACACCTACGCACAATCTGGTCCGCACAGTACTTAAACAAATATGGGTCATCGAATATATACTGCCGGACACTCCTCAAAAATCGTTGCTTCTCTTGGGTAGACCATAGGGAAGGAATCTGCCCTGTTACCAAATAATTGGCAATGTCAGCATACCACGGGCACTCATTAGCGGCGAACAACTGCTCATCCGGAAAAGAATCTCTAATGGGAAGATTTGAGGTGGGGTCCTCGAATTCCAGACGAGACAGATGGTCAGCCACTACGTTCTCGACCCCCTTTTTATCCTTGATAATCAGGTGGAATTCTTGCGGCCAATGTAATCCACCGAATGAGGCGAAGCTTTTAATCCCGCTTAGTCATTAAGTACTTGAGGGCCGCATGATCGGTAAAAACCGTAATCTGCGAACCCACTAGGTAGGACCGAAACTTATCTAACGCAAACACCACTGCTAACAACTCCTTTTCGGTGGTGGTGTAGTTCATCTGCGCCTCATTCAAGGTCTTACTGGCATAATATATCACACACGGGTCTTTCCTCTCCTGCGCCTAAAACAGCTCCATTTTGCATAGTCGGAAGCATCACACATAAGCTCAAAGGGAAGACTCGGTCCGGGGGATTTTGCCAATCGGCGAGTTGTGAGACTCGCTTTAACTTCCGAATGCCCCCTCACAATCATCCGGACCACACAAGCGGTGCGTCCCTTTGTCAATAGCTGACACAACGGACGGAGATAGCACTAAAGTCCTTAATGAATGCCCGGTAGAAACCCCAGCGTGTCCCGAAAAACTAACGCACATCCTTAATGGACTTAGGTGTTGGGAGATTTCGGATTAAATCAATTTTGGCCTTATCCACCTCAATACCCTTAGAGGACACAATGTGTCCCAACACGATTCCCTGGGTAACCATGAAGTGGCATTTCTCCCAATTAAGCACCAAGTGCTTCTCCTCACATCTCTGTAAAACCTTTCCCAAATTTTCGAGGCATCCATCGAATGAATCTCCGAAAACCGAAAAATCATCCATGAACACCTCTACTATCCTTTCCACCATATCACTAAAGATCCCCATCATGCACCTGGAAAAGGTACCAGGCGCATTGCACAACCCAAAGGGCATGCGACGGTATGCATAAGTTCCATAAGGACAGGTGAAAGTGGTCTTTTCCCCAGTCCTCTAAAGCAACCTCAATGCTGTTTATATCCCTAATAACCATCCGTAAAGCAATAAAATGCCCGACCCGCTACCCTCTAAAAATCGATCAATGAAAGGAAGAGGAAAATGGTCTTTTCCGGTGCTGCTCGCATTGAGCTTCCGGTAGTCGATGCAAACTCTCCATCCCGGTAGGGAACTTCGGCCGGGCACTAAAACTCCCTCGCCGTTGGTCACGGCGGTCCTCTCCCACCTTCTTAGGCACTACTTGCACGGGCTCACCCACTCACTTTATGAGCAAGCTGGGTAGATGATCCCCGCGTCTAACAACTTAAGCACCTCAGCCCTAACCACGTCTTTCATGTTAGGGTTAAGACGCCGCTGAGGTTGCCTAGAAGGCTTAACACTTTCCTCAAGAATAATGCGGTGTGTACACACCGTTGGGCTTATACCATGCAAGTCCGCAATGGTCCAATAATCAGCGCCCTGTGCTCTCTCTCAATAAATCAAGCAATTTCCTCTCTTGATCTTCCTCGAGGGGTCGAGGAGATCACAACCGGATAGGTATCATTGCCTTGCAAAAAGGCATACTTAAGCGTGTCCGGTAGAGGTTTTAACTCGGTCTAGGCTACAGATGGATGACGGAAGAACCTTTGGCGAGGGGGTCGCCCCAATGGCTCAAACATAGGGTCATGAGTGACCCCACACAATTTCTCACAAGACTCCTCAAAATCTAACAACTCTGACAAGTTCATAGCCTCTGCTGAATCCAAAAATGATATTTCCTCGGAGGTAAGGGCAACCTCCAAGGGGTCCTTGTACAGGACCGTATCGATATGCTCCTGGACTAACGTGTCAATCAGACACAACCCCTCGAACTCTTCACCATCATCCTCTAACGTATTGACACTGAACACATCCACCTCCATTCTTTCCTCCCCGATAGATAACTGGACCTTGCCAGTTTTGCAATTCATCACAAATATTGGAGGTGGCTAGGAAAGGGACGCCTAAGATGATGGGGGTCTTCTCTAAAGATTCACGGCCAGGGACTAATGTCCAAAACAATGAAATCAATGGGAATTGAAACTCCCCTACCGGATCAACACATCCTCTACCACTCCCTTGGGCACTCTAATACTCCGGTCAGCTAACTGTAGCGTGACTGAGTCTCACTAAGGTCGCCTAGGCCCAATCTCAAATATGCTGAATAAGGGAGCAAATTCACACTTGCTCCCAAATCCAACAATGCCTTATCAAAATTTTGACCTGCTATGGCTATGGGAATGGTGGGACACCCTGGATCCTTGCACTTGGCAGGAATCTCAGTCTGCAGAATGGAGCTCACTTGCTCCGTCAGAACCACGTTGTTCTGACTCTTGCGCTTTGGTGTGCATAGGTCCTTTAATACCTTAGCACACTGAGGAAAGGATTCAATCGCCTCCATTAGGGTGATGGGGAATTGAATCTTCTTGAACAACTCAATCATTTTATTGTTCATGCTTGGCTTAGGTCTCACCGCCAGTCTTTGGGGAAATGGAGCTAACGGTCTTACTGGTGGCGTTTGAGTCATGGGGGCCGCGACAGCAGGCTCCCCCACCTCAGGTGACTCCTCTCTCTCAACTACTTCCTCCCGAGGCACCTCAGCAGTATCAATAATGACCTCAGGCTCAATAACTGGCTCCAAGGGTGGAGCCTGTCTCTGTGTTGGCTGAATAGTCTTATCAATGGTTTTCCCACTCCTCAGAATGGTGACTGCCTTAGCCTCTTCCTGATTTTGCCCTTGGATATTGGGGCTTGAATTTCCCACAAAATGGGCACCTGCCGACTACCACCGGCCGAAACCTACCCTTTTCTGTTGCATTTGGTGATCACCGATAAGTTGGGTCATTTGGGCCATGGGGCCCCAATTTGTTTGCCTCGTGTCGGGCCTCGAACGTCAATTTGAGGCGCATGAGGGAATTCATGGAATCCTCAAAACGGGGTGGTGCAGTCTGCGCATAACCTGGGGGCGGACCACGAGTGGATGGACCTCCCCCTCTACCTTGCTGTAATTGGTAATTGTAAGGAATGACTTGGCCCTGAGCAGGCCTGGGTACCTGGGATTGATGGAACTGTTGCGGCGGAGGTGGCGCAGGGAGTTGCGCTTGGCCTCCACCTGTGGGTCTTTGATCTGACCACCCAAAGTTAGGGGGTTTTTGATCTGACCACCCAAAGTTAGGGTGGTCTCTCCATCCCGGATTATAAGTATTGGAGTATGGGTCCCAATTCCTTACAAAGATTTACCTCTTCCCCGAGTATTCGACTTGCTCCCTTAGCGGCTAAAATCCGGGGGCATGCGGTTGCAATGTGCCCCCACACACTCACACCACACGCTTGAGACTTCCTCTATATCCTGACCTCATGCCTTTGGGCGAAGTCTGCCTAACTTCTAATTCTTCTAGCTTTTTTGTGCGATCTTTTTAGACCGGGCTTGGAGTCGCTGGTCTCGTAAGGTAACGGGGATAACATTGGAACCAGAAGGTCCAGACCGATCAAAATCAGAGGGTTCTAACGCCCTCTGCCTATCTGCTAGGTCATCCAAAAAATCCCAACCCTCATCCGCAGTTTTGGACAAGAAGTCGCCCCCCTTACATGAATACTCTATATGCTGGATTGTCTCAGCGTTGAGACCCAGGTGGAAAAATTCGACCAACTGTATCTTTTCAAAACCGTGGTGTGGCATTCTTAGAGCAAATCTTTGAAACGCCTCCCATGCCTTCACAAAAGTCTCACCCCTCTCTTGCCTAAAACCTTGTATCCGACGCCTTAAACTATTAGTTTTAGCCTCAGAAAAATACTTTCTGAAAACGCGTCACGCACATGTGCCCATGTGGTGAAAGACTGAGGCTTTTGCATTCTAAACCATCTAAGTGCGCCATCTCTTAAAGTGGCCTCAAACAAATTGAGGCGGGGCATTGTCGTGTTGGGTAGTAGGCGCCCGGGTTGCGCCGCTAACCCCTCAAATGTCCGCTGCGTGTTCGTGCGGGTCATCAGACTCTCTCCGTAAAAGTTAGGGGAGACTATTCAGAAACACCGAGGCTTGGCGGTGGAAGGCATTGCGTGCCTCACGTGTCTGTGAGGAACACAATCGGCCGGGGAGGGAGTGGTCCTCTCCGGGATTCAAGTCTTTGCCTCAAAGAAGGGGTGTTGTACTACTGTTGGTCCCCCATGTCAAAAGATTACGGTTGGTAATTGACTCGACCACGACTCTAGCGTCTGGGATTACTTAAACTAAGCCCACTTCGATAGGTAAATCTATATAGAGTCCACTAATGGGAATGGACTCGACCGAGGCTTCTTACGACTCACGACGACGAGTTTGAAAACTCGACCCGACTCAACACGCTTCTCTATCCTAACCAAGCGATTTATGCGATCCACGCGGTAATAGAGGGATCGGGTTTCACCGCTAAAACTTGCTTATCTCTACCTATGGTGACTCAATTAAAATTTCACAAACCTAAACCTAACACCGTTTGAACACACGTCACCTTCCCGACAGCGGCCAAAAAATGCTTGACCGCTTCGGGTATATAATAATTAACTCTAATTTCGGTCCCAAGCGCGGGACTATAGACCGGTCGCGATAATAAATCCTAAATGCGAGTCGAACCCACGAGAGGCGGTCTACGGTTGTTTCACTCAAACTATGTCGACTCTATGTTTGTAATCGGCTCTCGGGTAGCCACCCCTTGCTCAACCGGTTTTAATTAATTAACTAATTTAACCTAATTTAATTCTTGAACTCAAATTTAAAAAGGAGAGCACGGCCGTGGGCACTACGGTTGCCGCTAACTAGTCTAATTCACATTCACTTTCGGGCCACAATAATCCAATTAATAGATTTAAAAATATGGAAAGATAATTCCAACAAATGCGCCCGTTGTCACCAATCTCTACGCATTTAAAATTGGTAATGCTTGGTTTTGTTTGCTAGAAAAGTTCCGATACAAAATTGCGCATTAATTGGAGTAATTCGCACCAGGGTAGAACGTAAATTAGCCCGGCCACGAACACCTTGTCTCGCGGGCGCGCTCGATCGCGACTACTCACGCATTATTGAAGAAACAACAAAGATAACGCAAAACCCTAGATCTAAACATCATGAAAACGGTGAAAACGATAACAAAGAATTATACTAAAAAGATTGTGCAAAGAAATTACCCTTAATTAATTAAGGCAAGCATCAATCCACGCTTGAAATCTTGAAAACAAATCTTTGAGGAAGAATATATGAGATCTCAGAGAAAAGTTGAAGAACTAAAAAAAAAGCGTAAAATTAAATTAAGCCCCCCTACTACTAGGTTAAAAAACAAGAGTATTTATATCCCCCGCTCGAAAATCCCTTAAAACCTAATAATCCTCGAAACTTATTGCATGGCATGATGACCAAAACGGCCGCGTTTTGGCATACGACCACTAAGCCATTCTGCAGAGCGCCACCTAGAAATAGGTGTAGCGCTACCACCTCCTCTTTGCTTGCGTTGGATCGTAAAAGCGGCACCGCTTCAACACCTCCATAATAGCCTCTCGGTGGCGCCATTTGGAGAACTTGTGTAGCGCCACCGCCCTCCTTTGCAGTATGTTGACCGTTGACCCTCCTCGTGTTGATCGTTGACCTCTTTCTAATCTCTTGTTTGTAGCCCGGCCACACCTATTCCGTGTAGCCAAGAACATTCCCCGATCATTTTGGGACCCTTTTAAGCCATCTTGGCTCCCAAGACATTGGGGTAAAGCTCCCGACGAAGTTCGACCACCCCATGCACAACTCACTTGCCTTCAACTTCTGATCGACGTGCATGGCCCTGAAGAATATTAAAATTGCACTTATGCACCTAGATTACCTGCAAATCACACTCGCAACACAGAAACACCACATGCACGCATTAATTGGAAAATAAAACTTAAATCGCATGTAAACTAAGCCAAAAACCCCCTAATTGGGCGCCTATACGCAAGCTTCTCACGCGCCCATCAGGAGGGTTGGTGAAAAAGCGATCCGATAAGTGGTATTAGGGCCTAGAGGTCATGGGTTCTAGTCACGGAAGCGTCATCGTGAGAGAGGATTGTTGGGCCCGGAGTATCCCTATGGATTTTGTCACACAATTTCACTTCCAATGACCGCTCTAAAAACAGATTTGCAGGTGCGATATTGAATGTCATAAAAGACTTAATCGAAATCTTTCCTACCATATTTATGAATTACCAAAAAAAAAAGGAAAAAAAGAAACCCCCTCCGACCACTAATAAGTTTTAAGAAATATGGTGGAAAAATGGTCCAAAAAGTGGTATCAGAGCCAAGAGGTCATGGGTTAATGTAGCGGGAGCGTTATTGTGAGAGAGAGATTGTTGGGCCCGGAGTGCTGCCATGAATTTGGTTACACATTGCCACTCCCTGCAACCACTTTAAAAACAGACTTGTGAGTGCGATATCGATTGCCATAAAAGACTTAATTAAAGATCTTCCTAATACCAATTGGTTTTAGCCTATATGGTGAAAAAGCTGACCGACAAGGTTGTTTCTTTATATTTTCCAATTGTTTTTATCTTATTTTTCCTATTTATATTGGAGCAATTTTGGGCCCGTCAAAGAACATTGATCGTTTCTTCGATAAATTCTAATGAGAAAAATTACACTTTGCCCCTAATGTGATCTGACTTAAAGACACTTCATCAAAACAAAAAAAAATTTTGCTTCCTTGTTCTCTTTTCTTTTTCTCCCCCGTCAAATTTTTTTTTTTCAAAAAGATTCCCTCTCCACCAATTACCTTATTATTTAATTTATTTCTCTATTTCTCTCTAATCATTATCTCGTTATTTTCATTTTCAAAAACTTAATCTAACACTATCTCAAAATTTCTTTTCAAAAATTTCTTTTCAAAACCCATCCAAATACAACCCTGGAATCTGATCCATCAAAATTCAAGCATATATCCGATTTACTAATTAAAACTTCCCATGACACCATTGTAACTCACGGGCCAAAGTCGGGAACTTATGTCTTATATTTCATGGATTTTAAGTTTCAACCCAATAAAGAAAGATTTAGAAACCACTAGAAAATAATTATCTTTTGAAGCCCAATTCTTTTCAACCCAATAAAGAAACATTTAGAAACCATTAGAAAATAATTATCTTTTGAAGCCCAATTATTTTCAACCCAATATTAGAAACCACTAGAAAATAGTTATCTTTTGAAGCCCAATTCCTTAAACGTACCTGTCCAACATTTAAATCTACCAAATTTTAAGTCCTGGCTCTCGAAAATTTGCTCAGGCCGTGTTTCTGAATTAAGGATTCAGAACTTTCAAATCTTCAGTCAAGGAAAAGGAAAAAGAATTTTTTGGATGAGTTTTGAAACGAATTTTTTGAGAAAATTTTTTGAGATAGTGTTTGGTTGAGTTTTTAAAAATGATAATAATGAGATAATAATTAGAAAAAGATAGAGAGAAAAATAAAATAATGAGGTAATGAGTAGAGAAAGATTCTTTTTGAAAATGATTTTTGAAAATGAGAAAAAAATGAAAGAGAACAAGAGAACAAGGCCTTACTATTTAAGGAGAAGGCAAAAACTTTTTCATGGAAATCTACTCACATCATATCACGTCACCTAGTTAGAATTCGGATTCGGGACCCCTTATCTATTTGACTTTTAATTGAATAAAATGTCCCATTTTACACCTTCTTTTTTGAAATAATGTGACATAAAAAGATATCTTCTCGTAGTTTCTGACGAACAAATCTCCCCCCTAATATTTCCAAAATAACACTACCCTCCTGTCCTTTAGCTGAAAATACCCAAGACCCCCTTCCGTTACACAATACTAGAAAATGGATGTAGAATGATGATGTGATTGTACTATATATTTTGGTATACCTATTTTACCCTCACCGAACTCTTAGCCCTTTCCACTAATTTCTATAAATACTAACACCACCACTGACCACACTTCACATTTTTACATCAGTACCACTTACCTGAGAAGAAGCAAACGAAGATACTGGCGGTAGGAAAAGTTTATCATTCACACCCCTGACCCCTCCAACACCACGACAATTCACATTTTTTGATTTATACTTTCTAATTCTCCAATTTTATGGTTATCACGTCTATGAAATCTAACTTGGATTCTGCATCTTCTATGAGGAAAGAGGACCTTCCATGAGGATGAGACCCAAAATGCAAGACCTAGGGTTGACAACGCAATGGCAGCTAAGGTGCAAATGCTTGAATATTAAAACAACATTACTACATCTTTAACCTGGCCTATACAAAAGAGTGCTATACAAAGAAGGCATATAGTTGTCTGCCATAAACAACCACATTCTAAGTATTAGTCAGCCATAACTATACATCACCAAAAGGAAATTCAATTTGTAAACCCTGACTTCATATTTAACTAGGGAAGAAAAAACCTAATTTCTAACATATGCACACAAAATAGTAGCTATATCAACCCATTTGATCAAACGTAATAAAAAAAAAGGCCCAAATTTGATATTTGATTAATAAAATCTTTTTTGCCGTGCAAAAAAAAAAAAAAAAAAGCTCCAAATTTTGGTAAACCCTAAACTCGTATTTAACCCATAAAACCCCCCCAAAAAAAAAATCATAAAAACCTAACATTGATGTTACATGACCTCTAACATCCGTACATCCACTATTTATATATAGTTCACATGGTAACCTCTAATGTCTTAAAGAGCAATGATCCTGGTGAACAATGCTTCTTCCTACCAAACGTTTATCGTTTGCACAAACGAATCACACTATTCAGATCTTTGAGTACAAATCACTATCATCATCTCTGCATGATTTGAGTTGTTAGGAGTCTAATTCACCTGAGGTTCTTCCTATGTGCGCGTAAGCTCAATCCGTTGGGGAGTATGTACAGATTCCACCACATCACATGGACCTAATATACATTGAATGACTCATATCCAGTTTTTTTTTCCATTCGATATATATTAGGTAGGGGTTAGCAGAAGAGTAAGTGAGTTAGTTCAAAGGGAGGTCTAAAAGCTATCCATAACCCTAAACTCCAAACGCCTCTACCGAGGCTCGAACCCTGGTCTCCTTTGTTGGAGAACCAAGAGATAACCACTAAGCTACAAGTCTTTGGTTTCGATTGTATATTAAAAGGCTAAGACTTATAAGTGGTGAGTCATTCAATTGTATATTAAGGTCTAACTCTTTTTCTATTTATCCAATGTGAAACTCCAATCTTTCACACATGTTCTCAACATTAGCAGCTTCCTTCATCGTCGTCCTCTCTCTCTCTCTCTCTCTCTCTCTCTCTCTCTCGTTAAAAAGTGGAGACTTGTGGAATGGGACTAAAAAAAACATCAAGTTTCCATTGATATACCCAAGGACATTTTGGTCCATTCATTACCATTTAACAGGGAATTTCACGCTGTGTGAGTGCTTTTCGTGGGAAGGGGCCGGGTAATTTAGTATTGTCAAGTAAAGGGAGGGAGGGCAATGTCATTTCAAAAACCTTAGGTAGGTATTTGTTTGTGTCAAAAACCTCAGGGGAAGTTACTAAAATTTACCCTAACTTTCCAAAAGTGAAGGACAAATGTGGAAAGTTTTTGACATTTTTAAGTGCGATCATTATGTTCCTCAAAACAGTTGAAATTTCAAGCTTAGACAAATAAATTGGGATGGAAGAAGTAATATTTTTTCTCACGTTTTCAATCCACATATTTATCAAAATTCCTTTCATTCACATACGTAAAGCCTCGAGGATGATCTAATGAGGGCTCCCTCATTAAAATTCCGTGAGGACCTTATGAATCGGGGTCAAATCTCGATGATCCAAACCACTCAATGTGTTTAAAAAGTGTTTTTAAGGATCATCGCGAGGAATTGCCAAAAAAAAAAACCCGGAAGGGCTTCATTCGAGCATTTTTGATAAACTGTATATGTACGGTTATTATAAAAAATTGCTCGGATGAATCCCTTTTGGGTATTTGTTTTTGGCAATTCCTCGCGTTGGCCTTGGAAAATATGTTTTAAATACATAGAGCTGTTCAGATCGTCGAAATTTGGTCCGAAAAATCAAAAAAGGGGTGGTTCTCACGAAGGAGAGCTGTAAGGTAGTCCTTAGGAGATCATGAATGCGTAAAGCCTAATTCGATATACTTAGCAGGAGATAAAATATAAGATCTTGCATTTTGTTACACGCCAAAAGAAACGGTTCACATCTTTCTTTCGGTTCCGAGAAGCTGCCTATAAAAGACGCTTCAGCAAGCATAGTGGTCCTATCTCTACAATCCAATGTACAACAAATTACTTCAGTCTGGTTGTGTTCATGGCATCTCACCAATTCCAATGTATGAGATTGGTGATATGCCATGAACAACAACCATATTGAAGGAAATTTAGCTGGAAGACGGGGAAATTCAACCATATCAGTTGTGTTCTTTACTGTTCGATTGGCACACAATTGCAAGGCGAAATACAAAAAAAATTTCTTCAATTTGATCGTGTTCATGGCATTTCACCATTTCAAAGATCTGTACTTGATATGGTGTTGGTGATATGCCATGAACAACGACCAAATTGTGGTGAAATTTATCTGGATGGTGCGTCTCAATGTGTACAACTTGCAAGAAAAGGTATTCCACCGTATCAATTGGGTTCGTTAACATTCAATTAGCACGCAGTTCCAAGAAAAATGCAATTTGATCCTTGTTCATGGCGTATGATCCACTCCAAAACTGTGCGTAAAATGATTATGAGCAGAGATCAATTTGGTCTCTCTTTGGAAATTCAATATTTTAAGGAACACCATCGTCACTACTCCCAAAATACGTTGAATTTCAGATTTACCACGCCCTTTAGCTATGTCGTGGTAAATATGAAATTCAAGGTATTCCACCAAGTCTGATTTCTGGGTTGCATCTGGTGTTGAATATGATAAGTCTTTAGAGCAAAGGTAATGCCTTTTCTGGAGGGTAGGTCTTCTTTCTTGTTTTTCTTTCTGTTCTAGTTGGCATCTTGATTGGTTGTTTGAGCTTTCCATCTGTTTGGTTGTTCGTGCTCCGTTTTGATGTAGAGCTTGGGTCCTTTTAATCTTTGTAATTTGTTTCCAAAGATGAATAAAATCCCTTTTTTGCCATTCAAAAAAAATAAAATTCTGATTTCTGGGTGGTTAGGTTTGTCTTAATTAATTTCTGCTGGAGCTTTCTTCTAGTTGTGTAACTTCAGTTTTTGGCATTGTGTTTGAGTTTCTGCTGGCGTTAGGTTTCCCTTTTGTTTCAGTCTGCTCTGTCTCCATGGGGTCAATCTTGTCCCTTTGTTCATTGGGGGCCTATGTGTTTGTTTCTGTTTTCGTCCACTGATGGTTTTGGTTCTTGGTTGATAGCTTTGTAATGGTAGAAGCAGGAATCACTATGGCTTTGGTATGGTGCCTCAATTCAGCTGCAGCCTGCAAGAAGAATTCAACATTTGAATCGGTTTCTATAAGCTGAAGATAGTCATCTGGAAGATCAGAATCATCTTTCTTATGCATTGTTGAAAGCTGAAGATTTACAGACAACTTTCGGAGATAGTGTATCAAAGAACACTTTGGATTGGAGGATTTTCCTAGAAGTCATTTCATGGCCCCAAGTAGCAGAGTTTTCCAACCATGTTTGTTTAAGGAATGAGCTTACAATGTTTCAGATTTTTGTATCCTGTTTTGTACTGCCTGATTGTGGTTGGTATCTTACCGATTGTTTTTGGTTCTTTCCCTATGGGCCCTTGGTTGGCATATGATTGTCGTCTCTTGGGGTTGCCAGCCTCGTTTGGGATATCCGGTTTCGTGTGATGCCATTTTTTCCATGGGTCTTTTTAATCGTTGTAATTTGTGTTCAATGACTAATAAAATTTTCTTTACTGAGCAAAACAAAAAAAAAAAAAAGGACGCACAAAAAATGAGCAAATAATTCGGACATCCATCTACGATGGACCAAATTTTGAAAATGCACCCCACCCCTTCGGGGACCCACTTTTGGGTCCCACATGAGTGATCCGAACCGTTCATTGTTCTTAAAATATTTTTTTGAGGGGGCCCACAAAAAATCAGCTCAATCGGACGGTTAGAAGTGCTTGAACTAAATTCTCACCGTTTCAAATAAAGTTAAACAGTGAGAATTTGGTTCAAGCACTTCTAACCGTCCCCATTGAGCTGATTTTTTTTAGGCCCCTCGAAAAATATTTTAAGAACAATGAATCCGCTTGGACACTCGCTTAAGAACAAAAGCCGGGTCCCCGAAAGGTGGGGGTGCATTTTCTAAGTTAAATGGGGGGTTGTACCCCAGCAATGCTCTTTCAAAAGTGGTGCAGCTGTCATGTGGGGTTTTGCACTTGGTGAAATCCGATTCAACAAGAACCGTTGGATTATCACAAGAACCGTAGGATTTAGAAAAGAACCGTACCCCAGTAGTTCCATGGTACTAATGGGGCTTTAAAAAAAAAAAGGGGTAGAGGCCGGTTTTTGGAAACCAAACAAGGGGTGGTTTCCAAAACCGGTTCTCAAGAACCCAACCAAACAAGGCTTTGTTCCCCAGATCTGGACTCGGGCATATATACACTAGTAACACATTATTAAAATGACCAAAATAGGTAGTTCACTTTACATTTCTAAAAAAAATTTCAAAAAGATTATTTTCTCATCTCTCATCTCTTCAATTATTAATCACATTTCTCTCTACTCATACTCCTCTCTCCAATCATTATTTTCATTTTTCTTTCAATCTCTCTCTTATTATTACACCTCTCTCTAAGTATTACTCCCTCCATCCCTTTTTAAGTGATCCATACAGGAATACGTGCAATTTCAAACCCCTAAAAACATATTTCTCTATATAACTTTTTAATTTGTTTTATACCAAATTAAAGTGTTCATTGAGTAATTTAATTTGGTGCAAAAAAAATTTAAAAACGATAGGCAAAAGTACATTTTTAAACGTCTGCAAAAATACACGTTTCCTAAGTGGATCACTTAAAAAGGCACAGAGGGAGTACTTTTTTTCAAAAATTTATCCAAACACTATCTCAAAAATATATCTTAAAAAATTCTTCTCCAAACTCTCAACCAAACACAGCTATGTTTTTGACCCAATGACAAACAAAAAAAATTCGCACATATATAGAATTGAATAACAGAACATTAATTTTGACGAGATTCCGAGATAGAGAGAAACTGTTACTACTCCCTCCGTCCCAATTTTATAGTCTCTTTTTTTATCCTAATCGGATAAAAAAAAGTTTATATCTTTTAATCGGTAATACATTTTATATGCAATATGTATCTTGTTTGATAGATCTTAATTTAATCTAATAAACAAAGTGTTCAAAATCACCTAAAATATTGTAGATTATAAGATATAACACTTTAAAAAGTGACACGAACTCCCAAAATGGACTATAAAATTAGGACAGAGGGAGTATTTAAAAACCCTGATGTTGATTGAGAATTTGAGATCCATCGAGCAAAGCCAATGCAAGTGCTATCCATGGTGCTATAGTCATAATATGAAACCAATTTTAGAACTGAGCAATCCAACGCATAGTCAAATACAGATGCAAAATGGCACAGATGGATAGTCGGTGCTAAATATAGAACCAAAGATGGCTGTATGCATCCTTGACAACTCATCATCCAACTGAAAAAGGGAGGAAAATGGACATCGGAACTTACCAGATTATTGCCGGAAAATAATCGGAAAGTCACCGGAAAATTAAATATGCTGGAATTGGTGTCGTTACCGAAGAAGACTAAGCCGCCGGTGGTGGTTTTGATCTTTGCCATCAACCGTCGGAAAAGAAAACACGCCAGAAAAAATAAACATGCCGATCAGAGGTTGGGTTTCATCGTTTTTTTCCTTGGGTGAGATCAGTTGTTGATGATGGTGAGAGAGAGAGAGATCAGTTGTTGATGATGGTGAGAGAGAGAGAGAGAGAGAGAGAGAGAGAGAGAGAGAAGAGAGTTCGTGTGAGAGAGAGAGAGAGAGAGAGTTCGTGGGTGAATCGGCTGGGGGCCAGCCCTAAGTTCCCCATTTGGATTTACAGAGAGAGATACGAGATTTGGAAGAAGAAGAAAGGGTAAAGTGAGTTTGTAATGGGGGAATTATCTAGTGCAACTCAGTCAAAGGGCCATCAATGTTCCAAACGGCTATATCAACGGCTAAATTAGCACCAACGGCTATTTTTTGATTTTTTTTTTCAACCCAACGGTAATTTTGTTCCAAAATCAGTTTTTTGGTCCCAGCAACTATAAATATCAATGCAAGGTGCACCAAATTCTTACAACAATTTTCATCAATTTTGGTACCAAAATTATTCCACTCATTATGGCATCGTCAAAAGGAAAATCTTTCACTCCCGAGCAAGACGAAGCAATTTGTCGAGCTTATTTGTGCATTACTGAAGACCCGATTATTGGTAACTCCCAACCATAAAGTCAATTCTGGCACCGGGTGCTACAAGAGTATGAAGGAAAAACAAATGACGATCAACGATCTAAATCAAGTATCAAATCTTGTTGGCAAATAATCCAGAAGTGTTGCAACAGATTTCGTGGGTGTTTGAGAAGTGTTGAAGCTCTACATCAAAGTGGAATGACCCATCAAAATGAGGTAATAAATTCGTCTTTTTTTTTTATTTAACTTATACTAATAATTTTTTATTTAATAATACATTCGTATTTTTTTATTTAATAATAAATTTGTCTTATCCAATATACAATATGATATGACAAAGCAAGCGTACTATGAAGATACTGGAAAATATTTCAGTGGTATGGATGGTTGTTGGGCCATCTTAGAACATGCTATTAAGTGGCAGGATATCACTCCTAGTGGGAGGAAAGGAAAAAATCCTGAAGCACCTCAAATTCCAGACGGGATGTCATTCCCTTTTTCCCCTGAAGAAAGTCAAATTCCAATCACTTATGAGTCTCCAGATGCAGAAACCACTCCTTCAAGTGGAGGTACTGGTAGTGTGTCCTCGCCAAGGAAGAGGCTTGGAGGAAAGAAGCTAGCAAAGGAAAAGAAATCCAAGAGCAAGGTTCAAGAAGTTGAGAATGCAAGACATATTAATTTGTTGGAGACACTCAACAAAACTGTATCAGATAACCAAGTTAGGAGGATTCAATTGGAAGAAAGGAGAGTTGCATCTCTAGAAAGGCAGACAGTATGTGAGGAGAGGGAGACGGCGAAGAGGGAGAGATAGATGGAGATGAAGGATAGAGAGATGGAGGAAAGGATTATGCAGATGGACTTGTCTGTCATACAAGACCCGCAAATAAAGGCTTATTATGAGCATCGCAAGGCTGCAATCTTGGCCAAATGGGCCAACTCAACTTCCACAACTGATTATACTAATCTACCCGAGTATTGATTATTGTAGTTTTTTTAAAATCTATTAATGTAATTTTTTTTAATCTATTAATGTACTGAAATGCATTTTATTTAGCTAATTTCCACAGCACGGGAAACGTATTACAACACTCAAACTAAAATTATTTAGCTAATTTCCACAGAACGGGAAACGTATTACAACACTAAAAGTGCAAATAACCTAAACTCATGTTTCCTCTCCTCGATAGGCCCAGAGGTGTTCAATAAGATCATTGCGAAGCTGGTGATATGTCTCAGTAGATCGTATCTTCCTGTTTTTAGCGAGGAACTCAGCGAATGTGGATGTTTGCTCTCATGAGACTCGAAGTGGCCTCTCACGAAGTAGTTTAGCAACTTCAACATCTTCTTCACCACGTTGGTGCTCAATTATCATGTTATGCAAGATAACACATGTTTTCATGATGTAGTATAGATCTTCCTGGTCCCAAAAACGGGCTAGCCCTTTCACAATTGCAAACCATGCTTGTAGCATGCCAAATGCCCTTTCAACATCTTTGCGACGTGCCTCATGCATTCTCGCAAAGTGAGCCTTCTTTCTGTCACTGGGCTCTCTAATGGTTTGAACAATAGTCGCCCATTTTGGATAGATACCGTCAGCAAGGTAGTATCCCATGTCATAATGTCGGCCATTGATGACAAATTGGGCAGGAGGGGCACGACCGGAACGAAGTTGATCAAAGAGAGGAGATTGATCAAGCACGTTGATATCGTTAAATGAACCAGGCATCCCAAAGAAAGCATGCCAAATCCACAAATCATGTGAGGCAACAGCTTCAAGTATGATGGTGGGCTTTTCAACGTGTCCAGTGGACATACCATGGTAAGCAGTTGGACATTTCTCCCATTGCCAGTGCATACAGTCCAAGCTACCTAGCATCTTAGGGAATCCACGATCCTCGCCCACACGTAGGAGCCTTGCAATATCAGCTTCATTTGGAGCCCTCAGGTACTCTGGTTCGAAGATCTCCATAACTCCTCTACAGAATCTCTTGAGCGATTCTACAGCAGTACTTTTTCCGATTTTGACATACTCATCAACGCTATCAGCTGGCATCCCGTACGCAAGCATCCTCAGTGCTGCAGTCATCTTTTGAATACCAGATAGACCAACAGCATCAGACTTTTGGACGAAATAATCGTCGTGTTGCTGGAGTTGAGTCAAGATCCTCTCAAACAGGGGTTTAGCCATCCGAAAACGTTGGCGGAAAATTTTTTCATTGAAAAGGGGATCTTCAGAAAAGTAATCCGAATGGATTCTTTCGTTGGCGGCAGCCCTATCACGGCGGATGAAAGACCGGCCACTGACAGAACCAACATAACTCGTTTGTTGATTATGCTGCATTTGCATTTGTTCATAGCTGCTCACCATTACCATCTGCAACATCACAACTTCATCTTCATCGGAGGAATCTCCATCGAAATCTCCCCTTAGTATCCTTTTGCTTAAGTTGCTCATGATATTAGTTTGGAAAGGAAATATAGGAAATATATTGCAGATGAGAATGGTGTGGCAAATATAGAAGTTTAATTGTGTACTTATAGAAAAATTTGGATAGACTGTTAGATGAAAAAGTTAGGTGAGAAAATTAGTTGTGAAAATTAGGTTAGAAAGTTAGATGAGAAAGTTACGTGGGAAAATAATCGGGTAGAATGGTGGTTGGAACAGTGGAGGGAAAAAAAATAATGTAATTAAAAAATAATTCAGAAAGGGGTTAAAAAATGGGGTTGAATAACGTATATAGTTGAATTGAGGTTGCAAGCGTAATTAAAAATGAGGTGGTGGGAGAGTTAGTTAAATTTAGAACTGTTTGGTTCTAAAATAGAACCAAGCATTGGAGAGATTGGGTGCTATTTTAGTACCAAAAATCACTTTTTGGTGCCAAAATATAGCAATAGCTATAGCTATTTTAGCATTTGCATTGGCTTTGCTCTCAGATAGCGGTTGGCGTCATCTATGGCCCCCAACCGTGCGATGGTGGAAGGTGATATGCTATATACTATATGTCATAGTGCCTAGCTAATCATGAGCTCATATAATTATATATATAAATAAGAGACGTTGAGCCCGTTTGATGTACGGGGAATTTTAAAAAAATCAACGTGTTGGATTATTTTTGTCTTTGTTATTTTTGCCTTAATATTTTTTGAATTATTAATTTGTCTCAACAATTGGAATCTAAAAAAATGTATATTATGATTAACATCTTAAGAAATATTCAAACAATTGGTTTGTTTTGGATTACTTTTGTCTTTATTCAATAAACTTTTAATTTGGTTCATTTCTTTTACTTTTTATATTCATCTTGTCGACATGAAATAGTAACCCTCGAAAAATTAACATGCAGGAAAAAATTAAATAAAAATAATAATATCCAGCTTAATTATTACGCCAAATCACACGGGAAAAATCTAGAATTCTTTTGGTATTACAATTGGAAAATATATCATCTTATACGGAGTATATATTTTAAAATCTCATTACACTGGTCTGTGTGACGTCTTAAATTTAAATCGTTATTTTGGTTCCATTTTTGTGAAACCAACACCTTGTTTGTGACATATTTTTCGTTTAGCTAATGAAAAGTGTCTCGATTGATGAACTTGACTTATTTCTCCAGCCCTCCTGTAGTCCTTTCCACAGGTTTTCTGTAAGGTGAGATAATCCCAAAGATACATCGATACCGAGGGGAATCACCGGTGACTTATGTAAAAGTAATAAGTATTTATCTTCCATGAGGATGCATGTTCGAATTTCAAAGAGGTTACATATTTCAAACCTTGAGATAAGTGAAGGGATTTTGCCCGGTCATTAACTTCATGGTCCTAGAATTAGTTAGACATGCAAACTAATGTGAACATCTAGTTATAAACAAAATGCTTAATTAAACTTCATTAGCTTATTACCTAGCACATGCAATTGTTCGTATATGTACCTAACCATTGAATTAATCTTCTCCCCTTTATTCCTTTTTAGTTTTTATAACTGCAAAAAAATAAAGTTTTAATTTAATTTCCTTAATTGTTCCTGCCAGCTACAGAATTATCGACCAGTACTTGACCACCAAAGTTACCGAATTATCGTCCACCTTCACGTCCAATTAGGTCATGGAAAATTGGAAATACTTTCCTATGATTCTACTAAAACCCTTTCTTGTACAAAACTTTTTTTAATCCATTTTTACATATAATTCTGGATGTTTTTGTACAAAAAAAAAAAAAATTTATCCATTTTTATCACCGTAAAGCTGAAATCCCACCCCTGATTTACCTTTTGTGAATTTGGAATATAGAGTTTAAACAAAAAATATATATCTACAAATTTACTTTGATTTTGTTAATTTCCGATCATAGGGAAACAAAACCACCCCATATATATTTGATATTTCACCCATCTTCTCTATAAAAAAAAAAAGTAAACTAAATAATACTATTAAACATCATTTTATTCATAACAAAGTGCTATAGCACTTCTTTGTTTACATTCATGAAATAGGGAAATACAATTACATAAAGCAAATTATTGCATGAACTACATTTGCAATCCATGCAATATTTGGTACAACATTACATATATAATACAAACATAAACGTACGTACGTATGACAGACACAAAACATACACAGACACATACACAGATACATATGTATCGGATTATTCACGAATATGAGGGATGATTATACGCATCTCCCCATACCTTTGTACATTACACACATTACTTAATTAACTTAAATAGTACTTAGTAGTTTCATAAACGGACACAAATATTAATCTCCCAAACTTAGAGAGAGAGAGATATAGTACTTAATATTGACTCCCTTATCTCTTCATCACCTTTGATCACACAAACATGCATGCATTCACTCCATCAAATCCGTTATCCACTCTATGTCCGGCTCCTCCTCCCCGGTCTCCGGGGCCGGAGCCGGGGGCACTGCGGCCACGGACCTCTGCCCCACTCCCCACGGGAACATTCCAACCCCATTGCCATCACCTTCACTTATGTTCAACCCACTCAAGCTGGCCAGAAAGTCGGAGTTCCGACCACTGACAACACCAGTACCACCACTTCTGCGACCACGACCAGCACCACGGCCCACCGCAGCCCTTGCTGCCGGCATGAAAGGCCTGGCAGCAGCCGAAGGCCTATTAGGAGTATTCGGCGGCGTTGGAGATCCGCCATCGGAACCCACATGGGAGTAGTAATGGTACTTGGCGTCGTCACGCAGCTCCTGGGGCGAGTGGGCGAAGAAACACACCTTGCGGACGCAACCATCGCCCGAGTTGCACGCGCGGGTTCGGTACTTGGTGGGGTGGAGCCAGTACTCGAACACGCCGTGCGCGTAGTGGCACGCGTCCCCGCGGATGCAATACTGGTTGCGGTAGTCAGGGCAGGCCATCGCGGAGTAGTTGTACCGCCGAGGGTCCCTGCGGCGGGCCTTCTCGCCGCGGTGCACGAACGGACACTCGGTCCAGTCGTGGCTCCGCATCCTGGGGCACTTCTTGATCTTGAACCCGTACATCCGAAACTCGTTCGACTCGTAAATGGTGTCGTCGAACAGGTCCGGGTAGTGTGCCGGGTTGATCCGGGCCAGCTCCTCCTCCGAGAACTCGTAGTATGAGGGGTTGTTCGAGTTCAACATCTTGTTGATCATTTTGAAATCTCTCTTCTTCTTTTTCCTATTGACAATGTAGTAGGGGATCAGAAGGGTTTGTTCAGAAGCAATGAGAGAGAAAGAGGAGAGAGAGGAAAGCCATGAGAGAAGGGTGAGAAACGGCAATGGAGGGGATGGGTATTTATAGGTTGGGGAATTAACCGGTAGGGTTAAAAGCTAACCAGTGTGGGTTTATTTATTAGTTGGGGAGATAGAAGATTGGCCTTTCAGTTAACAGTAACGGACGTCTAGTGGGGTTCCATGCATGAGAGGATGAGGCCGAGAAAGCTTATGGTGTGGTTGGAAGGGATGCAATGCAGTGTGTAATAACCCTTCTCACTTGTAGGGAGGTTTTGTTGTTAATTCACTAAATGCAAATTTTATTTTTAAAATGCGATTATGAAATTATATCTGTCTCTTTTCTTCTTTTTTTTCGAGAACTTCATTTTTGCTTTTAGGTGTGCTTGCTGGGCCCAGAGAGCCCCAAGGATTTGGTTACAAAATGTCACTCTGTAACCGGTCTAAAAACAGACTTGAGAGGTCCAATGTCGAATGTCATGAAAAACTTAAATTGAAGTTTTTCTTAATACCAATTTATTTTAGGAGAGATAGTGGAAAATAGTCTGCCAAGGCTCTACACCATGAATGTTTTGGATAAAAATTTCAAGCTTAGGCTGATGCCCATTAATTGACTACTCCCTCCGTCTCATAAAATTTGATCACTACGAAACTACGTGCAATTTTCAAGCTAAAAAATAATGTGCTTACGAAAATAATTTTTTAGTCAATATAGATCTTGTTTGCTAGATCTTATCCAAAACTTTTATACGGTGCAAAAAAAATTCAAAAATTATTTTGGTAAATACATTTTTTTTTGTTTGAAAATTGTACGTAGTTTCGTAGTGATCAAACTTTATAAGACGGAGAGAGTACTAATTAGGTACTTTTGGAGTACCATGTGGTATCGCTATGTGGTGGTCCCTGCAAATAAAAGACCGTCGCCACTCTGTCTTTCAATCACTCAACAAAAATGAATGATAGTTCTTGCAAATAATTTGTGGTTACGTAAATGGTTGAGGCTACCAAATAGGCAATGTCACTTGATATTCCATTAATTTGGGACTCTCTTTAGTTCCCTCGAATTAAAGTGATAATATTCCTTTAGCAATTAAGTAATAATCCCGAAAGAGACTAACAAAAGTTATAACTTATGTCAGTTTGAAATTATATACGTCTCGTCTTTTATTTTTATAGATTAGAAATAACAAATGACAAAAAAAAAAAAAAAATTGCTACCCCATGTAACGAATTAGGAATAACAAATGACAAAAAAAGGGACATATAATGAGTCTTCTCTTCTATTTTTATAACTATAATATCCGGATCAGCATACGCGCTTCTCAACTAATCATGGAAGACCAATGTCATTGTCAGCCGAGGGGTCTCTGTAGTGCACAAAATGCACTACACGGTGCAGTGCACATCATCCGGCCATCCACTTCGACAATGGACGGCTCGGATTTAATCCAAACAATCGACGGTCGGATTCAATTCACTGCTCGGATTAAGTCCGAGCTGTCCATAGTCGAAATAGATGGTCAGATGGTGCACTAAACGGTGCAATGCATTTGTGCACTGCACCATCCCACAAGCCATCATTGTCCACTGCTAAAGCTGGCCACAATTAAAACCGAAGCAAAGTCCCACGTGAAAGCAAACCCTTAAGTCTAATATAGACCACCAAACCAACCCTTGGGGTGACATATTATGAGTCTCTAATTGACATGCCTCTGTCCTTTTTTTTTTTCTTGACAATTAGGTGTTCGAGCTAACTTATGCACATCACAACTAATTTTGGGAGCCGAATTTCACATTCCACTAACAAGGGCCCCATTTAAAGCCATAGTAAACCTCTGCATGGACTGACACACATGCATCCATCTTTATTTGTTTCGTTTCACCTTAGGAAAGTCTACTACTCCAAATTTTTAGTCTTCTTTGAAACATCAAAACAAAATGTATTCAATCTTGGAAAGTAGTTCATTTACCAATAACAATAATTTCATTCAATTATTGAAATATAAGGGCATTGTTGGAAATCAATGTATCTTTTTAAGTGTATTGTACATGTATTCTTAAAAATTGAAATTTCCACAAAGAATGTCGGACAGAGGGAATAGTAGATTTCACACAAATTAAAACTCTTTTGAGACATGGAAAACAACAAAACAAAGGAGATCTACAATGAAGAATATTTCTATTCCACTTCTTCATTATAATTTCATCTTAACTAAGCCTAGCCTTATCTCCTAATTGTAATATGAAAAAGAAAGGAAAAGAAAAAAAACGGAAGATAGATATTCCAGTTTTGAACCATGTACCAGTTTTTAAACCGTCTAATTTGTTTTCCCATCCTTTCGTTCCTTAAAGATTCGTGTTTCTTTTTCCTTATAATCGGCAAGAAGGAAATGAGATGTTATATCTTGCAGCAAGATGCCGTCGTGCCCTAGGTCCGTTTAATTGTTGTAACTGTTGTTTTCAATGATTAATAAATTCTCTTTTGCCGAGAAAAGAAAAACTTGAATAAGTATTTAAGGGAAAACTCCGCTAAGACCCTTAGAAATAATGGGCCCCAAAAGATTGTTACAGTATATAGTAGGAGTTGTATTTTTGTACTCTCTCTCTTTCTTTTTTTTAACCATGTGTAGCATATTTTTCTTTTTATTCACATGAATTTATAACATTATTCTTTTTATTCATAGGTGAAAGGGTAATACTATAAACTCACATGAACAAAAACACGAAAACGAAAAAAGAAAAACAGATGCAGATGATATAAGGAAGAGTGCAAAAAATAATTATTCTCACAATAAGAACAATGTTAGATACGTAGATATAAAAATTCGGACACAAATGTGTCTAAAGTCGTTCGAAGGACGTGAGGTCTTTCATAGTATTTTTTCTTTTATTGTGAGGCTTACGCTTATTGGAAGATTCTGAACACATCTATATTCAAGCTTTTGTACATAAACTTTCCCTTTGAAAAATTTGTTTGCGTTCGTAGGCGATTGTACAACTTCTAAAACAATGTGTACATTTTTTATTTTTTTTGACAAACAAGCAAATCCCGTAAATATAAAAATATTACATATTATCCATAGCTACCTTAACAAGATTATGGGCAGCGGTTACAATAAATCTAGCAATTTTTATTACTTTAACATAATCAAAACTAGTGCACAGATGACAAAAATTCAAAAGAGCAGGCTGGGTTAGAATTGGCGCATTCATTGGGTTGTTGTGTGATTTGACAAACTCTATGCTATCGGTCAATTGTAAAGAAAAGTGTATAGACAAGAGAAGGTGGCTTTCATCGATGTAATTAAATATAAATATAACATACCTTTATATAGGCTACAAAACTTGGTGACAATTAAAGAACCTTTGACTAACTAGAAAACAAGAATAATTACCTATGCGTATACAACAAACACAATATTAAAATTAACATAATCATAACATGCATTTATATAGGCCACAAAAGTAATTGGTGATAAATAATGTTTGACTAACTAGAAAACAAAAATAATAACTTTGCCTATAAAGGAAACACAATATTAAAATCTGGGAAACATGGTAACTTAATATTTATTCTACTATTCTTTTCAAATTCAAGTAGGTCTACCAACTTGAGTTTGAAAAAAAACCAGGAGCCGGAGAAATAAAAAAGAAAGATCAAAATTGAGACAAATTTTTTTGGCAATACTACTGCTATTGAGGTGGTGCTAGATCAAAGTTGAGATCTCGGTGGAGAAAAATCATGGGAGCCGAGTTTGGAGAGATTTAAATGAGTGAAGGAAAGTAGATAAAACTATGGTGATGGTGATGACAACATCGATGGAGATTAATTGGAGGTTCGTGAATAGTGATTATGGTGTAAATCGAGATTAATTGGAGGTTTGTGAATAGTGATGATGGTGTAAATCAAGATTAATTAACGATGATGAATGTGAGTATACTTTGAGTGCCTGACGGAGGGTGTCAAGGCTTAGGTCGCCCTCTAGAAAGTGAAAATCACTAGGCCTAGATCCTACGGCTTTGATACCCTTTAAAAAAGTGAATATTGACAAGAACCTAACTTTTATTGAAGTGTATAAAACATAATTCTAATATACATGTATATAGGCTACAAAATTTGTTGGCAAATCACTTTTTACTAACTAGAAGAAAAGAATAATAACATAGCCTATTCATGAAACACAATATGAAAATCTAAAAACGTGGTAACTTAATATTCCTAATAATAAGCCATTGGGTTTTATGTTGAAACACTCCAAAAAATCTAACATAGTATCAGAGTTAGGCTTTGAGTACGTAGTCTCATCTCACGCGGTAAAATCGCCTCATCTCCTCAATTCATACATTCGCGTGCATCTGGATTGCACGTGAGGCTTTGATACCCTTTAAAAAAGTGAATATTGACAAGAACCTAGCTTTTATTGGAGTGTATAAAACATAATCCTAATATACATGTATATAGGCTACAAAATTTGTTGGCAAATCACCTTTTACTTACTAGAAGAAAAGAATAATAACATAGCTAGCCAATTCATGAAACACAATATGAAAATCTAGAAAACGTGGTAACTTAATATTCCTAATAATAAGCCATTTGGTTTTATGTTGAAACACTCCAAAAAATCAAACATAGTATCAGAGTTAGGCTTTGGGTAGTCTCATCTCACGTGGTAAAATCGTCTCATCTCCTCAATTCATACATTCGTGTGCATCTGGGCTACACGTGAGGGTTGCCCGTGTCAATCAATTCATATCTCCATATGCATCCGGGCTACACGTGAGAAAAAAGTATTAGATTTTATCTCACATCGCTCACATATGCCTCTTAAGTTGGAACCCTACAAGATATCTTACATTGGCAGAGAATCACTTGCATTGGAAGTAGCTGGAAATAATACTCGCCTTAGCAATTTAGATCACATGAATCTCATTCCACGATTACCGTAATCTCTGCCCGACTGCAATGCTTGCCAAACGCACCCGACCGCATAGAAAAATCTCCCCAGTCCCTCAACCGCCTGACGGCCGTTACATTCCACGGTCCAAAACCAGCGGCGGCCCCAGTAAAAAGAAGTAACGTAAAACTTATCCACCCCCTGAATTTTAGTAAAATCTGCATGCGACCCCACAGGTGTTAATACTTGCTTATATATCCGACAAAATAAATGAAAAAACATTTTTCGTTTTTCCTTACACGTGTGAGGGGCCATGCAAAAGTGGTGTGACTCACTTGAGTTAATTTTGTTTTTTGACCATTAGTGAAGAAAATTGGTTTTGTTTTTTGACCATTAGTGAGGAAAATTGGCTTTTTATTAAATATAGGGGAGCGTTATGTGAAGGAGCAGGTGAGGTGAGGACAATTTAGGGAAACTAACTTGTCCTTTACTACATGGGGGTTAATTGGCACGTGTGAGCAATGCTTACGCAATAAATTGGAAGATCCCTTATTTTTTGTCTTTTCAACTTCTCCTTTTTCTTGTGTCGGAAATTTTTTAAAAGAACACATAAGATTTGAGTTTGGATCCGAGAGGCTTGTAGTGAGTAATTCTGTCTGTTTGTAATCGATGGTTTAAATTCGTCTAAGTACTCTTATCGGTAAAAATATACTCTTATCGGTAAAAGTATACAAATATATCAGAATCATTGATTACCGAAATGAACGGCTTTGATGCTCATTATAGGTCACCTGGGTCCTTGAGTTTAAAATTGTACCCTAAGGAGAAAATATTCAATCATTTTTTTAAAATACAAATATGATGTTGGATTTTTTTATGTTTCTGATTCAAACATTTTTTAAAACTACAAATATGATGTTGGACTTTTTTTATTTTTCTGATTCTTCTCCAAGAAAGAAATTGAAAAACCAATTAATGGTTGAAAGAAGAGTAAAGTTAATGTGTGTGTGTGTGTGGGGAAATTGTGGTGTGGGGAAATTGTGTCGAAGAAATTTGAAATTTTAGACTTTAGAAATACGGAGTAGGACTTTAGAGTAATATTGACGTTTGTGGAAATTCGATGTGGTGCCATACATGACACACTTATATTGCCAGATGGGCACCAACGGTTGGCTTTTTTACCATATGGAGTAAGAAAATATCAATCATGTTTGTGTGTACACAATTATGAAGGATTTTTGCTCAAAAATTATGAAGGATTTTTGCTGAAAAATTATGAAGGATTTGCTCCGTAATTATCTCAATGGTGGGCCCTCTGTAATTTTCATTTGGAATCGGAATCGCTGATTTTTTCAGGAATGGAGTACATTATGGGTGCAAAATATTATGATCATTAGAGATTTATTAGACATACAACTGAGTCAAATTTATCTTACAGTGTATTCTTCAAATAATATTGTCATCCATATAAATTGTATCCGAACATATGATTACTATTATCCAATTAATTTGATTTTTTACATGAATGATATACTCAACATTTCTTACAAATTATACAATATTCTGATCCCAAATACAAATTATAGAGAACCCCCAATTGAAGTCACTGCGGGTACTACGAGGATATAGTGATTTGATCACTACGGGTACCCTAAATCCCACAATTATGTTCCCCATAACATTAACTACTAAGTAGAAACACCAGCAAGTCTACATCTACTTTATCATTAATTACTAATATTACAATCTATTTATTACATGCACTTTTTGTGAATGTTATATATCACCAGATTACAATATATTTAGTTTTTAATTTTTTTCAATATATAACTTAGGGTGTTCAAATCAATTTACAACATATAGACATTTATCTTACTATTTAGTTTTTTAGTTTTTACCATTCTACCACATAAGCACAAAAAAAATAAATAAATAAGTTACTAAAATTCTAAGATTAAACTACTCAAATGCCCCTATGAGACAGGCGATATCCAAGATTAAGGGTCCTTAGAAAGAAAGGGTTATCGAGTATTCCAACGATCAAGTCAGGAGCAATAGAAAAAATTAGGGTTCTCTAATGGAAAGGAGAGAGAATAAGAATAAGAAGCTATTCTAATGGTCCCAATCTATTTATTACATGTACTTTCACGGTGTGGATCTATGAGTGGTCCCCCACCTCGCTCGGGTGGAGGCCCAGTCGTCTCTGTGAAGTGTTATTTAACCACTTAAAAAACATTAAATGGTATAACATTTGATTTAAAACGGAAAAAAATTTAAACGGTCGAGATGCGTGCTTAGCACTATGTCACCCATCCTGCTAGGAGCCCAAATTCTTCTCAAAGTGAAGTGGTCCAGTCTCTCTGTGAAGTACTGGTATTTGACCACTAACCGAACATGTAATGGTGTAAATTCTGACTTAGCACAAAGCAAGAATAGCATGGATGATTTAACGACGTTAATTCATTACTTTGTTGATTTTGCCAATAGTAGTAATTCAATTCCCATGTAATATTATCACTTTCATTTCATTTGAATTCGAATTTGAAAGATTGTTCTAGAGTAATTTAGGAGAAAATTATATCGAAATGCAACTAGAGTAATTTTGTGAGTGTGAGAGAGCTCTCCCTTTCTACTTGAGTAGCATAGTTGTCCAAAAAAATAATGAATATCCATTCCGCATAATGAGTAATTTTGTAAGTCAGAAGTCACGTTATTTTACCAAAATACTACACTTTAAAAAAGAAAAAAATCTGAAGTCAAGTTATTCTACTACATCAAACTTTCCAAATTAACAATCCTTATTTATCACGTAAAAAGAGAAAATTTCCATCCCCACAAGTTTAAGTTAGTGGAACACCTTGGCTTATTTCTCAATTAATATCACAATTCAAGGGCAATATTGTCATTTGCTAAAATATTAAAAAAAAATGTCAGAAAGCCACTAGTCAAGTTAGTGGAACGCCTCCGCTTATTCTTCTACAAAAACTACCCAAAAAACCAAAAAAAAAAAACTCCTTACCGGAACGCCCTAGGCAACAAGGGAAAAACAGGTCGAGGAATAGTAGGCGTACAGAACCTTTAAAAAAAATAGTAAAATGGTTTTGTAGGATCTAGATCATATATTCTTTCATAATTATTCAAGTAATTACACTCTCCTGTGTCCTAACAAATGAATTAAAGACAGAATACTCCTTTCAATTAACTCTTTCGCACTTATTAAAGTGTGAACCTCAACTTTTCCGATTGAATGTAGATGATCCGAACCGTTCAATGTGTTTAGAATGTATTTTTAAAAGTCCCATAGAAGGAATATTTAAAACAAATGACCAGGAAGGGCTTGATCCGAATAGTTTTCGATAAAAACTATATATGTACAGTTTTGTCGAAAACTGTTTAGATCAAGCCCTTCCTGGTTTTTTTTATTTACTATTTATATGATTCCCCACTGGGACTCTTAAAAACACATTAATTGGACGGTTCGGATCATCAAAAGTTCAATCAGGAAAGGTGAGAGCTACACTTTAAGCCAAATCAGAGATACTAGAAGTTAAATGTCTATATTCATGTGCAGCTTTTAGAAAGAAATATAGTATCATATTTTCGGATCATCTACAAACTTTCTTCTTTGTACTATAACTGAAAGATGAATTGATACATACCTTCTCTAGCTCGGAAATTTAGGAAGGCCATCATTCTGTCGTTGCTTCTATATTCGTTTTGGTGAGATCGTTCAAGCAATTGAGAAGATTTTGTGAAAGATAGCTTAAACGCATATTTAAAGGCGACAACGTAGAGGCGCGATGAAATTGCCTTTTATATTTGTTTTGGTGAGATTGTTCAAGCGATCAAGAATATAGTGAAAGATAACTTAAACGCATACTTAAAGGCAATAACGTAGAGTCGTGATGAAATCTGTAACGTGTCATTTGACCGCGAATAAATTACTAGGGTTGCGAAAGGTTGATAAGCTTTTCCACCGTACATTTGCACGAGAGTTAGGGTATCAACGTGTCTAACTCGGCGTTTATATTCAACCCGTTAAGCTCTTATGATGGAATACGAGAACTTTTATGGATTCAAAGAATATATGAGAAATCAAGCTACTCGAAATCAACTAAAAGATGCACGAAATAAAGCTCACTATAAGTATCATAGTGATCACTTTGGAATTTGTTGATTTTTGGAGTAGAACATTTACAATTTTTTCACTAGTTAAATCATCTATCTTTAACTTTCTAAGCATGCATCTCTAAGTATAATTTGATTTACACATGGTAGAGCAATTTTCACCATAATCAATAGTATAAATTTTGATTACAGAACAATAGGTATTCCTTTTAACAAATCTTAGGCCATGTTGAATATCGTAAGCACAGTACTTAAAACTGAATGAATGAGACACCCAACTCACTCACTCAAGCTCTTTTAAATCAACTTAAATCGCCCTATCCATAGTCCGGACAGCTAGGCTGCTAGCCGAATCCATCCGATCTCGCACACCAGAGGTAAGAGCAGGCTCCGAAACTCCCAGGCTCAAGTTATATATGTTCAAGCTCCATCTAACAGATAAGGTACCATAACAACTGCATTCTTCTTTTGGTACAAAGATTGCTCAATGAATGAAAGTAAAGATCAGTTCACCGCACCATGGAGATCACCGTCGACGAACATTCTCAATTCCCTTTGAAGATGATGGGAAGGGAAAATAGTTGCACTAATCTTCAAAACATACAATATTGAAGCCTTTTTCTTTCCTTTTCTTTGTAGGAGCTGTGAGGTGGTTACAAATGAATCTTTTACATAACATTAATCTACGTACAGGATGGAAAATTACAGGGCGACAGACCTCAGCCAATGTAAAAGTTAAATAACCTAAACAAATGCACCATAAAAAAAAAAATTGCTCGAAATGTGATGGCTCGCCGATCATCAGTAAAGTAGTGTGGGAACTCCATCCCCATCAGAATCAAATATGCCCTTAATCAATGTAATTAAATTTAGCTTCGCATAACATCTGCTTCTTGGCTTTGGCTTTGGTTTTGGCATTGTTCAAGTATCATGTTACAATTGTTCATTGACCGTGCATCAAGCAGACCATGATTCCAAAGTTTGATCATAAATAATTTCCAACACCTGCCCAAGCCCACAAACATATTAAGAAGTCAGAAGCACAATAGTAGCAGCATAAGGAAGAACAAATGTTATTGACATTACAATAAAGAGTCTTATGTATGACTGCCGTATGACCCCCGCATTGTACTTCTACCAGTATTATCTACGATGAAATCGGGTTGATGGTTAACCAAATAGTATCTAATTTACTAATACCAGTGGGGGAAATTTAAAATTTTACACCCTTCACAAAATAACAAAAATAGATCTCCTTACTGTGCAATTGGAAGTTAAAGAACTGCCTACCGAATCTTAGGTTAGGCTACTTAATTTCAATGCAATGGGATGCCAAAATTGCTAGTGGCTTTGAGGAATTCCATAACTTGCAACCACCAATTGCCCTGAAAACCATTCCTCTACGCACCCTTACAAGCCAACTGGCCCAACTCCAAAAAATCTGATTGTACAATATGACCATGAGGTTCTTTGGTCAAAGTAATTCAAAGATCTTGGCACATCGGCAGGTTGAGGGATCCTTCTTGAAGCAGGGCAGTTGATGACGTAGCGCTAGGTCACCAGTGCAAGACAAGACACAGCAGATTTTGCCACAGAGAGGAACAAAAGAGAGCAACAGGCAACAGCAGTGCAATCCAGAGTTGGATTATTTGTGCAAATGTATAAATGCAGCTATGTTTATAGGGGAATCTGGCCATAGCTCAATTAGTCACGTCTATTTGTGGAAAGTGGGAATAAAAGGATCAGTGGAAACATGATAATTTAACATACCCTAGTTCAATGATGCCTCAAAAAATGAGTAGGGCCCTCATAGAAATACAGTTTACTGTTTCATCCCAAATTCATTCCCACACAAATGGGTGCTGCCAATGTAGTGAAAATTGTGGCCAAAAAGAAGGAAATGGGAGGCCATGTGCAAGAACAAAGTCCATTAAGTTGGCACTGACCACAAAACACAATTTCCCTAGAAAGCCAGAGTGTTGACTAACACTTTCATCGCAGAATAGTGATGGCAAGGTTGAATATGTGAGCAGCTTTAAGTTGAAGACAAGCAGGGGTAAAAGATATCATTTAAACACAATGATGCCGAATAAATGCTGATTAACTTGATGGAAAACACCTCAATGAGTAAATGCTGAATAACTGTCAAGTGAGCACCCTGGTATAGGTCATAAGAATTCCATTCTCCCAGAAACAGAGACACATGGAGTTTGAAGCTATCTCGGTGAGTATGACAGCTGTTTAAGTTGTGTAATCCAGCCAGTTTACAAGTAGGGCTGCAAACGAGTCGAGCCTAGCTTTACTGCGTACAATCTTGTTTTCTTAAGTTTTTAATGAGCTCAAGCTCGGTGAAAATTTAACGAGCTGAGCTGGCCTAGGCTTTGACTCGAGCTCGAGCTTGTTCACGAGCCTTGATGACCCAATGAAAAAATATATACATATACTCACATAGGCTTAAGACAACAAAGAAAGTTTTACTTGTGCATGTATATATTTTTTATATCTATATACTCTACAGGAAAATAGTCTCAATTTCAAAATTAGAGTGAAATTTAAAAAGTTTTTGAAAAGATAGTGCATTAAGATACCAAATTGGAATAAGAAGTTATATTATTTCATTCCTCTAAAAAGTAAACAAGCCTTATCGAGCCGAGCCGAGCCGAGCCGTGTTTAGGCTTGTTTGTTAAGGGCTTAAACAAATTCGAGCTCGAGCTGAGCCTCAATAGAAACTTAACGAACCGAGTTCAAACAAGCTCTTTTCGAGCCGAACTGAACCGAGCTCACGAAGGGCTTGGTTCATTTGCAGCCCTATTTGCAGGAACAGCCATTATGAGGTCTTCTTATGAACAAATTGAATAAACATGTGCCATGAAAGTTCATCTTCGGAAAAGTTTTAGTGAAATGTGTGCAGTAACTACATGTGATCCGAAGACAAGTGTGTCCTAATCAGCAACAAATGAGGGAGTTGTACGTCGCAGCAAGACTCATAAATCCTACACCATCTGAAACTTCATGCATGACTAGTCATGCTCTAAGTAGAGAACTAGTAAACCAAATCTCACATATGACGATATGCATATTCCACGTGAAAGTAGTAAAGGTATAATTATTGAGTGCAGAGTTGAGGCATGCACTGACACAACATAAAAACCAGATTAGGAAAGAGAAGCTACCAAAGTAGCGCTGGTGCCTGGACAAGGTCTTGACCATGCAATTTCGAAAATGCCTCGCATGCCCACGGTATATGACCATCAGCTAGCACCCTGTCATGGTGTCAAATTAAATAAAGCCTATTGAATTATTGGAGACATTTTGCTCAATCCCAGAAATTCATTTACAAGAAGAGATCTATCAATTTTTCTGAAGTTTGTTAGATGGCTTCTGACAGCAGACAGCAGCATATGCCAAGTGGTTTTAAAATGTGAACAGCATGGGCAATGCTGTCAAGCACATTACATGTGGTACACATCCAGATCTGCACAAGGAAACTGAAAAGAGATGCAATGAGAAAAAAATCCTAGAGGAACTGGAGAGTTAAGATTACCGTTGCTTCCTCACAAATGAGTTCCAGAGATGCATCATTTGCTTCTCATCTTTGGTGACATCCACAAAATCATCAAGCATCTGCAACGCATCAGTGTGCAAAAACTACTATAAACCTCCGCATAATAAAGTAACAACATATCATACTCAGAGGAGCAACAACAAAAGGACTCTACAGATTTCAGATTGGACCTTTTCCCATGGTGTACTTAGGGGCGACCACTATGATGTTATTTAAAGACTTGTCCGAATGAGACTGTCAAGGAATGCTTCAAGAAGCAACAGGCAAGGGGAAACTTTTCCAAGCACACTCTCAAACATTCATAATCACATCATAAAAATCGTTAAATATAACTGCATCCATTTTAGTCTATCCTTGTTTCTATTCAAAAGGGGAAAAAATAGTTCTGAGGACACCGGGCAGCTTGGAGACAAGTATTAAGGAGTCAGTGGAATTGGACATGGTTTTTTTCACCTTAAGATTTAATTGTCATGCATCTACGGAAGGTAATAAGATGCACATTCCACAGATCGAACAAGTTTCACCACATAAACAAAAGATACACCAAATAAAAATTCACAAGCACACACATTATTACACATTAGCACACCACATGATGCCAAGCGAGAACATAGAGCGAGTACACCTTGCCTGACAAGAATTATGGATTAGCAGATTTTGGAAGATGATGGGGTGTGAGAAGCCATATCAATACAGAAGCATATCAACTTTCAATTTCTGCATTGTCATTGACCTAATAAGGGTATTGGGACTGAGAAGAACTCTGAGACAATAAGTGAGCGACTTGTAGATCCTGGAAAGTGGAGAAGACACTGAACAGAAAGTAAATTGCCTAATTATGCAATTGTGATCTGTGATCCAATTTTGTATCTTTCCAGCAAACCACTTCATCATAATTTAAACTTACACATGAAATTGAGAAAAATTATACACTCTTTATAAATTGCCGCCTTCCTTTCTATTTAGCTTTTGAAAATGAATACATTAGAAAGTAAAGATTACCAAAAAAGAAAACCAAGAAGCCATAATCGCAACTCTTCTTCAAGGCAACTTTCAAGACAACAATTAACTATCTCACTGGTTCAATGTGACAAAAACACTAACACTTCCAATAGAAGCAGGAGGAATGCTATTAAAGTACAGTATATGCTAAGTGCATAAGCACAGTTAAAAAAAATAGGAAGACAAGGAACAGCCAAGGGTTATACGACGACCATACATACCCTTCTATCTTCAAAATCTGCAACATCGTCATCAACTTCATCCTCACTGTCCCGATCTGACAAAACTTGCTCCAATGCCATAGGCTACAATCACAAAAGCAGTTTCAATTCAGATATATCCATGGGGTTCCAATGGCATCAGTTGGAAGTAACTAGATCAGAGGAGAGAAAGGTCGATGGGGATGGAATGGTTAAGTAACTTAAGTGCATCAGACCACCAGTAAGGTCACTGGAGTCATTTGATGTACCTGGGGCATGGACAAGAAACAGGGGAAGGCCTATGATAACATGGTCGAAGAGATAGAACGTACATGTCTCTCTCCACAGAGATGTCAATGTTAGGATAAGTAGATTCAAACCCATTTAAGTCTCAATGGTGTGTGTCCTTCAACGTCTTTTTCAATGAAATTTGTCCTTGAACATCTTTTTCTCAGCACCTACCAAGTTGCACCTCTAAACTACTATTGACATGAACGTTTAGTTCAATTTACTTGCAATTTTTAAGAGGTAAAAAAGAGGCTTTTGCACAACTAATGAATGCAGGGATTGCAAAGCTCACAAATAGTCACCTGTGCTCTATGTGAATGAAAGAACTGTCTCTTTTGCAGGAGGGCCCGGCTGAAAGGAAAACAAGTACCCAGATCAAAATTTAATTGTTGCATCACAATACGAAAGAAAGAAATAGAAAAAGATCTGCCAAAACGGGAAACACGTATTATTTGCCCTTGAGCAGATTCAGAACTGACATCTGAACCAACATTCAAAGCAAAAAGATGGCACCTAAACAACAACTAGCATAAAATCACTTAGCAAACCAATTTAACATAGGTTATGAGATATACTAATTATTTGGCTAAATTGCACTTCAAGTAACAATTAAACCAGCCATCCCTCTAAAACGATAGAAAATATGAATTGATGAAAAACTTCCATAATGCATATGCCCTGAGTGCTCCAATGATTGACTCAAGCCAACATATTTAATCAGTTTGATAAATTTTTCAACTACCACCCACCACCACATTACTATTAGTCAGCATTTCACAGAACTTTTAGACATCAGAGACCATGTTTTCTGATATACTTTCCTGAGTCAAATGTTTAGGTGTATACTTCCCATATAAAAATATGGTTTTTATTGGCTCTCACGAAGTAAGGGTTTACCCAATACCGATTTAGTTTCTGCGTATGCCAGCAATATTAAGTACTGGCGAAAGAACACAATTATGTTTGACCACCACATATTGCATTAACATACGTTCACAGCACCATCTGTTGGGGCTAGGGAGGCTTCAAAATATTGTTCAACGAGCTCTCATGCTATGTTTAATAGGAGCACAAAGAAGGGAAGCAGGTACAAAAATATAACATTTTTACCATGTTTAGTTGAGAATAAAGTTCAGAGAAGGTAAAGTGTGAAATTTGATGTTTTTTATTACAACATTATTGCTATGCCCCAACTTCAATTTTTCCCCTAAAAAGTTTGAACTTATTAACTTTGAAAAATCCTCCCATCATTTTTTTTTCACCTCTTTCATCCTACTTCAACCCCCAAAAAAAAAAAAAAAAAAAAAAGTGCAGAACCTCAAAGTTTCTTTCATTTCACTTCTAGCAAACATACCCTTAAAGTCAAATGACGAAAGTCATCTCACCTAGATGGTTCTGGCGGATATGGCTGTGGCTCTGCAAAAGGACTGCAGAGATCCAAAAACACTACCCCAGAACTTATGGCCCAAAGATGAGATACCAGTTTGCATGTGCTTTGAGTCTTTGACCGCCACCTCGGTCATCGCCAAAAATTTCTAGGGCAAGCTCCTAGATTCCTATGACAAAAGTAATGTAACCTGTATTCATATCCTGGTTAATTGGCTCATGACCTGGTCAGGGAACCAACATTCATATACTCGGACAGTGTTCCCGCGACTGACTCTTCAAGAGTTAAGGAAGACAGGAACCTCACCCATACGATCCTTTGACTCAGAGCTTAAAAATTGTGCATGAAGAGCATAATCTATAATGAAGAATTCAGATCTGAATGCCGAGAGTTAAATTCGTTTCAACTGAATTGCTGGGGTCCAGACATGTTCAACCTAACAAATTTGACTTGATTTGAAGAAGCCTGTTGACTTCACAATATTGAATTTCCATGTTATATATAAGTTAGAGTCTGACCCTCTTATTTCCAAATTTTAACTGGTTTTTTGTATGAGTTCAGCATACAATCATAGCAAGAATTATAAGAGATGATGAAAAAGAAGACTAAGGGACTAACAAACGTAGTAACGTACTTTCTAGGGTCAGAACGTTCAATAGATAGCTTTCTTGTCTTTGCAAATTGTAGCATAGCAGGAGGTGCAAGGTTGCTTCCGGGTAGGGATTGGACACATTCTGGATCTGCATATGAGTGACCCGTAGCACTTGAAACCCCAGTGGCATTAGGGCTCGAAGTATCACGTTCCACGTACTCAGCAAGACCTAAATCAGCATCATACAAATCATTTGAGAACCTATTATCTGAGAAATACAATCTCAGACGAGGCTGATTGTTCAATTTCAAATGGAGCACTAAAAATTGAACTTATATCACGTTGATTATCTAGTTTCTCTTTCTTTTATTTTGAGTAGGTCAAGAGCAAAAGTTTCGTTAAATCCAACCAGCTGCAAGAAAGCAAAGAGAATCAGTTTCCAGCATATGATAGTTGTCACAACTCTGACTATCTTTTACGACCATGTTAAACGGACTCTTCTAAATGTATTAACTATGTTGGTCTTTACTCTTTCGGTACAGATAAAGATACACGTCCCACATTTGTTTGGAAATTCACTTAAGAAGCATATTTATTCACTCAAGTTTACCGTAATACTCTATAGCACCTTGTACAACAGTAAGGAAATGGTTATGGGGAAGCAGATGAATCCGACAGTTGCCATCTATCCACACTCTACATTTATACACGAGTCTATTTGACATAGCTTGAGCATAGGTATCATCATTGTCCAAAGAATATGAAACACTTCATACATATTTGTTACCAGAAAGGGGAAAGTTCTATACGAAATGTATAAAAGTCAAGTGAGCATGACCTCTAACAGGATTATTTACATGTAATCTTGGGAAAGAAAGACAATAATTAACTAGCACAAGTCACAACTACTTAGAAGTTTCCACGGGTACAACAAATTTAAGAACTCATTCATCCTGTGATGCATTCACAAGAAACCATTCTCCAGTTTTGTAGAAAATTGTTCAAAGCTTTTCAGTAATAAAACCAACTACATAGCAATAAGAAAGCACATGCACCTTCAGTATTGCCCCGAAGCTCATTGATTGCTGCGGGAAAATTTGAATCCAGGACCAGTGGACGCACATGCTTTGCCTTTTGAAATATGTTTTTTGGTTTTCTGCGTCTCAGTGGCTTTGAACTGTACATTCGTTATACTCACCGACTATAAGGCATTGGCATCCATAAAAATAAAACCAGCAATACAAGCAACTTAATGATTCTACACCAAAGCAAATAAATTGACGTTTATAGAACTTACCAATGGATGAAGGTTTGTTGCTTAGGATCGACACCATCTGCAACAACCTGAGTAGACAAAATGCAAATAATGATTAACATGTAGGAAACACTTAGTTCATATATCCGCATGAGATGTGACTGATAGTTTCGCTAACTGTGTCAACAAATTAAGGGCAGGTATTGAGGTACAAAAGTTATAAAAAGAAAAAGGTGGTGACAGAAGACAGCAGTAAGCTGAGCAAGTACATGACTACATAATTACCCTCCCCTACAATACTTCCCTGAGAATCTTATTTTTATGGTTTGAGTTGCCCCGTCAAGGCCTCACCCCGCTCTCTTTGAAACCACTTCTTGAGAGAGACTTCACAGGAAGTGCTGTACAACAGTGCAACTGCAGGTTTTCACCAGCTTAACTTTTTCCATCAAGAAAATACTAACTCTAGCAGGAACATAGCTTTGTAAAGAAAAAAATGTCCACAATTATGGATTCATGATCCATATATTTAAACAAGTATGTAGATGTCACCAGTTGATCATGTGACTATTACAATCACGGAAAGGTATTTCCAAAGGAAATAGTATCTAACCTCAGGTTTCCATATATCTGTTTTTACAGAAACATTTACAGCTTGATACTCTTCGGTGACCTACAGAATATGAATGGTGTTAGTTATAATGGTGTTTGAAAGTGTCAAATACTCAAAGGTCATTGCCGATTACTGAAGTATACTAACCCAAAACTCAAAATTGAAGAGATCATGCGAAGAGGATAAGTGGAATCTCAGACCCTATGTAGAAGTTGAAGTATAATGTTAGAATGAACCCATAACAGTAGATCTACTCGTTTAGTTTAACTCAAAATAGTAGAAACCAAAGATGAAACCAGCATCTGTTTTACCTTAAAGCTGGCACATTTTGCCAAGCAGAATGGGCAGGAGAAGTCTTCTGTCACTGCATATTCAGTAAACATATCAGATGACCAACTAGAACTCAAGTCCTAAGTACCACACTTTCTGTACTACAAGAAACAGCTTAAAATAAAGAAACAAATCCGTGCATTTACCAAAAAAAAAAAAAATCCATAATACCTTCAGTCCTCTGCAACTTATTATTATAGTACCTGTAGTTGAAAATGACATTTCCGGTTCTCAACCTGGACAAATACAAGTAGCCAAAATTAGAAATTTAGAAACAATGTTTGAAAAGAAAAAAATAGAACACCAATAACTAATTCATATCACAGACAAAATCTGTGAGGGACAAGAAAGAATAAAAAGTTGTGGAACAAGAAAGAATAAAAAGTAGCAGCAGCACATCCACTAAAAAGAAAGTAGACAAAATCCTCTTTCAGTATGGAGATTTCATGTGACTGCCATTGGTTTAAACTGCTGATTATTAACAAGAAATCAAAAGGCACCACCTTGGTATGCTTGAGGGCCTGACATCAACACCTTAGCGCCCTTTCAAAAAAACATACTGGAAAGAAGACTACAATATAAGAACTTAAAAGTCACCACAGCTTCATCATGTCTTTAAAAAATTGCATAGTTGCATTCTCCACCTAAATATAAAACTTGTTACAACTAGTGCATCGCACTCCCACTACCATGTTGTTTTAGTCGGCCCCAAAATGAAACGTATAAGGAAGAAACACTGGAAGTACTTCAAAACCCAAAAGATATAACAATAAAGACCATCAAGACATCTTGCTGATAGAAGTAAAACGTATCTTAATACTCCAACCCCTGTTAACCAGAGAACTAAGAATGCACAAAATATTACGTGATGGTATAAGAAACAATTATTCACTTATAATCTCTCCTTTTGAAATAACTTTATATACTTATGGTCCAAAATAATGACAACAATAACAACAGAAAATTTTCAAAGCAGTGAATGAAGAGATAAACTACATATTGAAAAGTGAAAAACAAAAAGAATAATCAAATGCGAGAGAAGAAGAGACCTACCGCATAATATGGGACAACGAGGTAGGCATATCATTGTATGAGTATGCATTATATGGAGACTTTTCCTTAGCCCCAATCTCTTCAGCAGAAATGATGACTTCCAACTGTGGAGTATTCTTTTGAAACCCAAAGAATATAAACAAATACAACACTAATCAACAATAGGACAATGGTAATCAAGCGTTAAACTATGAAAGATTTTACTTCTCCAAAAAAGGTGTCAAAGCTTTCATTTGAATTTTCTCAGCAGAATTAGTCAAAGATTAGGAATAGAACAAACCACAGTTCCGAAACTATGGGGCGTTTGGATTGCAATATATTTCTCCTCGTCCATACAACTCAACTGCAGAAGGAAACACAAACTCCCAGTGATGAGAAGAAAGTAAGGGACAAAAACAATGAAAGAAACAAAAAGCATCTTGTACAACCAAATGTCAAACAGCTTTTCTACACTACTTTAGGGTTGATGTAGACTGTAGAAGGCCCAATTGAGGAAGTATATTTGCATTATGTATTCCTAGAGTAGTAGATGTTATGCTAAGAACATAAATCCTTTTGAAAGAACAACGACAGCTAATGTACCTAGAAGGCCCACAATCTCAACTTTAGCTAATAAATTTAGCTTCACTACCTGAGAACGGCCTTACTAACTGGTGTCAAAATCATATCAAAATTTGATTTTCGTCTCGAAGTTTGGAAAGACATCTTTTAGGCAATTTCTTTAAGAACCTAGAGAACAGTTTTTTCCAAAAACAGTATTGGAGAGGTTTTCCAAACAAAATTTCCGTGTTTTCCTCATTTTGTCTTATCAAGAACAGAAAACTGCCGAAAAGAACACGCAAGTCAACCTATAATATTACCTCCATTATGCATTCATTAAAAACAAGTAATACATTGTTTGGCAGCATTTAAGCCTATAGGCATAAAATGTTGAGAACTTCCAAAATTCAACAAAAAAACTGATCCAGATGCCTCGGCAACATCACTTAAACTACAGCAGAAGGAACTTTACAAAATTTTGAATTAAACCAGATGACAATAACAGTAGCAGAAGTGCTTCAATGGAGATATCTGCACAAATATTAATGTGCTCGTAGCATACAAGGGAGCAGATGATGTCTCTGATAAGAAAGCTCTCATGTATAGTCAATAACAGAGAGTGTCATTGACCACCAACATGAAAACTACTTAAGCTGGACCAATCCTGTTGGCTGTGGGACAGCCAAGCCTGAAGCCTCACAAGTTTTCCGAATATTTCTGGTACAAAGCCAGTGGAATTGGATCAATGCAGCATGCCAGCATTTAATGCACATCCCTTGCAAGTTGGAACTACTAAAATTGACTCTCTGGCTAGTCAGCATTAACGTAACGGCCAAGGAACCGGCCTATCACCTCGGATCACCAGGGTGTTCTTGGATAGTTGAGGCAATAGAATGAATCTCACTATTCCCAATAGGGGTGAAAGAAAAACCGAAAAAACCGAAAAAAAATCGACCGATCGGTTCGGTTTTCGGTCGGGGAAAAGCTGTGTCGGTTGACTTCGGACCGAACCGAACCGAACTGAAAAATTATCAGTTCGGTCTCGGTTTCCTGGAAATTGGTTTGGACCGGACTGAAACCATGCCAATTTGGACCGAAATAACCCAAAACCACTTCTATTTGGACCGAAAACCGAAAAAAACAATCTTGACCCCCCAAAAATAACAAATCCTAGCCATCCATCTCAATTTTAACGCCGGACCGAAAAAACCGAACCACCCCGAACCGATCAGTCCATTGTTTTTTTCGGTCGGGATTGGTTCCCAACAAAACCACCCCGAACTGATCAGTTCAGTCCCGGACACCCCAAAAACCGAACCGAACCAACCGATTTTCACCCCTAATTCCCAAAATTTAGTAAACTTTGAGATTAAAGATTTCCCTCTTCGGACAAGAATGAATTGGTCAAACCATTGCTAACTGGGCAAACAGCAATGAGTCACACATTCTAGTAAATATGAATATCAAGCTCTTTAGGCTTTATAAACTCAGCAGCCAAATATTCTGGAATTGGAGTTGGTATTCACCAACAACGAAAAAACTACTTTACGGGCTCCTTAAGAAATAATACAAACTGTAAAATGAGAATAGCAAAAAAGCATGAACCCTGATTTCTGATATCAAAAAACCCATGTTTCATTTATTTAACAGCAGATGTTCTTGCCTCCTCACATTGTGCACTAATGCCTTACACAATGGCAGCGTCTCAAGTGATGCAATGTGTGCAAAGTTGTTAAAAGATGGCGTACCTTCACAAAACATGAGTGCATGTCAAAATGCGTCATAATCTCAGCTCTCTCCCCTAACTTCAAGTTTGGAGACTTCTCCCATGACAAATATAGTAATTCCATGGGCATATTGCCCAATAAACACAATCCTTCAAAATTTGCTGTTGCACACACATAGGACAATGAGGAGGCGAGAACAGGTTCATGTAAAGAAAAGGAGAAGTACAAGCTCACAAAGAAACAATATGCTGAACTAGAGAAAAGATAATGCTGCCACATATCCTTGAATAGCACAAAAATCATGGCTGCCAACTGGGAAAGACAAAGGTAAAGGAATATAAATGTAGCTTATTTCCTATTATCTATCCTGGCTAAGTTTTAGTTACGGGTCACTGAATATCTGAATCAAACATAATGTTACGGCCTTCGGTCCATGACAACGTAAGATTTGAACAGCCAGGAGGTGTAACAAAAATATACAATGAAAAGGGCCGAGTACAAGAAGACTCGGTGTTAATATATTTTCCTCCTTTTGGATACATGTTTTCCTCAAGGAGAAAATGAACGGTGAAGCTCAACTGCTCAACATTCAAACCCATTTAACTGTGATTGTTTAAGGAAAGTGATAGGGAAAAGGACGCTATCTGTGTTTGATCCTGAAGGATATTATATTAATTTCATTCTCATATAGATAAGATTTACGATATAATCTAGCAGTTTAATTTATTTCATGTCCTCATCGTTTATGTTAATTTCAGTTTTTAAGTGTTTGCCCATAGATGGATTGATTGTACTTGAATGATTGGTTTTGTTCTGGAGAAGTTAACTACTGTATTGATGCAGATGCCCATACTCTATTCAAGTGTGAATGCCTAGGTCTTCCTTCCCTTCAATGTTCAATGATGTCAAAAATTAGCTATTTCACCAGTGCTAGAGAACAGTTCAAAAAAAAAAAAAAAACCGTGCTAGAGAAAACGATGACGACATTTAAGTAAAACAATCTAGCATTGCCATGAAATCCTTCCAAATCCTTGTTCCCCATTTGCCTGTTTGGTATAATAACAGGATTAAGGACACTTGGATGTCCTACCTAGGATGATTAGTCCCCAGCCATCAAAGCCGAGGACCATTTACACATTGTATCCTGATTGTTCAGTACTGCAGCGTTGGGTTGGCATAAGGTGAGGCCCCTTGGACTTGAACCATCGGATACATTACCAAGCCTTAACCCATACATTGCCAAGCCTTAACGCACCATCCACCTAATTCTTAGTCATTGTACCATTATGAGATTTAGAGTTTCTTTACTTACCAGAAAGTGGGGGGGCAGACCATAAAAGAAAATAGATACATAAAAGGGGAAAAAACAAGTTTATATTTTAAACCACATAGTAGCGACCCAAATAAACAGGGGAATCATTAAGAACCATGGCAGAATGAATGAAACAAAGATGGTTTACAACTAAGGCACATCTTACATGGAAAAGATGTCATGCCAATATGGTTCTTGTCTGGATTAATACCACAACCAGAATTTGCAGCTTCAGCTGCAAAAACATAGAAGAGTAAATATTGCCGTAGACAGCAAATTAAATCTTCAGATCTCATATAAACAATAAAAATATGGGCATACCGCAGCTGACAAACAAGATAGCAAGAGAGCTAGACTTGACCTCTGCTCCCAGCTTATTAATCTCAGGAAGAATAAAATTTGCTTGAACCCGGTTTATCCCTTCAGCTCCATTAGCTAACAAACATGCCCGACTGAAGCGATATACTGCAGAATACTGTCGCCAAGTGACAGCAGGGGAAGCAGAACAGATACTTGAGTAAGGGAAGGAAAAGATTGACTTAGCTAGAAGACATTACTACCTCTGGAACTGCAACACTAGAAACTGGCCTTGCCAAAAATATATACAAAGGAAAAAGACTTTGTGCTTGCAACCCATAATTGGGAGTTCCAGACAACGAAATTGTCATTTGAATCCTACAGTATTAACCAGAAGAAACCAATTAGTACAAAAACTATTGGGAAAAGATCCAAATCATGTCGTATATGATGTTAAATAATAAACAGCACGACTCATGCCTTCGAAATTAAAATCATTACAATTAGCATGTTTCAATATTAATCAAGACTCGAATACCTCTGTCCTTATATCTAAGGACCTTATAAAAAAAAAGACATTATGATAGCCAGAACGTAAAAGATCCGTTACATCATTTGTGACCTAAATCTGACGCTCAACAGAAAAAACAAATCCATGCAGTTGATTGCGACCTAAACCTGATGCTCAGCGGAGAAAACAAATTCATGCAGTCAAATCCAATTAATTGAGACCTAAGGTTCGGATTGGTTTGTTGAATGTCACATCACCAACAATTTACCTGTAAAATCCCACATCGGCAAGATGTGGGATTTGCATGTGTTATCTATTGAAACGCCCCAAACTGCTGTATAACTTGAGGTTAACCTTTTGAGCCACGTGGTTAGGCTAAAAGTTAGCAAGTTAGTGGGTTGGGCTAGGCCGGGTCGTTTCAGGTGGTATCAGAGCTTGTACCAACCGAAAGTATGAGGCGGGTCCCGTAGGGAAACGTGATTGGGTGGGCCTGACAAGGGAGGAGCTTGAGGTGTTTGTCATGCTTGGGTGGGTACCATATGAGACAAGCTTGAGAAGCTTGATGTGCTTAAGCGGGTACTTGTCTCGCATCGCTTGGTGGGTGAAAGTAATGGATCATGGGGTGCATCGGGGACATTGCGATTCTAAGTGGGGGAGATTGTAACATCCCACATCGGCAAGATGTAGGATTTGCGTGTGTTATATATTGAAATGCCCCAAACTCCTGTATAACTTGAGGTTAACTTTTTTAGTCATGTGGTTAGGCTAAAAGTTAGCAGGTTAGCTGGGTCAGGTCGTTACATTACCTGTTACATCAACAACTTGACACTCACCTTCGATGTGAAAAAATTCATGTTTTGCTACTGCCAATAGTTCTGTAATATTTGCAAAACATTAATCTATGACTATATGCATGTCTCCTTGTCAGGTAATACTTCCTAAGAAGTTTGCAAATGAACCAAGTTGCTTCGTATGTGAATCTAGAGACGATAACCTACTAGATGGGTTGCAATTTTTGGCAACTCGACAATCAATTTTCTTTTCATACAGACAGCGTCATATGTTTGGAGATATTAATTCCCTACACTCTGGATAGTTGTTACCAGTAAAAGTGTCATATAAGGTTTAAGAACCTCAACCTTCTTTTGTGCTTTGCTTGTATTTTGTACTGCAGGCATCTTTGAAGAAATGATGGCTGCATAATCATGTGCCTTCAGTCAGAAACATTAAAAAGGAGGAAAACAACGAGATGAATTATCAATAATCAAATGCCCCATCGAGAATGACATAATTAAAAGGACACCACAGCCCAACAACTAAGTATCAGATGGAGGAAATTTCTGTGCCAAGGAAGACAATGTAGCATCTTAAATTGTGAATGCCTCTGTCACCTCGAACAACTAAACAAAACTACGAGACATGTAACACTCGTGTACTCTAGTCAAGTGCCAAGCACCAACAAGATGACCATAGTTAGTGGGAACATTCTCTAAAGCAACTGTATCAAATCAACAACACCAAAAAAAGGAAAAATTTCAGCTGGTGAAGCACATTACATTCCTAATAGCACGCCGTTGAATAATGTTGTAAAGTTCTACAGGCTTGCAGTATATTGAAAGGCTCTCCTCGGCTGCAATTTCCTCTTCTGCAGACAAATGCACACGAGATTCTTGGCGGCACATCTGATCTGCACTTCTAGAGTAACTGCAATTGCAAAGAGAATTCCTGTTCCATGAACTGGAATAAATGAAGTGTTCTGTGCTTATAAGTTATAACAATCCATATAACGCAAGCACCCAATAACGCCATTGTATCATACCCAATCGCCCCAAAATTTAATTCTTTTCCCGTGAACATTGAAAATATCTTTCTTTTCAAATGATTTCTTTATCAAATTCCACAGGCAGAGAGCATAAATAACGTTGAATAAAAGAGAACGTACGTGGTTTCACGAGCAACTAAAGGTATGCCCGGCATTCTGGTTAGACAATGCTGAAATATAAATTCATAGTTATCTCAGCTTCAAAAGATCGTAAACACTAGCTGTCAAACCTGAAAGAAGCGGTCAACAGAGAATAAGTTCAATTACCAGGTAAAAATAACCAAAAAAGAAAAGAAGAAACAGCATCCGAATTTGCCACCATATTCCAAGTTAATGGACAATCATGATCCAGGGTCGGCCCTGGGCGAAAACCTAGAAAGCCTCCGCTTCAAAGAAAAACCTCCCCAAAATTGAAAGGAAGGGCCTCTAAAAATTTATCAATTTTATTTACGAGACCAAAAAGTGAGAGAGAAAGAGAGAGAGAGAGAACAGAAAGAGAGAAGAAGAGAGGTACCTGGTATCATCGTCGCCGGTCCAGAGGAACGTCGCCGGAGCAGCTGAGGATTTTGGTGTAGTCTTCTGATTCTGACTCTGACCGATTAGTATGTTAGGGCTGACTGCCTGAATACAGATATGTATTCTTTGGTTTTCCCGATTTCAACCTTCAATTATTTTAACATAACAGTTTCACCCCACAAAAAACACTACTGTAGCTTCCAAAGATTGTTATCTGGCTCTCTCTATTTGATTAGTGGATTCTATAAAAGATTGTTAGTGATCACACTCTCCCATAGATGTCCAATTGTGTCCTACTGTCAAAGACTTTTTTTTAAAAATAAAGTCAAGAATTCCATTATAAACGTTATCCGGCAACAATTACATTTAAAGACAAGAGTGAAATCAAAACCACTAACAGTTGATATGAGCAGACTTGTTTTAAGGGTTTCCAAGTAAATATAGGGTCGAGTCTAGTGGTAAGTAGTATGTACTATCATGTTTTAAAGATTGATTTTTAACCATCACAATTAACACTACAATAGCAAAATAAAGACATCTAGCTCAGAAAATGTAATGTATAGCATTGAAGAGGAGAGATGCAACCTAATTGATATGCATCTTAGTTATTTTTTGAGTAAATTTTAGAATTCTTCCATCTAGTTTGCATGAAATTTTGATCTCATCCCTTAAGTACTAATTGTGCCAATTTTAACCCAATAGTTTATATTTTGTCTCGATTTCATACCTCTTTGTGATAGCGTGATTGGAATAGACAAAATTTAAGGTCAAAATTGTTCTTTTCCCTCTTAGAATGATGGAATTTAAATTTCATGCAAACACGAGCGACTGTTACTAAATGTTAACCTTTTAATTTTATTTTTGTGGGGACAAAAACACCATACATATAATATATTTATCACATCAATTTTCTTTTATTAAAAAAATAATGCCCAATTGGTACCCATAAATGGATTGTCTAGGAAGGGAAATGTTGAGAACAAACCTAACTTTTGGGTAATCATACACAAAGTGATTGTGCTCGAACTTAAGATCTTGAGATAGAGTTCAAACAATGAGTTTAATTAAAGAAATTGTTAATACCTGTGAGCGCAACGGAAACTTGAAATCGTACCATCAACCATTATTGTTTAAGTGATTGAAAAAAACAGAAAGATCTTCTAACCTATAACCCACATAATGAATTCCATTGATAGAAACAGACTTGTTCTTATTTTTGGGTTAGATGAGGGACCCTCTGAGTGTGGTATTTATAGGCAACATATTCCTACCATCAAGGAAAAGTTGTCTCCAAATGGTGCCTTTGAATGGGTTTGCCTCTTGATCATGTGTCTATTCCTAATGGATATGAATATTGATGTATTGATCATTTTCCAATAACTATACCCTTTCGCGTAGGTTGTCTTTTCATGATAAGACACATTTTCATAATTAGACACCAAATAATTGGGCAATTTATTTATCACTCATATCTTCAATTAATAAAAAAGAAAGTGACATGTAAGCATCACATGTAGGGCACAATATAAATTCTTACATTCTCACACTTGGCCTACACGACACACTATTGAGTGAAAATAACTAAGAAGGTCATTTCATACGTAGGCTACCTTACAAAAGTTCTTACATTTAAAATTTATAAAATCAGTATTTTATAACAAAAAATGCTAACGTCTGCCCAATAAGCACACATTAAGGTTGAAAAAGTATATTGAAATGTGTAAAAAGTGTATAGGGATATATATTTAGAATTTTTTTTTTATAAAAAACACCTAAAACACACAGTTCAATTGATTTCGCGCTGTAAATGCATACATCTACATTCATCATTCCATTCTCCGTCACATTGATCATGCTCCATTATCTACTCTTGATTCACTCTCGCTCGATCGCCACACTTGTCACAAAATTTCCAACTTTGTTGATTACTCTCTTCGAAACTAGGGTTTAGGTTTCTCCTATACGATCGGTATCCCCTAAAAGGAGTGGTGGAGGGTAAAATACCCATAGTGCCCTCATTTTTTACAGAAGAGGGAGACGGAGTTAGGGGGGGACTAAATTACATTTTAAACGTTGGCGATTCAATTAGTCGAATCTTTATGTTTAGGAACCAAATTGGCTACTTCTGATACATTGGGGACTAAAAAGGTAAATAAACCCAAAAAAAAAAAAAAAAAAAAAAAAAGAGGCCAATTTATCACTAGAAAACTTTAAAAAAAAAAAAAAGATTCACTTCATATCTTACTACCCCCTTCATCCCTAAATAAGATTCACCTGAACATACAATTTTCGAACAAAAAAATAAGTACTTTTATGCATATTTTTTTGAATTTCTTCGCACCGAATTAAAGAAACAAAGTTCTTTAACTCATTGCAAAGAAATTGAAAAAAATATGCATAGAAGTACTTTAGTTTTTGGTTTGAAAATTGCTCGTCTTTTGGACGGAGTATACGATGGTCTAGTGTTGGCCTAAAATTATTACTGAAATTTTTTCTAAAAAATTTATTTTGCGCCTAATTTTTTTTTGAGAATCTAAAAATTTATATTTTACACCCATAAAAATTTAAAATGTTCATTAAAGACAAAAAAAATGTTAAATCTGGATTATTTTTGTTGTTAGTGAATTTTTTTTTAAATTTTACGTTCCTATCTTTTCCTTATATATATAAAACTCATCATGTTGTGAAAGACATGCATGCAAACTATCTTCTTGATTGGGTATCTATAGATGTTTTATTAATTTTTTTTATCTTCTAGATAAAAAGTAATGCATTACATATTTAAACAATCCTTTCATTTTTTTCCCCATCTTGACATACTGGCCATTCATTTTTTTGTCAAAAAAAAAAAAAATTTCTTTTTTTTTTTAAGCCTAATCGGTATCCCAAAAAAAATGTCTTTATTTATTTATTTTATTTTATTTTTTTGGGGGGACAAGAACTTCATTAATCAAGGAAAGTACAAGTCTGTGCTATCACTATCAAATAGAGAGCACCACAAAAAAAAATGCCTGTCTTTTTGAAAGGCAAAATAAGTTTCATTGATCTTGAAATTGTTACAAGACTAATAAGAGTAAGGACAAAACAAAAAATATCTAATCCGAGACCTAATCCAAAGATTGGTAAGAAACCAATCGATGGAGTCAACCAAAAAAATGCCTTTAGATACATACCGGTGTGGTTTGACCTAAAAAGTTAGTTGGTTTTTTTTTCATCTTTATTTGATTTTTTTTCGCATTTTTTAGTTTTATATCAATTTTTGTGTATTATTGGTTCGTCTCGGCGAGAGGAATCGAAAAAGTAAAAAATTATGAACGAAGCATAATTTTTGTTGAATAAAGACAAAAATAAGTTAAAAAGTCAGTTTTTTAAACTTTTTTCGATCGTATTCAAAAAATTGAGAGTTCTAATCATAATCTCTAACATTTTAAATTCCTCTCGTCGAGGCGAACTAATAATACTAAAAAAACACACAAAAAAAACAAATAAAGACAAAAAAATAAGTTACTCCTAAATTAGTTTTTTAGGTCAAATCTCACCGGTTGAACTTGATTTTTAGAAATGATCGTTATATATCATCAACAATGAGTCAGGCTTTTTGCCAAATTGCACCGTGCAATCAAGATTATGGGGTGAAGAGGATTCACATCATTTTCATGAACTATTTAATTCCATCAGGGGCAAAATAATTAGGGGGTGTTTGGGCGACAGTTTTTTACATTTTCACATTCTACTTTTCTTATTCTACCTGTTTGGGCGACAAATACCAAAACCAATTCTGGGAGAACTCATTCTCCATTTCTCGTGTTCCAAGCGAAAAGCCAGAAGGAGCTCCAGAGCTCCTTTTCACGTTTTCATTTCTACTTCTGGCTTCCTCTCAAATTTCCTCTCCCATTCTACCCTTATCCTCAGGAATCCCCATTTTCTTCCACCACAAAATCAAATGACAAGAGAGAGAGAGAGAGAGAGAGAGAGAGGAGAAGCCACACCGCAAATTTACCACTCTGGTCGCCGCTACTATTGTTCAGATTTGGACCTCGTTCATCCTCTTTTCTTTTCAATTTTTTCTTCTGAAACTGATGAGATATTATGATCTTCTTCCTTTGTTCAGATTTACCACGCCGCAGATCCTGTCTGTTTGTAGGCATGTCAGTTGCTTACGGTGTAAAGAAAGATGGAATAAGTGATACTAAGAAATTAGCCACCAAACAGTAAAAAATAAAGACAGAAGTGGTGGGAATCGATGTGATGGAAGAAAATGGGTATTTTTGTGGCTCTAGTTGTTGTCAATTTGTTGGACTTTTTTTTTTTGGCAATTGTTGCATTTTATGGAGTAATTTTTATTAAGTACAAGAGCCTTTCAATTATCAAAAAAGGACAATGAAAAAATATTTCCCAGGAAATTTTTTTCAAAATTGGACGGGTCGCATTTTACAAAAAATATTTTCCAATACGACTTTAAAAAAACTTACCAAAAACAATATTCATACACATTTTTAATACTATAATTAATGAACAAAGGCAAAATGGTAAAAAAAACAATCCATAACTCATTTTCATCATTTTCTCCCAAACACTACTATTGTTGGAAAATGCATTTTGCACATTTCTCCCAAACACGCTTCCCAGATTCAAAACACATTCTGATCATAATCCAAAAAGTCAAAAAGCCAAAAAATTAAAAATGAAAAACTGAAAAATAGGCTCCCAAACACCCCCTTAGTTGTCCTAGCAATAGAGCTATTGGGATCATCAAAAGTAAATAACTCTAGAGCTATGTAATTAGACAAAGTGGTCAACATAAACTGATCGGACAATCGAATATTAGAAAATAAAAAGAACAACTAATGTTGAGGCCTTGTTCTCCTATATATTTTAGGTGCATTTTATGAAATCTCACAAAATGAATATTTTATGGAAGAGTAATAAAATGAAGTTGTTTTTTCAACTGATAAAATGTAGTGGCTTTCCTATAAATTTTAGGAGGATTTTATGAAAATCTCATAAAATCATTTTCACATTTTAATATTTTATGTGTTGAGATTAGAGTGTCATAAAATGTGAATTTTATGTACATATAAATGTTTAAGGCCTTGTTCTACTAACAAAAAAATTGTTTCCTTCAAAAATCAATACATCACATAAACAACTATAAAAAGCTAGTTTATTCTAAAAACACTCTTAGCGGAACACTCCTTATTTAAGTTTTTAACAACTAAGTTATAATAAAATTTCATAATTAAACAATTGTTAAGGGTGCACAATACACTCCGAACAAGGAGAAAGTTTCTCATTTATGTATACCGTATCTGTCCCAAACAAGGAGAAAGTTTCTCATCTATTTTGAAGCATTTCCCTACCTTATAATCATTTATATATGCTCCGTTGGATAATAAATATTGTACTCGAATAAACAGGTAGAGAGCATGAAAAAATTCCAAGGCAAAGATTCAAATTCAACAATTTCTTAACCTTCCAAACTAATGTGTCCCAGAACCAGTTGGTGAAAAATCACAAGTATCACAGAAGTACAAAATAGACTAAATAAATATCTAAAACATGCAAAACTAGGTAAAATTTTTTTTTTTGTTGTTTTACCTAAATCCTAAAAACATTTGAAATGACAAAAAAAAGTAAACCATTTCCACAAAAAAGAAAGAGGCCAGCTTATCACCAGAAAACCTCACTTGTTTTTTTCCAATTCATATGAGACTACTCCCTTCCTCCCCAAAATAAGATTTACCAGAAGAGGTGCAATTTTTTAACAAAAAAATAAAGTACTTTTACGCATATTTTGTTAAATTACTTTGCACCGAATTAAAGAATTAGCGTTCTTGAAATTGGTGCAAAGAAATTGAAAAAATTATGCATAGAAGTGCTTTAGTTTTTGGCTAAAAAATTGGTCATCTTTTCGGAGGAGACACTATTAAGGATTAGAGGGAGCATATGATGGACTAGTGTTGGACTAAAATTATTATTGAACAATTTTTTCTAAAAAAAATTCTAGTTTGTGCCTATTTTTTTGTGAGAATCTAAAAATCTATATTTTACACCCCCAAAACTTTAAAATGTTCATTAAAGACACACAAAATTATTAAACCTTGATTATTTTTTCGTTAGCGTAAACTAATCCGGACAATCAATTATTAGTAGAAAATAAAAGGAACAACTGTTAGTACCCATATATGTTCGCAGTTGTAGGTTTCGTGGTTTTTTCTTTTTACCATGAAGCCATTCCCGTATACTTTAAATACATTCCTGTGGCAAAAAAAAAAAACTTATTTAAATTTGACAATTGGATTCTAATAAGATTTCATAATCTAACTTGGCATCTAAATAGATTCTAATCTTTAATTAAAAGAGAGATAATTAATCTGGAAATTATGACAGTCTAGAGAAGCAAGTTCTATTGATGGACAATACTATGGGTGTAAATCAACGGGCCATTTATAAAAACTAGAAACCATAATTGTTAAGATTCTCTGGCTGGTTTACTAAAGTTTTCTCGACGGACCTTGAGTTAAGTAAATATAGTGCAATGGACCAATTTAGAACTACCTTTTAGTTTTCTAAAACGAAAATGCTACGCAAGGCTGAATTAAATAAACAAATTGGAAAATAAATACAACTTCAAGGGCCAAATTACAAATAATCCTTGGACTCTAGTCTGCTTAAATGGAAAAGGAACAATACATTTGAGAAGTGAGAACTAAAGTAAGACGTGAGTAATTTATTAATTTGACTAGTATTTAATTTTCTCACTTTTTAGACGAAACATTTCCAAAAAAATAAAACGTGTAAAACCAATGAAGACATTCGAATAAATTGATCCTAGCATTGGGAATTCTAAGGAACAAGTAAAATTTGACTGTTGTTGCCATAAAATCACTAAAAAATCGTGATATTTTTCTTAACTTCCTAAATCTGCGTTAAAATTTTTCTAGTTTGCACTTAATTTTTTGTGAGAATCTAAAAATTTATATTTTGCACCCCCAAAACTTTACAATGTTCATTAAAAACACAAAAAAATTAAAAACAATTTTTTATAAATTATTTATGGTCCTGTGTTTTCCTTATATATAACTCGTGATGTTCAGGTCATCTTTGAACTTTGGCCTTAGCCTATGTATCCCCTATGTCCCATTTCTTTGAGAACGCCAAGTTGCAAGCTTTCGTCCCCACTAGTCTTTCCTTTGCTTTCTTGTAAGCTATTCTAAGTCTGAGAGCGAAGTGTATTGTGTTACTACTCTTTCTTGAGTCTGGCATTCCTCTTTCTGCTGCTTTTAGTCGCTTTCCTTGCTTATTGCACTCTCTTAGTTGATTGAGTAGAGGTACTCCCTCCCAGAGCCAACCCTCACTTTTTGAAGAGCAAAAACTAAAATGAGACCTTTTTCAAAATCTTAATGAGCCAAATATAAATAGATAACTTACATTTCCAAAAAGAAATACGTATTCATCAATAAGAAAGAGACTTAACGAAAGAAAGATCTTTTCATTAGTGAACTTGAGAGAACAAAGCTTTCAAGGTGGTTTGGGCAAATGAGGCCATCACCTATTTATACACACCAAGGGAGAAGTCTAGAACTTTTGATACAAGCTTCTCAACTAATCTTCTTTAGAATTATCTACCATCATCCATTCAAGTCTAAAATTATATATGTACAATATTCAAGATAATTCTATACAAGTTTTCATACTTCACTTAAATCCTATTTTTTTTATAAAAAAAAATCAAATATTTCTAGATTTCAAGCTTGTCACTCAAATACGCTTCGTGTTCCTCTTGACCAGTCCCGTGCTCTTCATTATCCAAATATGTTTCTTCTCTATTCCCCAAATTCTCTTTTTCTTCATTTTTCGAATTTTATGTTCCTCTTCCACTGAGTCTTCAATCAAACTTGAACTCTCTTTTTATGATTTACTCAAAATCTTATTTAGAGCACCCGCATGAGATTGAATTAGGGCGTCTATTTTATTTTATTTTTTTCATGTGCAAACAGATCTTTTCTAGTCATTGTGAATTTGAAATTGAGCCTCTTTTGAGTTTGAAATGGGGGCATATATACGATGTTACAATTTTATTTTTTTTTTGGTGTGATACTAAAATATGGAGGCCCATCAAATTCTTATTTTTTGGGGGCCTAAATCAGCCGCAACACTTGCTTTAGCTCAGGATCGACTCTACTCCCTGCTTCTTTTGTATGGCACTGGCCCTCGTAGTCAGGGGCAGATTCTTCAAGGGCACAGGGGGGTCATGTGACCCTCCTCGAATTTTAGTTTTTTTTTTAAATCTGGAAAAGGGTCTCCACTATATGTATCCTGCGGTGGATTAATGCTTTTAGTTTTACTGACAAATAATATAAGAAAGAATTCACCATCTAATATTGAACAAATTTGTTTGGGTTCCTGTTGCAAAACTATATATGTGAAAAACTTTAGGAATATATATGCTCACTCATCCCTTTTTAAATGCCCACTATAAGAGTATGTGCCATTATTGAATTTTTCTTCAAAATTCATTAAGTATTAATCAAAAAATTGAAATAGATTGATCACTTCTCTATCTTTGTTGTTGTCAATTCCTTTTCTTTTTCTCATAGGACTTTACTTTTTGTTTTTCAAGCGTCATGAGCGCAATATGCACAAAATGTTTCATAATGTTTTAAGTTTAAACTTTTTTGCTCAACGTAGAATGTTTAAACTTTTTAGTATTTTCTTGGTATATTTATTATATTGGACTGTGAGTTTTTTTTTTCTCCCAAAGTTGTGCTTGGAAGGTAACTCCCTGTGTACTATTCATGGATCCGTCACTGCTTGTAGTTCATTTGTCTGGGTCTCAAATCGAAGTAGATACAGGATATACATGTCTTGCTATTGGCCGCTTAGAGGTAACCATTACATTAGAGGGACGACAAGCTTTATCATCACTCGATGCACACGCAAATGGGTCTTTCTCAGCAGTGATACCCCATTCCTTGGGGAACAAGATTGCCAGTTTCAGAAGAGTTCTTTATCCAACAAAGTGAGAATAGTTTCCATTGGTTCTTCTGTTTCTAGAGCCTACCAACAACTAATTTTGGTGGACTATTATTTTCGTCCATTAGAATAACGATTCGAGTTGTTCACATTAAGAATTGTTGCGGAAAACATGCATGCAAAATATCATTTGATTTGATACTGATAGATGATTAATTAATTTTTTTACCTTCTAGTAAAAAATAGTTCATTAGATATGTAAATAATGCATTCATTTTTTTTATCATTTTGTTTTTCATCTTGACATACTTGCTTTTCATTTTTTGTCAAAACCCAAAAATGTCTTTTTTGGTAGAGAAAGAACTTCATTACTCATTAGTAACGAAAAGAACAAGTTTGTGCTACCACCTTCAATTAGAGAGCGCCTAGAAAAAATTCCTTTAGATATTTATTTCATTCCACCTGATTTTTAGAAGGGTCTGTTTCTGGGGAGAACATAGTAAAAGGGCATTTACTTCAATAAGGACATCAACTTTTTCTTTAATGTCAAAAAGGACAAATCACATATACATTCCACAAATGCCCCAACTAGCTAATGAGAGTGCCTAAACCCCCAAACCTAATGAAAGTGCCTAAACCTAAACCCCAAAGTACCCTATGAAAGTGCCTAAAACCCTAGGGTATCCTATGAAAGTGCCTAAAACCCTAGTGTACCCTATGAAAGTACCTAAACTACTAAAACCCTATAATTGAAAAGTGCACCATAAACCTAAACCCTAGGATACTCTATGAAAGTGTCTAAAATAGTAGGGTATACTATGAAAATGCCTAAAATACTAGGGTACCCTATGAAAGTGCTTAAACAACTAAAACCTTATAATTGAAAAGTGCACCATAAGAGCCTAAACTCAAAATGCCTAAACCTCCTAAAATTAAACCCCAAAAAGTGAACTCACCCCCAACATTGAAGAGAGGGAAATTAATTAATCAAACGGTATAGAATCGATCAAGGAATGGTGGGGCTCCACGTGGATATGGGTAGCAAATGAAACTTGGGAAACCAATCATGCAAATAAATCTTGGGCTCAACGTGGACTCTCTTCTATTGTTTGCGTGCACACGGCAGGGTATTGGAAATGGTGGGGTAAGTGGTGACGTCAAACGGAAAACGAAAAGGGAAGCAAGAACATGCTACCTGTTTGCGTGCACACGGTAGGGCATTTTTGTCCACTAAAACAGATGTATTAATGTCCTCCTCATCATACAGAAAATTAAGCTGAGCTAGATGCCTTTTTGGATCTCTTTTCTGGACCTTGGCCCAATTCTTTGTTTTTAGAAATGATCGTTATATATATGAACAATGATGGGTATACACCCTCTCAACTACTCCCCACCACACCCTCTCTCACATGTGTGGTGGGGCTCATTGGGACCCACCGGATGAGCTCCACCACACTTATGAGAGAGGGTGTGGTGGAGAGTGGTTGAGAAGATGTATACCTATCATTTTTGTACTATATATTATCAACAATGAGTCGGGCATGGCTTATTGCCAAATTGCATCATGCAATCAAGATGGGAGCATCTTTTTCATGAACTGTTTAATTCCATTAGGGGCAAATTAAGTACTTGCCCCAGCAATGGAGGTTTTGGGATCATCAAAATTGATCAGCAATGGAGGTTTTTGGTGATCGTCAAGGTGATCAGGATAAATTGATCCAGACAATCGATTATTAGAAAATAGAAAAGAACAACAACGGTTAGTACCCATATTGCCTGGTGTAGGTTTCATGGGATTTTTACTATGACGCCAATTCCATATACTTCAATTACATTCTTGTGGTAGAAATCTTAAAAACTTATTTAAATTTCTAACAATTCGGCTGTAATAAGATTTCATAATCTAGCTCGGCATCTAAATAGATTTTGATCTTTAATTAAAAAAGATAATTAATCCGGAAATTATGATTGTCCAGCGAAGCAAGTTCTGGAGATGGACAATATTGTGGGTTTAAATTAGTGGGCCATTTATCTTTGGCTGGTTTATGAAAACCAGTAACCGTAATTGTTTAGATTCTATGATAAATGATTGAGAAAAAAAATAAATGAAACCGGTGACTCACCTTATATCATAAATAAGCCCGCAATTTTTTTTAATCTATTGTAACCGTTCGAACAGTCCAAAAAAACGTCAAAGTGATTATGAATATGAGTTCTGTAGGCCCTAAAACGAAATGATTCGTTCAAATTACTCTATGAAACTCATTTTACATTTTTTTCCATTTCGTCATTTGTGTACTAAAGTTTTCTCAATGGAATAATTCCTTGATTTACTAAATATAGTGCAATGGTACAATTTAGAACTACCTTCTAGTTTCTTAAAACGAAAATGCTATGCGATGCTGAATTGAATAACAAGATTGGAAAATAAATACAAATTCAAGGGGCAAATTGCAAAAAAAAAAAAAAAAATGCAATAATCAATGGACTATATATAGTCTATAGAAATGGAAATGAACCATATATTTGATTGCTAAAGTAAGACATGAGTAATTCTTTAATAATAATGTTAGTTATCATTTGACAAAATCCTACTCACCCAAACTAAACAGATTAACCGATTTAATCATCACTTGTACCAACCTGTTTCTTTCTTAACTGGGAGTGTTGGGGAGCCTACTTTTCATTTCTAAATTTTTGGTTTTTTGATTTTTTGAAATATAGTCAAAATGTGTTTTGAATTTGAAAAAAGTGTTTGAGAGAAATGTGCAGAATTATTTTGCAAGTGAAGAATGTGAAAAGTAGCTCAACACCTCTTTTTGACTTTTATTCTCTAATAAAGTGAAAAGTAGAGAACTCATTCTCCAAGAATGTGTTTTGAGGGACAACCCCCAAATACCCAAAAAGTGATAAGTAGAATTGGAAAATGTAAAAATTGAGTGGCCAAACAGTCTTTTGGCTGGTAGTGGTTTTTGATCTTCATAAACCCAATAGTTCGGTTTGGTGGAAAATCCAGCCAAAAATCGATCGAACAAAACTTAACTAAGTTTTCACTATAGTATTTTCAGTAATTTTTGCATTCTCTCGTAAGTCTGCCTATTCAGCAACCCACAATTTGAACTTCGTAAGGATGAGTTGAGTCAGTATGTTCTACAATAAAAACACACACTCTTAAGTCAGTTTGTTCTTGATTGACTTTAACTTATGTGGGAAGTATAATTTGAAGTGTCAAATGCCTAAATTACCCATGAGAGTTATTAGGGCTTATCAGCTTCATCCGTCGGGTAATTGCACGACTTGGGTGAAATTGTTTCTTATGCGGAATTGGGAAAGTACAATTTTTTTTATGTGTATTACATTATTGGGTTGCACTTTATTTTATGAGGGCAATGTTGTGGTGATGTATAATAAGGTTTTGACGTGGAAATAGCTAGTGTATCTAACTTTATATATATATATATATATATATATATATATATATATATATATATTGTACGTAATGGGACGCTACACCCTTACGCAGACCATGCTTTTATTGGACAATACAATGTGACTTCTATTGTTGGGTTGCATTTTACATTGCATAACGGCAAAAGTGTCATAATTTTTCTTAAGTCATTAACCAATCTTAAGTTAGTGGAACAAACTTGCTGAGTTACACGTGCGAAAGTCATTTATGCTTAAGCCAGCAGTTGCGCAACGGGCAACATTTAATTTTATCAAATGAGAAAGGTATGTGATTAAATGAAAGCAAAATCAAGTGTCTTTTTGCTTTGATTTTGTCACATGTCTTCCTCATTTGATAAAATGATAAAATCAAATGTTATATTTTATCAAATTTAGATTTTATCATTTGGGAAACTTGGCTTAGAAGAAACAATATACACTTTCAACAATGATACGTGTACAATAAAAGTTTTCAACAAGTCTCCAACACATTCACATGGTGTTTGGAGCTCCACAGACTATGTGAGTGTGATAGAAACTTGTTGGAGCTGGTTGTCATACACGTATCATTTTTGCAAATCCACTTTTGATTACATTGGGAAGTCAATATTTTAGTGAAATCTTAACCTAATTTTATCCCTAATACATATAATGTGAGTGATAGATAAACACATAACACATGCATATGCCCCAAATATGGAATTGGGGATCCTATAATGTGGAGTTGCACTACAAGGTTGTGTCTGTAAAATATCGGCTAATATATGTGTTGGGGGGTTCCGTTGACACAACGAATAACACAACATTTGACACGATTTTTTTTTGTGAAGTCCACGCGAATGATCGGAGCTGTTTAATTTATTTAAAATATGTTTTTAAGATAACTTGTAAAAAAGTCAACTCATTTGAATATCGGTAAGAGCTAAATCAGTTTATGTTGTTGATTCCTACAGATTTTACAGGATAAATTTGAATGAACCGGTCAATCTCTTATCGATATCCAAATTAGTTGATTTTTTGCAGGTGATCTTAAAAACATGTTTTAAACAACTTGAATGGCTCCGATTGTAAGCTTGGGCTTTCGATTATCGTTGTGTCAAATGTTTTGTTATTCGTTATGTCCATGAAACCGCCTTAATGTGTTAAATACACCACATATACAAGTAATTAATAGGAGAGAGAAAATCCTATTCCGGATCTTTCTGTTATTTCCTTTGTGCTAAAGAAATAAATGCAGGTTGCCAAATCTATAACTACCATAGATTTAGGAAGATAACAAAATATCGCAATTCGCAATTTTAGTCTATTTTATGGCAACGGCAGTCAAATTTACTTATTCCTTCAATTTCCAAATGCTGGGATCATTTTATTGCATGTCATCCATTCCTTTTTCTCTTCTTTTAATTTTTTTGGGGGAAATATTTCGTCTTAAAAGTGTGAAAATCAAATACGAGTACTTATCAAATTAATAAATTACACTTTACAACCTTAAAGTATTACTCATGTCTTACTTTAGCTCAAATACATTGTTCCTTTTCCATTTCTAATTTTCTATAGACTATAGTTCAGTGATTATTGCAATTTGCGCCTTGAAGTTGTATTTATTTTCCAATTTGTCTATTAAATTCAGCATTGCACAGCGTTTTCGTTTTTAAATCTAAGAAGTTAGTTCTAAATTGATCCAGTGCACTATATTTTATAATCAAGGAATTACTCCATTGAGAAAACTTTAGTAGTAAACAAACGATGAAATGGAAGAAAATCTGAAATGAGTTTCATAGAGTAATTTGAATGAATCATTTTGTTGTGGGACCTACTAAACTCTTATTCATAATCCATTTCACGTATTTTTGGATTTTTCGAATGATTACAATAATAATAAATAAAAAAATTTGTTGGCTGGTGAGTCAATGGTTTCATTTAAATTTTTTTTCAATCATTTATCATAGAATCTGAACAATAATGGTTTTTGGTTTCCGTAAACCAGCAGAGATAAATAGCCCATTGATTTGACGCTGCAGTATTGTCCATCTACAGAACTTGCTTCGCTGGATCATCATTATCTCTTTTAACTAAACTTGCTTCGCTGGATTGTCATAATTTTCAGATTAATTATCTCTTTTAATTAAATATTAGAATCTGTTTAGTTACCAAGATAGATTATGAAAATCTTATTACAACCCAGTTGTAACGTTAACTTTTTTCAGAAACTAACTTCATGGCTTAAGTAAGCTTTTTAAGGTTGATGTATTGTGAGAGAATAATTTGTCTCGTAAAACACAATAAGTTATTTTTTAAAGTAATTTTGAGAATAAGTCAATTTCTGAAACAACTCAAGTTTTTAAGATTTTTACAACAAGAATATATTTAAAGTATATGGAATTAACTTCACAGTTAAAAAAACCCATGAAACCTACATCTGGCAATATGAGTACTGATAGGTGTTATTCTTTTTTTTTTTTTTCTAATATTAGATTACCCGAATCAATTTATGCTGACCACCTTGAGTAAGCACGTGACTCTAAAGTTAACATGGGGTAAATTTTGATGATCCCAAAAGCTCAATTGCTGGGACAACTACTTATTTTGCCCCTTAGGAAATTAAATAGTTTATGAAAATGATATGAACCCTCTACACCCCATAATCTTAATTTGCACGGTGCAATTTGGGCAAAAGTCAGACTCATTACTCGATGATATATATATATATATATATATATATATATATATATAGATCATTTCTAAAAATCAGGTCCAACCAAATAAATATCTATAGCCATTTTTTTGGGTGCTCTCAATTTAATGGTGATAGCGCAGATTTGTACTCTCCTTCTTTTATTAATGAATTTCTTGCTCTTTCATCTAAAAAAGACAATCTTTTTAGTTTCGAAGAAAAATGAACAGCAAGTATGCTAAGATGAAAAAAAATTTTGATAAAAAAATGAATGAATTATTTATATATCTAATGCATTGTTTTTTTGTCTAGAAGATTAAAAAAATGGGTAAAACATTTATCGATATCCAATAAAAATGATATTTTGCATCCATGTTTTTTTGCAACAATTTATAATGTGAATAACTCCAATCGTTAAAGTAGGATCATTCTAATGGATGACAAAATTAGTCTCCGAAAATTAATTGAGGTGAATATAAGATGACCCGAGCACCATGAAATATATGAGCATACATGTCCTTGCACATAACTACCCCTCTGGTATTCCACTAAGAGTGTTTTTTTGGTTTATTGTCATTTTTCCCTTTTTTTTTGTTGTATTGTGAGAAAACAACTTGTTTTGAGAATCAAAATAAACTGATTTTTTTGGCTTTTTGAGTTAATAGAATGAGACTCACTCAAACAGTTTAAAAAAAGGTATAAATAATAATAGCCACTGAAATCTGTGTGCCCCAGCAATGCTTTTCAAGATCAGACGGCTAAGATTGAATGGGCTAGCAAAGCTAAGGCTTTCTGTGACCTGTTTGGATAGTTTCCAAAAAAAATTATAATACAGATAAGCAAATAATCCCCGAATATCGGATTCTAACAGTCTTGGCATATGCATTTGGAGGAATTCTGCTTGCGAAAACCATTCAAGGGTTGTTCAGCACCAATCTCTCTCTCTCTCTCTCTCTGCCTATATAAAAAGGGGATTACACTAAACGAGATTCCTATAAAAATTTAAGAAACCTCTTCCAAGAGGCGGTGTATTAGTATTGTTGTAATCCGAGATTACATACACATATATATATAGATATAGAGAGAGAAAGAGATAGAGAGAGAGGGGAGAGGCAAGATGGTGAAGGAATCGGCGAGAAAGTGTTCTCATTGTGGAAACAACGGGCATAATTCGAGAACATGTTGCAATGGGAAAGGTGGTGGGTGGGTGAAGCTGTTTGGTGTCAACATTTTGGCTGAGAAAAAAGAAGAGGATTTCATGAGGAAGTGCAAGAGCATGGGGAATTTGGCTGCATGTCATGGAGAAATCACCGCTGCTGATGATGGGTATCTGTCTGATGACCCCGGTCGTTCCAGGAGAGCCCGCGAAAGGAAGAAGGGTAAATCCATTGATTTGAATATCTTTTGGTTGGGTTCTTTGTTTTTCTGTATGTTTTTGGTGTGTTTTACTTGGAACCTTTTGATTGTATCTGAAATCAATGGTTTTGGGCATTGTTCCTATCTGGGTTTCTCTGATTTCATCTTTGGATTACAGTTATAATGATTTATCTTGGCATCTGTTTTGTGTGATGTTGATTACATTCAATTTAGTGTTTCTACATATTGTTTCTGATTCTTTTTTTTTTTCCCTTCTTCTTTCTTTTAGCGTTTTTTGGGTTGTATTTGTATCAATTGATAAGTGCAAGGACAATGACTTGATTATATAGGATTAATGCAGATAACCTGGGCTGGGAAATTGTTTTGTTATTGATAAGAGGTCAATTGAGATGTGTTCATTGCTTATTCTGCTGATTAGTTTATTCCAATTACGGCACCCTACCAAATTGTTTCATAGAAGTCACGTATCGTTCAAAGAATTGAACTGAAGGGCTGTTGTGGAGGAATTTAAAGGAGGAAGCTAAAGTCAGTTTTTAGATTCCTCCTTTTGAATCTCTTTTGGTAAACCCCTAAATAATCACGATCCAAACACGACCTAATGTTCACCAAACCCGGGAGTTTGGATTTCTAGGGATCATTTTCACTTGTTCTATTGAAGTTTTCTTTGTGGGTTGTGGAAAATCCAAGAATTAATTATGTGCTCCCTTTTTTTTCTTTTATCAGGGGTGCCATGGACTGAGGATGAGCACCGTGCATTCCTTGCTGGATTGGAGAGGCTTGGAAAAGGAGATTGGAGGGGAATTTCAAAGAATCATGTGCCTACAAGGACTGCAACTCAGGTGGCTAGCCATGCCCAGAAGTATTTTATCCGGCTGACTTCACATGACAAGAGGAAACGCCGATCAAGCCTCTTTGACATACCTTTTGAAGATCTAGGAATCCACGACTCTCCTCCTCCCCAAGTGCCCCCTGACAAAACTGCTGATATCCCGCCTCAGGTTATTTAGTTTCACAAAATAAATTCAAAGTCGTTTCTTTTAGTTTTGGTGATGAGACAAGAAATGGTTGTAACGATTTCCTGTGCTCTTTGTAGGCTGATGATTCACCTGTTGCTGCTCATTTGAACGACTCTGGTCCCAGCAAAACACAGGTTGTTGCAAACTAGTACTTTCAATGCACTTAAAGATCTATGATATTGACAAGGGATGAATAATGACTAGTCTGACTTATTATCTTTACAGGCAATTGTTACCTCTGCCCAGTTTGCAAGCCTGGTGGAAGTGCCCCCAGTTTTACCCTTAGCTGCTAGTTATGGTGTTCCTGATTTCCGCCAAATGCCATACATGCCCATGGTAAGATGGTCCATATCAATGTCACATCTAATAGTATAAGTTTTAGGCGTGGGCATATGTCATGCTTGGGCTTGTCATTTTGGGTCATTTGAGAAAACCCTTGACCATATCATGACTTGTGTTAACTAAAGGTATCATACACGGTGGCACTAACACAACCTGTCAATAACGGCATCAACCTAAGTATGATACTGTTGACATGATTAATGCTGAAAGAGTTCTTTATTCAATCCAACAGCACATAAGGCAGTACATTTTAGACAGTGTTAGTGTTAAAAGGGCGTAATGGGTTATTGCGTCGTGTCCACTTCGGGATACGTGGGGTCAATCTGACCACAACCATTTAATGTATGTACCAGAAAATAGCTAATCTGTGTCATTTCATTTTGTTTTCATGTAAGGTTTTTTCATGTACATATCACAAAATATCCCCTTATGTTATGGATGGTTCGAGTCGTGTCAAGAATCCTTACCCATAATAGCTTTAGTATCTTGGGTGTTGACATTTGTCATTATTTATGCGTTTTAAGGTCATCATGAGATAGGTCAATCACAAAGAAAACACCTAGGACATGTCTCATACAAGCACTTCTATTGCTTATTGAGTTAGTTATATTCATTTCCTCATATTTATGCAGGTGGGAGTCCCCAGCATCGGGCAGAATTTCTCCGGAGCCAATGATATTCCAACCGTTGTGTCGTTCATTCCCGTTATGAATATCCCTAACCATGGCTATTTCTACATGCCTAATAGCTATGGAAACTTTCCTAATTGTGCACCTTACATGTCTCAGTCACCAAGTGGTCTCTTACCTCAGCAGCTCTTACATGGACCATCTAAAGCTGGACCCCTGAACTTCCGTGGCTGAGATAGGCAGTCTGGAGTTTTACATTTGAAGTTTTTGAATCTCAATCACTTATGATTAGCTATCAATGACCTCCCTTCTTAATGTGGGAAGGTAGATATCAAATAAGGATTGAGAAATTTTGATGTTTACCAAATAAAATCACCCCGGCCATTCTTTTGCTTGTTTTATTTCAGCCTCAGCTTGCTGTATTTTGCTCATGAACTCCATTTAGTTATAAAGTTCGATCCTTATTTTGTTTTACTAGATCACCGTACAGTTTGCTAAACAACCAAATCTTCAGTTACAAAATGACATCGAAAGTTACACCTAACATGTTCATCTCATCAGTGTCTTTGTTGTCTGTCTGAATGGTGATACTACTTGAGTAGAGCATCAAGCCGGCTAAAAATCACCTCATGCCACCCCCTAGTTTTTCAGAATCTTCTAGAATCTTAGGCATCGAAATAAGCACTTTTTACTTGTTTTTCATCTGCTATAGCTGGTCTAGCTGCTACATGCATAACAGCCAAGACAAGGTTCTTTTTCATGCTTCTAACATTCGTACGTTGTAGATCCAGGTGATACACCAGCATCAATGCCAACATCGGCAGCATCCATAAGGGTGGTTCCTGGTGGTTCCGGTGACTCCTTTTAAGGATGGATAGTTTCGCCGTCCTTCAAGTTAAGTGAGTAAAATATGCACCTGGGATTGGAGAATGGCCTTGAGAGCAGCCAAGCTTCTTTCTTTTTTCTTTTGTTTGGTACTCCAGACAGTCGCACACATTTAGGAGCATACCACCAAGTGAGAGCGAAGCTGGTGTATTCCGTTGGTTATGACACACGTTTAAATGGGATTAATGCATAGTCTAAGTTTGCAAACCAGCCAAATCGAACCGAGTTTTAGGATGTTCAAAGTTCATTTATTTATTTGAGGAGTTGAGCTCGACTAGGTTTGAGTTGAACTCGAGATTGTTCACAAGCCGTAATGTGTCAAAAATAATAAATACTAAGGTCTCATATAGGGCTAGAACTTCAATAAATTTTTATTTTGTACATAAACAAGTACATAGATTTATAAAATTTTAAAAAATATAATTAAAATTTAAGTTTATAGCACCATGTACATTTAAAAGTTTATTAATGAACAAGTTATAAAATTTTCATGATGTACGTGAAAAATTTTAACCACATTCAAGTTTATATGAGATAATTTTAGGAGATATACATATATCCTTCATGTTTATTCTTTTTTTTTTGCTAAGCAAATAATTTATTAATCTCTAAAAACAAATTACAAAGATTAAAGGGACCCGAGACTGAAAATGCCAAGGGCCCGATGAGGTTCGTGAGCTTAGTCACTGTCAAGTTCCAGTTCGGCTCATTTATCCTAAACTTGAAATTCAGGTTTAGCTCATTTAATATTCAAACCGAACTCGAACAAGCTTTTACTGAGCAAGCCTCAAATAGTTCACGAGCAGCTCAACTCATTTGCAGCCCTTCGTTCACAAACGGCTCAGTTCATTTGCAACCTTACGATTCGTTTGGTTAGTTGGAATGGGACAACCATTCTCATGTTTGTTCGGTAATCAATGAAAGAATTCACAATACCAATTTAGATATGATCTTTCCATTGCAATCAAGAAATTTGCCGTTTCATTTCTTACCCAAGCCATTCCATCAAATCAAACACTTGCGAGAAAGCAACTCAGATGAACAAAGGAATTAGATATTCAACACAAAAGAGGATTAATCATTGACACAGTTCATGTTTCTAACTATAGGAAAGCCCAATCATATTCACAACTCTTCCTCCAAATGTTTCCCTCCGAATACCATCTGAAGACTTTAGTTACTAAAAAGCCTTGCCACTTCCGGACAGCATACGGGAGGATTGAAGCAAAAGATAAGGTACCGACGTATAAGCAATCGTCATGTGCGAAGTCGTTCAGTGATGAAATAGACACAGCGAAATGGAATTCTGTGATAGTTTACAAACAAAGTGGAGAAACAGCAAATCATCACCCTTTTTGGAGGTTGAGGTTTGTCCATAAATGTTGAGCAATGAAGAAATGGTTTGCATGTCCTGGAAAGGATATGGGACCAACTAAGAAGAGCAGCAACCTGACTTCTGGCCGACAGGTTGCCCTCGTATCTGCACAGTTGGTGGCCTTGCATTGTTCATAGCTGGTTGACTTGCCATCCTACGAGAAGTTTAAGGAATCAATTAAGACCACAATTTTAACATAATATTGACAAGAGAACTCAAGGGGTTTAAGATAATCAACTACGATGTCCAATCAATTTGGAGGTTTGTCTACAGTGGAAAAAAGGAAGAACAAAAGTTTACTCCATGGATGCGGGAGATTTTAGGCAAATACTGCAAATTCTTAAATTGTGGCTTCCATATATAGGCCTTCTAGTGATTACAATTGGATATAACATTTAAGTTCTAGACCAACAGAATCACATTTGGCCACATTTGGCCCTGTTATCAGAAAACACAGAAAACTTGTATTTGTATATTTTGTAAAAACACAAAAAATGTTCGTTTTCTAAGATTTATTTATAAGTAGCCCAAGTTTGACAGAAGATCAGAAAATATGTTTTCATATTCTGGAAAATCATTTGCTTCAAAATGACTACGATATAAAAAAGATTGTGTTTCTGTCATCAAAATCTGTTTCTGAGCAGTGTTCTGAACCAGTAATTCTGAAAATCACAATCAAACAAGGGGCTTGGGCAACCAAGCATCTAAGTACTACCAACAATGCAAATGAAAATGGATGAGAACTTAAAGCCGGATAATGAATTAAGTACCTGTTCTTAATGTCAGCAGCCATGGCCATGAATGCCTGTTCCACGTTAGTAGAATTTTTTGCACTTGTTTCCATGAATGGAATGCCAATTTCATCCGCAAATGCCTGTCAATATCACAGAAGTACAACCCTGATATGATTATATCCTTACAATAAAGAATGAAGCGGTAAAAAGAAAAGCAAGGACATTGGGTTTTTACCTTGGCTTCTTCATAGGACACAGCTCTGTTAGCAGTGAGGTCACACTTATTTCCAACTAAAACTTTGTTCACATTCTCACTGGCATATCGATCAATTTCACTCAACCATTGTTTAACATTGTTGAAACTTTCCTTGTCTGTTATATCGTAAACTATCTGCTCAAAATGCCAAATTACATAAACAGAGGTGCAAAAAGAAAGAAAACCAGGAGGTGGAAAACACAAAATAACTTACTATAATGCCATGTGCCCCACGGTAGTAACTGCTCGTAATTGTCCTGAAGCGCTCCTGCCCAGCAGTATCCCACTGAATGCCCATAAAAGAACAAGAATAGTGAATAGGAGGGAATTATGTATAAATTCAAAAACTACGATGAACATGATACAACAGGCTAATAAATACTAGGACTATGTCACAGGATCATCTCGCCATCCCAATAAAATATTGGTGGAGGGAATAACACTGAATACCCTTCTACATACTCTTTTCCCACTAATCAAAGATGTTTGCCATGAAAGCCATAGACTGATGTGACAATTTCAAGTACAGAGTAGCGGGGATCCAAAGTAATGGAAGAGTAGAAACGATAGAGTAATGATCTTCCTACTGAGTCAGGTGAAAGAATCTTGAACAGTTAAACATCACCTTTTAAGATATTGAACCAAGAGTATTTGCTCATTGCATACATAAACATACATAAACATAACCCATTTAGTCCCCAATAATTAGGGGTATGGGCGGGGGATGGATAGGAGACAAACCTAACCTTTGGTAATAAATGTACAAAGTGGTTGCTCCCAAAATACCACTGAAACAGATGGATTGGAGACAAACCTAACCTTTGGCAATAAATGCACAAAGTGGTTGTTCACAAAATACCACTGAAACAGTAGTCCCCCTATACCGTTGCGTTTGTTGCGAAATCATGCCCTCAAATCAAAGCCAAAGGGCATAAGAAAGGGCAGACCCAAGAATCATTTTGATTTGTGTGCACATTACCATGCTTCTTTCATTCAGCACCCAGAGCATTGGCGTTGCACTATTATTCGCTCATTGCATCATACATGTTAAAGCATAGAACTCCAAACCAATTCTCAATGAGTAGAGAGGCCGCTCGGGCTCATATACTAGCTTTGGAAGTTATAATTAAGTAATTAACCAATGTGGGACAAGTTCTAAGTTCTAACACTCGCCTGCAAGTGCGACCCCTGACCCGCACGTGCAGAGATAAACAACGATTCAACACATACGCCAACTATCAACCATCAACGACAAAAACTGAGGGGAACCAACCATCAACAACATAGAGTGTTGTCCAAAAGCCTCCAAATTTCCAAAAGCCTAGCTTTGATACCATGTTAAAGCATCCAACTAAAAACCAATTGGCAAAGAGTGGAGAGGCCGCCCAGGCTCATATACTAGCTTTGGAGGTTATAATTAACCAATGTGGGACAAGCTCTAACAATACAGTTCCAATACAAAGACAAAAGTCTATTTCAGAGGAGATTAAAGATCTTACTATTTGAAGTTTAATGGTCTTTCCATCTTGCTCCACAGTGCGTATTTTCTATAACGGGAAAATAAACATCATTAGAGCTGTTTATCATGTCTAGTTGACACTCAACACAGAAATAAACCCAATTGATACTAGATGCTTACAAAGTCTACACCAATCGTGCTAATGTAACTGTCCACATAAGAATCATCCTGCACCAAAGACATAAAGGCAGAAGTCAGTTTACACGGGATTCAACTCCCATGAAACAAGAAAGATACAAGCAACTTAGTATCTAGTGCACAATCAAAATCCATATTCAGCTGCACCCTTGCTTCTTCAGATGGAACTCCCAGAACCTCATTCATTAATCAAGAAATCCAGCATATTGCGTTACCAACTGCCCAATAACCCACTATCCCAAAAAAATAAAAAGGTCAAAAACTTTCCATGTTGACATAAATGGTTCAATAGAGTAGAGAATGCTAGAGAGAGAGGTAATCAAATTGTAATTAAAAGCAGGGTATTGAACTGATAAACTTGTACCATGTTTAGTTATGTATAACCCACATTTCTCACATCTGAAGAAGCTTACTGTAAGCATATACACATTAGTCAACCTACAGAACTTCCTACATAGTACATCCTGTTGGTAATCTCTCTAAGACGAATTCTACACACTCAATGTATACACGTGACAATGGTCAACTCAAAAAATTAATGTAGTACTGATCCCCGTACTCGAAACCTAATCCAATCCTGATCAGTTTACAAAGCTAAGACCACAAAATGCAAAAGCAGGCATGCATGTGCACATGAGAGGGAGAGAGCAGCAAAAGGAACATATCCAATGGCGAACGTAATATTCTTTTCATCAAAATGTAGAAATCTAGGAGAAGTTAAATGCAATCAATGCCCTTACAGAAAATCTCAGAAGAAGACATGATTTTCCAACTCCAGAATCTCCAATCAGCAAAAGCTTGAACAAGTAGTCGCTACAAAAGACAAGTTATAACACTACTCAGCTGAAAAACTAGAAATATTTGGCAAGGAAAATACAACTACTGACTTTCAAGGAATAATACAAAATTGCAGAATATATAAGAGTACTTCAAAACAAAATATTCTTCCCGTTAAACACCTTGATGGTTGGAATGATATCTTGCACTGAAACCTAGTTGTGAGACTCAACTCAAAAATCCAAACGCAGACCTAGAAACTTTGTCAAATGTTTTGGTGAACTACCCCATAACACGTGAGGTGTCCACGAAGGTCAAAGACAACTCCACTTACCATCATTTACTTAACTATCAGCTGAATCCCTTACGTAATCTCATTCCTTTTCCGGACATAGCATTGTGTTGGCCAGCAATTGGTTAAATAAGCATCGAAAGCAGTTTGCTGCAAAAATTGCAACTTTACTGACATTTCTCCTCCCATAACATTGTGATACCCCCACAATAAAGCCTTCATAGTAAAGCTTCGTCAAGATCCTCTATACTGCCATTGCTTAAAATTAACACTCTTTTCTTCTCTAGCTTGTTTAGTTGAGAGTTTGCAACCAGACCCTTGATCAATTCATTGATATTTTTGGCGTTCGGAGCGGTGTAGATGTTTTTATAAATGATTGGGCTCTTTTTGGTGGGCGTTAATGCGTTATGGCCTTTTGTTTCCCGGGCTTTCTTTTGTACATGGGTGGCATCCCTCAATGCCTTTCAATAAATTTATAGGTTATCAAAAATAATAATAATCCTCCTTAAATTCAAATAACCACATTTCATCCGAATGATGCTTCATGATTTACACACTTAAAATCCTATCTTGCAACAGACAAATACAACTTCTGCATTTCAAAAACATCCAGGGAGAGGAGAACTTTCTGTCAACTACCACCATCTTGTAAAATCCGTTTTAAAGCTTGCAAAAGCATGCAATCCCTCGATATTCGACGACTAAAAAACCTGAGACTCTATTGATGCACATCAATTCACTTCCTTTAGCTCTTTACTCACAAGCTTTCAGCCAAATACCGTCTCCAGTTCTATTAAAGGTCAAAATTTTCGATATATTCCAATTCAACAAAATCCTCTAACCAAAATCAGAAACAAAGCCAGGCAAACCAATCAGATCAACAACTGAAACGGTGAAACTCAACAAAGCACAAAATAATCGGGTAAAAGATACCATAACATTAAACACATTTACAATCAACTACGGCAAACATAAACCCAGATCTGATCTAATCTGAACCTGAACTAGCACTAATTACAAACTGAAAACACGCACAAATCGATCGATCGATTGATCAAGTCCTAGTATTTCCCCAAGAGAAAGATAGTGATTGAATACTTACTATTCGGGATTCATGACTGTTTGCCGATCGAACGTAGCCTACTGGTTCGACGGAGATGGATTGAACTCTCGGTAACCGGAATTGGACGGGAAATCTGGTCGTCAAAGACTAGCCGGGAATAGTCAAGCCTCAAGCAGGGAAAGGGGTTAATTCGGATTCCTTGGAGCAATAGATCGACAGCATTACTCGGACGTACATGTATTTCAATGCGACCGACACATGACAGCAAAATTATTTTGTTCACACGTTGAGTTAAAACATTCCAATAAAAAATGTGATTTATGGATCAGTATTTTAGAACTCTCTAATTATTAGTATTATTATTATTTTTTTAAATGGATATTTGGATCAGTTTGGGCACACCTCAACTAATTTCAAAGTTTTATAAGTAATGATCAAAGAAAATTCTACAATACACACCCTTTAAAGTTGTATTGGCCATGTCTATATGAGCGTTGTGTGGCCCATATTGTCTTGTCTAATCAATTAATCGATAAATATTTTTTAGTGTTTAAGTAACTTTTTAAAAAGTATGATTAAGTAATATTTTCTATGATTCATAACATTTTGAATTAGCGTCTAAGTAACTTTTGTCTGAAAATTCGTAACTTTTATTAAAAACCGTAACTTTTTGTTAATCGATTAAGAAAGCTTTTATAGGAGTCGCATATGATCTGTTACTTCGAATAGGGGTGTGTATTGTAGCCATTTCCAACGATCGGACATAATCACAAGTAGTCCTAAGAGTTCGTTAATTTAAATTAAGAGGAATTAGTCCTTTGTTGATAATGGGGGTAATGTTCACAATCCTAAAAGAAACAAAAAGATGAAGAGAGAAAAATAATTAGTATACTCTTACCGACCACAACCTTCTCACATGCATGAAAGGTTATAACAGATTTTTTTATTTCTTCACCATTTTGCGGTGGCTTTTTTCTCCATTCTTCTCTCTTAAGTTTAGAGACTCATATTGCAAGTCAATATACTTTAGGGAAAATTTCACTGACCTCCCTTGAGATTTTTGGCAAATACAAATACCTCCCCTCACGTTTTAAAAATTACATTAACCTCCCCTCCGCTTTACTTGCTGGTTGCACTTTGCCCCCAACCGTTAGTCAACTTTCACTAAAGGTGATGGAAATTGGTCAGTCAAGCAAAAGTAGTGATTCATTTCCCATTTTGCCCTTATTGCATGTCTTAAGCCATTTACACCTTATTTTTCATTCCTAAAAAATGCAATAAATATACAAATAAATACCTATCTTATTTAAACCTAATATATAACCCAAAAGCAAAAAAAAAAACACCGAAAATTAACATCAAAGAATATATGTTTAACATTTTGGGTTAACCAAGATTTTTTTTTTTTCTCTTCTTTGATGTTTTTTAAGTTTTGGCCAAAAAAAAAAAATGTTACTTATTTTCGTTTGTCTAGATAAGAGGAATCTAAAAAGTAGAAAAATAGGACCAATTTGAAAACAACAATTAAAAAAAAGAAATAAACAAGATAATCCAGCTTATTTTGATTAAATTTGGCCTTTTTCTAACGTCTATAAAATTTGGCCCGTAGTTTTTTTTACTTTCTCGATTCCCCTCATTGAGACAAATTTAAAAAAATTAAAAATTATTTTCTCAAAGTTTTAAAAGTTCATGAACAACAACAAAAAGCCAAGAAAAATAATCAACTTTTTAAAAAAAAATAGGGTCCGCATACTTGTGACAAGTAAATGGGTGGTTTAAGCTATGGTGTTGTTTCTTATATTTCAACTACAAATTTGCTTTATCGGATTTAGAGTGCTACACATAAACATGTATGATTTTTTTGTATTTAAATGAACTTAAGCTTCGTTTTGCATTTAAGTGGACATTAACATTTATTGCGCTTTACATAAAATAAAAAAAACCCTCAACTTTTATATTAAAAAAAGCCCCCTAAAATGTCTAAACACAACTCTTTAAAAACCCACCTTAAGTTTACCAAGAATTAAATTTTCAGAACATAAATAAAAACTAGGAATTTAAAAACCCGTATTTAAATCTCAAAAATTGGTGAAAGATTTAAAAATTTGAAGTTAGTTTTCACAAAAAAAAAGTCGAGGATACGTAGAGAATTAGCCTTCTATGTACATATCTCTCTTGAAGAGCTCTCCAAAATAAATAAATAAATAAATGCATTATATACATGTGGTTTCAAATATGCATTATAAATCTTTTATTTTTCATAAAGTGTAAAAAATGTATGTCATAAATCTAGACCACTATATACACTATTTTGGTACCTAAACTAAATTTTAAGTAAAAGAGTAATGTGGTCTCATATGAATAAGATGTTCTAATGAAATTCAATTAATCAAGCAAAATATAATATTTGAAACAAAAAGTAATGAATTCTTCACCAGTAACAAGTATTTTAAAATTTTATTGGAATTAATTTTTCACAACTTCAAAAAAATACAAAATAATTTTAAAAAATAGGAATTCAAAAAAATAGGCAAAAAGACAAAAAATTTTAAGTTAGTTTTTACAAGAAATTAGAGATAAAATGAAGTAAACTTTATTTTTTTGGAAAACTAAATTAATTGTAGTCTAAATAACTATTGCATTAACTCCAAAAAAAATTAAATTAAATAGATAACAAACAAGAAAGAGAGACCTAGGGGAGGTATCTGTAAATGTTAGAAACCTAGGGGAGGTATCCGTAATTGTAAGAAACCTTAGGGGAGGTCAATGAATGAGTAAAAATGTACTTTCACATATTCCATTTATAGAAGTTAACCGACAACACTGACAGGGGAGATCAGTATAATTTCAAAAACCTGAGGGAAGGTGTTTATTATTGTCAAAAACCTTAGGGAAGAGAAGTGAAATTTACCCTATACTTTACTGTTTGATATTTATCGATGATGTAATACGATTAGGCCTCTTGATTTTTTCTTTTTCTTTTTTTATGCCTATAACACTTATAGCATTTAAATTATACTACTTTCTTTATTGAAAAAAGAAAGACATTCACCAGAACTTGAAAATAAGATCCATATTTAATGTATTTCATTATAAAACTTTGAAAATTTATAATTTGAATTTTTGGTGGAAAAGTAAGATAGTGCCTTTTTCCCCCCTTAAAAATAAGGATGAAAAATATAAATTTCTGAATTGGAATTGCAATTAATAGTTAATAGTGAAGCTCTCTATTCATGCACCTTTTGAAACAAAAACTATTTTGGAGTCTCTGTTATAATAGAAACTTAGGTTGGAGATACCCTAATAAAGCATGCATAGAAAGCTCACCATTCGTGGTTCTTTGTTATGCTTCTTTATGGTAGATGTTATGTCATTGAGTGGTTAATGTTATAGGAGGGCAAGGCGTCCCCCAAACATGGGGGATAATATTATATCATTGAGTAGTTAATGTTATAGTAGGACAACGTGTCCTCCAGACAAGGGATATATTGTACCAGCTTCCAAAACTTGTAAGGTACCAAATAGGTGAGGAGACAATTAGTAAGTGCAAATCTTGCGGCCATTCAAATTATTTTTGTGTTTAAGTTGAATTAAATTGAAATACTTGAAGTTCACAAAAACAAGTTTTCACCATGACATATGAGATTTGCACTTGTTATTTTCTCTAAAGAAACATGCAAAATATTCCCTCTTCTAGAACCCTCTAACAAGAGCCTCATAATCATTTTACTTCCTTGTTTCATTATCACATAATTCTTGATCTACTTGAAGAGGTTAAAACTAAGCTTATTGGGTCTCAATTGTTCTGTCTACTTTAAAAGGTTAAGAGTTACAGGCTGGCTTTGAGATCCTGGCGAGTTAAACGCAATCGTAATATCTAAGAGCGTTATTAAAGATACCAACAAAGAGATAAGGGGCTGGAATCTATTGGCCGTGAATTCTTTCATGAAAGAATCACGGCTCTAAAGGACAAACTAGCTGGAGAGTGGGAGGAGGAGAATTATTGGAAACAAAAATCACATCAAAAGTGGCTTCAATTGGGTGACCGTAACACTTCTTATTTCCATGCGTGTATGGCCGAACATCGTCAACGCAATCGCATATTGGGTATTGAGAATGCCCAAGGGGTTTGGTTGGCTGATCAAAGGAGTATTATGATGGAGTTTCCAAAGTTTTTTCACAAATTTGTTCTTAAGTGTAGGAATTCAGTAGACACAACTGGTTACAAGTCTCATCCCCAGGCAACTTTGTGAAACCGTTTACATCAAGGGAAATCAAAGCGGCTCTTTTTGAGACGCACCCCAATAAATCTCTAGGTTATGATGGTATGACGGTGGGATTCTTTCAGCGATATTGGGACATAGTCGGAGTTGATGTCTGTAGGGTAGTTTGTGGGTTCTTTCATAGTGGCCGAATGTTAGGTAGTGTAAACCGCACACAAATTGTTCTGATTCCAAAAGTTGAGAACCCAACCAAGGTCAGACAATTTCGTCCCATAAGTCTTTGTACTATATTTTATAAAATTATTGCTAAAGTGCTAGCGAACCGTCTTAAACACTTTTTTCATTCATTATTTTGGAGAACCAAAGTGCTTTCCTTCAAGGTCGCCAAATTACAGATAATGCGTTGATAGCGGACGAACTGACACACATGATACAACAAGAACACCACATGATTTATTAGCAACCACTCTCATCACAAAAATGATGCATTCAATAAAGTTGCGAAATTTGAGCGAGCAAGGTGATGAAAATTTTCGATATTCACGGCAATCCTCAGAGACTTTGGCACTGTGGATTCCTAAAAAAGGACAACAAAAAACATTTCCAGGAAGATGAGAAAACATAGTATAGAAGTGTAAGCCATATAACACCTAATGTTGGATTTTAAGTGACTCTATGAAGGCCTTCACCTCAGCTGTATCATTTTTCGAGAGAAAATTCAGAAAATCTCTGAAGCTGCTCTCTTTGTATCCCTTCGGGTGCTCTTCATCCACAAGCTCTTTAGCAGTCTCCATTTTCTCATCCATGCCCAAGCTATGGAAACTGGCAATAGAAATTCTAGTACTTTCTCTAACAAGGGTAGCCCTGTGTACCACACTATTGTACATCCCATTGCTTAGTACCTCAAAATGGTCCCCCACAAGGACTTGTAGGGTACCCTTAAGTTCTGGGATTACCCTCCATTTTCCATCTTCTGTGCCCAAGATCTCGAGGCCGGTTGAACTCTGAAGAATGATTGTAAGGCAACTGTGGTCCGAGTGAGACTGAATTCCTTGCGCAAGGCCCGGTTGGGGGCATGTTGGGTAGCAGTTGATGGCCATGGCTTGCATTCCTTCCTCCATTTTGTCGCTGAGGTACTTGGGACCAATTTCAAGGCTCTCTGTAATGGCTCCCATAATTTCCAAGGCTAATTTTCTCACTTCCACAGCGTATCTGCCCATCCGTTCTCTGAAAAATTGTAACATTGCTTATACTCGTGTTAAAAATATGTGACCAGTACCAGCCGGAGTGAGTCTGTTTAGATACTCCTATCATTTTGAGAGAACGGAAAGAAAGGCAACACTTCCTGGCTTAATTACTTGCTTGGACATAACTCAACGTTTGCTTGTCTTTTTGTTTTATTTTTTGGATAGGAAGTTTTTTGAGGTACCGTTTCCAAAAACTGTTGATAGAGGTTAGTAAAGCAATTTCCAAGATATAAAAATAAAACGTTTTGATTGAAACAACGAGTTTCTGGAATTTGCATTGAAGAGTGTGTTGCTCGTAACTTTTTTTGTCTTTAAGCTACAGATGGAAGTAACAGTGTGTCTCTTATTATAACTTTTTGAGCTTTTGAGACTTTTTTGTGAGGAGAGACTTTTTGAAATTTTTGAGTAAAATGTCCAAAAAGTCGATAAGAGGAACGGGGCTGATTTTGCTTATGAAAACACAATAAAAATGGAGGCAAGGAAAAGGAATACAGTATTCTTCTCAGTATTCCTAAGGAAAAATACACTAAACATGATTTGATTTCAATCGCCCATGAGAGAACCTTAATAACAGCAAAGCAGAATCGTATTTCAAATAACCGGCACTGGATTTCTCATCTCGAAATGCCAGTGTCCTCCTATTTCATGCCTTTCTTAACCGCATCGTGCTTCTGAGAAAGGCCTAGAAAAAATGACAAGGGCGCTTCAAAACGGATTTCCAAAATGAATGGAACCGGAATATGTACCTGTAAGCCGGTGGGTTCTCAGGCCATGACTTAACCCAGTCTTCCAAAGGATATGCATACTGTTTAAGAAATACTCGCCCAAACTGAATCTTATCGGCTTCATCCTTCGAGCTGTTCACGTATCTAACCGGCTTATGCACATCGTTAGACATGAAACTTGCCTTCTCCTCTGTGGGCAAGCTGAAAAAATCGAAGGCCAAAGAAAGAGCTCCATCCAGCACAAATTGGTCTATTCCATGGTTTGTAATCTGAAAGCCAAAACTAAAAGCTAGTAAAACTGTTGCATCCATTTGAGAGTAAACAAAAAAAGAGTAAAGCGGAAAATACTTGAGCATACTTATCTGGCACTTACTTGAAAAAACCCAAAACAGCGACAAGCGTTTCTTATGTCCTTGACAACCACAGATCGTCGCAGGGAACTATCTCGAAACACTATACTGTCCCAGAAACCTTGTCAAATGCTTTAGAGAACTACCCCGTAACAACATACGAACCGAAGAATGCCATCATAGCAACACTTCATCATGATCCTCCATAAATTCAACAATCGCCATTTCTTCCGAATGATGATTTATGATTTTACATCACCTAAAATTCTCTCTTGCAATGGACAAATCCCGATTTCTTATTTTCAAAAATATCCAGGGTGTGGATAACTTGCAGTGAACAAAATCAATAACATCAGCTAAAGGTGGCATTTCAACCCAACTCATGAACCCGTCTACATCCGTCCATTTACAACCCAACAGAACCAGCCCATATGGTATTATGGGTAGGAAGACAAATTCTGTTACACTAGGAGATGAGAACCGTAAGACCAAACACTTTCAGAAAGAAAATAAGAACTATAAATTTGTGATCATTTGTAAGGCAAGAAACAATCGCTCGCAGAAAAGATAAACAGACAATGAAGAAATAAGACAAACAATAAACATGGTTCCGACTTAAGTAAATCGCTTAATCGTAATTCACGAGGTGTTGGGTTTCATTATGATGAAGAATGATCAAGGTTAAAATGGGGTGCCCTAGTGTTCCCTCTTATAGTTGTAAGGCAACACACCATCAGAAAACCCTAAAAACGCACATCAGCGTGCATTGGGACATATTTCTAGAAACTCCTCGCGTGTTTCAAACCTCAAAAGGTCTCTTCTCTGAATTATTCATCCGGATGGCAAAGGGATCTACAGAACACACTCTCTCCATCTCTGAAACAGGTTTTTCACTCCAACACATTTTGTTACAAATTTCACTTTATTGTTTTATCCACACCTTCATTTCTGGTAATTTTGACTATATTCAAGGTTTATACTAAAAAAAAAAGGTCGGTTGGGTATGACTCCACCCATATTCAACCTCTCTACTATTGTCTAATACCTAATACTGCCCATATTCAACTCATAAGCGATATCAATTCGTTCAAAACTCAACTCACTCACTAGCCATCGATTTCAACTACCCCAATCACGTAAAATCCGTTTTAAAGACTCTGAAAGAATGCAATCCCTTGATGCAAAGACAGACACTATCGATGCACATCAATTAGCTCTTTACTCACAAGCTTTCAGCTAAATTCCACGTCAGTTTTATTGAAGGTAAAAAACGGATCCGGGGCTTTCCTGTCCTTGAGGGTGGCAGGTCCGGCTAAGCACATCCGAGGCAATCAATGGTCGGAATTTAAAATAATTTTTTTTTAAAGAAAGCGAAGACTCTTTCTTGAAAGGGTTTTATTTTAAATTTGAATTATTCATAACACTTTTGGACGGTTCGAGGTTGGCATGTCGTCAAGGACAGCAGAGAAATGCAATCTATATGTAAAACCTATCAAGTCAACGACTGAGACACGATACCAGAGCATAGAACACAATTACGATCAACTGGAGCAAATAAAACACAGATCTAATATGATCTGAACTAGCACTAATCGAAAGGAACAAAAACATAATCGGCCGTTTCCGAACAAAATGGTAGTAATCAAACCCAAGGGGTTTCGCAGAGTGGTTACGTGAAAGAAATAAGTGTGACTTCGTGAGGTCACATCATCCATTTCTTGCCACAAAAGGATCATTGGAGGCTTGCCCGGTTAATTACAAGGTTCCGGAATTAATCGAGAAAGACGCAAATCAGCTATCCGGTAATAAAAAAAAAGGGAGGTAGTAATCGGATACTCACTAGTCACTATACCGGATTCATGAGTATTTGTTGATCGAGGAAGCCTACTGGTTTGACGGAGATGGATTGAGGTATCGGGAATTGGACGGAAAATCTGATCGTCACAGAGTAACGAATAGTCAAGCACAGAATCTCTATAAGCAAATGCACTGAAGTTTGAGAAGCCTTCAAACTCTATTCCCGATCTGAAGGATTTTTAAATTTAAAAAGACATGCAGAACCATCTATACGGGATTCGGGTATGTACAATTTGGTATGGTTCAGTCCCCTTCAGTTTTTATTATTTTTTGAGCCACTAAAGTTTTATTTCAATGATCTAAACTGTTCATATTGTAGAGCACGACTATATGTAACCATGTCAAAATTCATTTTTATTTGGATTTGTACTGATTTCAAATTGGAGCAGATCATTTAATTTTATGAAAAAGGTATATGGCACATTGGATAGGAGGGTACAGTTGTTGCAAGTTAATGAGTTCCGATCAGCCATCAACACAAATTTGATCAAGATGTTTTGGCATAGTTACTTTTATTGTCCAATTCTACAATATGAATGATTTGGATTATAAAAGCGAGCCCAAAATTGCCCAAAAAATTATAATAAATTGAATGAGATTGCAGCATACAGAAATGCACAGGAGCTGAATCCTCCTAGACATTTCGACTTTCTACTCACATTTGTAGCAACAATGTTATGAGTACACGTAACTTGCATTTCACATGTACATCAAAGTGATGTGATAGATAAGGAGAAGCCCATCATTTGGGGTGCCACACACATCGCGTTTCTATTTTTACATTTACCATCACCTCGGCAAGTAATGCATGTGTGAGTCTGATTGATATCCATATCATTTTTGCATTTATAGGATTATTTAAAACTATACGTGTCCCATCCAATGTGCATCCTTATACTACGTTAATTATTTGGAAAATGATTTTTGCACACTTTTGTACAAAATGTAGTTTAAAATTTGTCCTTGCGTGTTTAAATTGTGTGTAATTTTAAAGGATTTTCCTATAATATGCCCAGTAGCAGCGGACAATTAGCGGAGAGTAAAATAAGCTTCTAAAATTTAGGCGAGGGCTCCGGTCTCTACTTTCACATATTTTATGTACAATTTTCAAGGTAGACTAGTGTAGAAAAGGTCAACATATTTGTAGTCGACAAAGTCAGAACTTAGACCACCCTACCAGAAGAGGACATGCAATATCTATAAATTAGCTACACGTGGCAGAGTTGCAAATGGCCCTGCAAGAGCTATCCCCTCGAAGGAACCTCGCATATGTCATCTCCTATGAATAGCAGAAGGAAGTGCACAAACTCCAAGATAAGATGCATTTGATGGTGGGAGAGCTTTCCGAGCCCGAGAAGATTAGCACTAGTCTAAACAGAACAAGTAGCCGAGAGAGCAACTTAGATAAGAATTAGCATGACTCCGAACAGGACAAATGGCCAAGCAGCCGAGAGAGCAACTTAGATAAGAATTAGCATGACTCCGAACAGGACAGATGGCACGAGTCTGAACAGGGTGAAGAGCAAAAGATCAAACCCAGACATCCGTACATGCTCAAGTCGAAAGGCAGGATTTGAGGGGCCCTAAGGGCTCAGTTTGCAGTATTGGCATGGCTAAACAAGCTATGACATTGCCCACATAGAAATGGAAGGGGGCATTTAGTGGCTCAATGGATTGAGGAGAAGAGATCCCTGCAAAAGGGGGGTTGCGAGAAGCCAAGAACATCGTGGGACCACAGCTCCATGACCATACAGTACGGAAGGGACACGTGTTGAATATTTACTAGGCCACTTGGCACCACAATATTGGCTCGAGTAGTTTATAAATATGAGGCACCCCTCTCACAATTCCTCTCAAATTTAGAGAGAGAGAGAGAGAGAGAGAGAGAGAGCTTGAGAGACTTATTTTCTAGAGTACATCTCCTTTAGAAAGAGAAAGTCTCAAAGTGTAGGCATCCCACAATAGTTATCACCTAGAGAGATTCTGCCTAGGTCTCTTCCATATTGTTAATCTTCTTCTCCACCCCACCAGAGCAATCCTCCATCCTTTCCTTATAAACACAAACTATTATTTACCTCTCCAGCACATATTCTTTTTTTTGAATATTGACTCATACAAAGAACCACTTTTACATATAGAAAGACAGTTATTACCCTCAAAAACTAAATTCAAATCACAAGTTTCTTTCTCCCCCTAACTTATACATTAACTAAATCAAATAGTAATCTCTAAATTTAGCCTTACGAATACTTTAACATGAAAAAAGTTATCATGTCCATAGTGGATGCTTTAATTTACCCATAACAATGATGTTATGACTAAATAACTGAGCCATATTTTCTCTGTCTCATTCAAAAAAAAATTTACATTGGTTAGCTTCATGTCAATTTTTTATTGATTATTGATTTGTCACGATGAAAAGAATCTAAAAGTAAAAATTTATGATCAAAACATTAAAAAATCACCAAAGACAAAAAAATAATCCAAAACAAACAATACTTGTTGGATTACTTTTGTTTTCCATTTACAAAAATTTTAGTTTGGTTAATAATTTTTGAATTTTTCGATTTCCCTCATCAAGAGAAACCAATATCCACAAACAATTGACATGCAAATTAGAAAAAGATAAAATACTTTGAATAAGGACAAAAAATAAGATCATCTTAATTTGCTTCCAAAACAAACATCTAACTTAGAGCAACGCTTGCCCTGAACCTTTTTTTCCCCCTCAAATTTGTTCAAAAAGTTGAGTAAACGTTCAATTTGATGCCGTCATCTCGAGCCCTATACTCAAATTTCAAGCCTTAGCCGCCGTATGCCGCTGACCTCTGCCCGTCATAGTCAACACCACCGATGAATGCAATTACAAGAAGAACAACAGCCTCTTCAGACGAACGCATGTGTGATGACGACCAACGCCACTCAAATTGAACTCGAACTCAGACCCAATTTCAACCTCAGGAGAGAGAGAGAGAGAGAGAGAGAGAGAGAGAGAGAGAGAGAGAGAGAGAGAGAGAGAGAGAGAGTACAAGAAGAACAAATCAAAGCTGAACCAGAAAAAAGTCATAAAAGATGAAGACGACGGTGGCAGCAGTGACCGCTTGTCGGCAACGAATGCCACCACAAAGCATTCGTTGAAGGTTTGTGTAAGGATTTGGTCCTCCTCCCTTGATTTGGGTAAAAAAAAGTCTGAGTAAAACTCAATTTGATATGAGTTTGGTTCAAAGACTGGAGAGGACTTTTAGGTGTTTTTACTCAAATTTCAAATTTGGTTTTGAGTTTGAGTAAGTGTTAGACTTGCTCTTACTCAAACATTCATCATCAATACTAGAATGTCATGATATTAGTAACATGTGATCATGCCACGTGGCCAATGACTTGTCTTCACTTCGGCTAAGGGCAATGTTGTAGCAACAAGACAACTAGATATCTTTCTAGTAGACAAATGAGTTAGATATCGTTCTAATAGACTGGGCTTTTGAATCCACTAGAAAGATAACAAATTGAATCCACAAGAAAGATAAACAACCCTTACGCATAAAGAATATAGAGAAAACTCTCAATAAGATTTATGTTGGCCTTTCCCAAAACATTGTTTAGCCCTTTGGCATACAACCCTATTTGTACATTAGGAAATCCTAATTTAGGCAGGAATCAAACAAAGCAATTTCTTGCTAATTAAGAAATTACAAAAAAAGAAATAAAAATAAAAGTGTAATCAAACTGTAGCCTAAAAGTTTATAAAATCATGTCAAAACAAATGGCATTAAAGAAGAGAAAATTCCAACAAAAAATGGAAAACATAATAAACTCAACTAAGAAAACACAATATTTCTAATTCTAACTACAATATATCCAAGTCAATCTAATTCTAGAACGGTAAAAATATGAATAAAAAATGTTCCTAATTCTTGTCCCACATTCTGCTAAACATTGTCGCGCATCACCCTTAAGTCCTGGGTAGGAATGGGGCGGGGCGGGTTTTGGGCATACCCGACCCCGACCGGGTATTTTTTGGGTACCCACTTTCCCTCCCCTATCGGGAGACGGGTTTACCCACCACGCCCCGCTTCATAAGAAATTTTAAAAAATTGTTAATCTAAAAGTAAAATTAAAGTAAATACTTATAAATAAAGTGATATTTTATTGTAACGGTTAAAATATTAAGGTTTTTTTTAGTAGAATGATGATAAAATTAGGAGAAAAATATAATATATTTATTAAAATGATTATTAGATTAGGGTAAAAATATAATTTTACATATAAAAATATTTAGGGGTGGGGTAATATCAAGCTGGCCTCAACCCGACCCCAACCGGATTTTTCTAATTTCCTCTTGTAACCGTCCCAATACCCAAAAATTTGGAAGAGAATCCTTTCCGATCGGGGTGGGGCGAAGCATTTTGTCATCCATAATCCTGGGCGACCCATTTAGGTGCCCGTGGGCTTGCTTTGTTAGGTTGACTGGGCCTCTTCCAGGTTGAGGCTTGTTGCACGACTCGAATGGCTGATCTGCAATCCCATTTAGAGGGCGTTTGGCTATCAATTTTTTGGATTTTCATTCTCCTTTTGGGTGTTTGGGAGAGAACACCCAAACACATTATCTAAGAATGAGTTTTTCAAATTGAACAATCTAGGCCAAAAGTAGAAAAGAGGTCCAAAGCTCCTTTTCTCATTCTTATTTTGATTTTCCCTTTCAATTTCTCTCTCCCATTCTACTCCTCCCATTAACCTCAACAGTCTACACCTTTGGGATCCCCTTTATTCCCATACACATGCATTATTGAAGACCAACCTTAATTTATTCCTGTGAGAAAAAGAAAACCACCAAGAACAACCTTTGTACTCTCTTTTTTTTTTATTTAAATTTGGAATGTTTATTTTTGTGTAATGTTGGTTAAGTATGTTTTTATAATTATGTAATGTTTGTAATTGTATTTTTTGGCCCGACTTTTTTATTTTTTATTTTTTAGTAATTACTTCAGTTTACATAGTTCTTATTAAGTACAAGAGACTTTCAATTACCAAAAAAGAAAAAGAAAGATAAAAAAATATTTTCAATTTTTTTTTCCAAAATTGAACGGTTCACATTTACAAAAATATTTCCCATTACGAATTTAAAAAACTAAAAACAATATTCATACACGTTTTTAATACCATAATTAATAAACAAGGGCAAAAGGGTAAACAATCAATCCATAACTCATTTTCGTCATTGTTCTCCCAAACACTACTTTTGCAAAAGGCATTCTGCACATTTCTCTCAAAACACTTCTCCAAAAATCAAAACACATTCTGACCATAATACAACAAAAAACCAAAAAGTTAAAAATGAAAAGCTGAAAAGTACTACTGATTGGATGATTTGGGGTGATTTTAATGATTTATTGGGAGCAGATGAGAATCAGGGAGGCCGCCGCAGGAAACTTGGTCCTTGAAAGCTTTTTGGGATTTTGTGTCAAAATTGGAGATAATGGATATAGGATTTGCTGGGTACCCATTTACTTGGGTGAATAGAAGACGTGGTAATGGACAGATAAAAGAAAGGTTGGACAAAGCCTTGGTTTCTTTTGGTTGGCATTTCCGTTATGAGAGGGCAAAATTATAGCATTTGTTTGTTGTATGATCAGACCATGTGGCTCTAGTATTGGATACTAACCCACCTAAATTTTCAGGCCAAAGGCACTTTCGATTCGATAATAGGTGGACAGGATATTCGGATTGCAAAGATGTGGTCAGTAAAAGTTGGCAGGTTGAGGTGCAAGGGTCTAAGATGTTCAAAGTGTTTCATAGAGTACGTAATACCCGTAGAGGTGCAAAGGTCTAGGTGCAAGGGTCCAAGGGTTTGGAGCAAAGCTAAAAGTTTTAATTCACAGAAAAAGATTAACGAGGTTAAGAATCAGCTACAAGGAATTGGGGAAGAGTGTGAACAAGGGGATATGGGACAAATTCAGGCATTAGAGAAGGAATTGGTAGAAGCTTGGGTCCAATAGGAGAGCTATTGGAGACAAAAAGCTAGGATCTCGTGGATGATTGAAGGTGATCGTAATACTTCTTTTTTCCATGCTAAGGTCACCAAGAGAAGGAAAAGGAAAACTATCTCGGGCATTCAAGATTCACTTGGCAATTGGTGTGAAGATCAAGATGATGTTGCTAAGGAATTTGTTCACTATTTTCAAGGACTCTTTCAATCTAATGGAATAGCCCATATCGGGGAGGTGGTTGAAACAATTAAAGCACGTGTTACTGACCAGATGAACCAAATTCTTACGAGACCAGTGGGACCAGCATAAATTCGAGCAGCATTATTTGTTATGGATCCGAACAAAGCTCCGAGGGCTGATAGGATGACAGTCAGATTCTATCAAAATTATTGGGATGTGGTGGGAGCGGGAGCAAACATTGTTGATGTTGTGCAACAATTTTTTCAATCAAGCTATATTCTGAAGAGTCTCAATCATTCTCAAATTGTCCTCATTCCCAAAGTCAAAACACCTATGCAAGTAGCACAGTTCAGACCCATCTCATTATGCAATGTCCTTTATAAGATTATAGCAAAGGTGTTTTCCAATCGTTTGAAAGGGATTTGCCCAGTTTGATAAGTGTAAACCAAAGCACATTTGTTCAAAATAGGAAAATCTACGATAAGATTTTGGTGGCTCACGAAGTGGTTCATTTTTTGAAGAATAAAAGAAGTGGGAAAGATGGGTTTATGTCTTTGAAACTTGATGTCTCTAAAGTGTATGACAGGGTGGAGTGGGGATATTTAGAGGCGGTTATGACGTGTATGGGTTTTCATGAACAATGGATAAAATGGATAATGAATTGCGTGACCACTGTCTCTTATTTGGTTATGGTGAATTGACAAAAGAATGGTTTTATTAGACCTCAAAGGGGCTTACATCAAGGAGATCCGTTATCCCCTTTTTTGATCCTCTTATGTGTGGAAGGTTTCTCCAGCTTGCTAAAATTTAAGGAAGAACAGGGAGCTCTTTAAAGGAGTCGATTTTGCAAGAATGAGCTAGTGATCTCTCACCTTTTATTTGCTGATGACTCGCTTATTTTTTGCAAGGTGAACAGGAAGGATATTAAGGAATACCTTGGAGATTTACAAAAGAGCTTTGGGTCAGTCTATTAATGTTGCTAAATCATCTATTTTATTTAGCTTTAAATACTACAGGGATCCAATGTGATGAGTGCTGACATATTTTGGGATTTAGTAACAGTTCAGAGGAAGGGAAGTACTTTGGGATGCCATACATAATTGGGAGATCTAAAAGAGGGGCATTGAAGTTTATTGAAGATTTAGTGGTTAAGAAAGTTGCAAGCTGGGTGGGGAATTTCACAAATCATGCGGGTAGAGAGGTATTAGCTAAGCATGTCCTGTTGGCTTTACCAATCTATGTCATGGCTTGTGTTAAACTTCCGGTTGGATTATGCACAAAGTTAAACTCTCTGATTGCTAAATTTCTCTAGAGTGGGGCAGATGTGGGAGAAAGATGCATTAGATTAGTTGGGAGCAATTGATGCAAGTAAAGGGCATGGGAGGGTTGGGATTTCGTGATATGGAAGGCTTTAATTTAGCTATGTCGGCGAAACAAGGATGTTGACTCAAGGTGGGTGATGACTCATTATTTTTTAATGTTTTTAAGGCCAAGTATTTTTCCAATTATTTTTTTCTTGAAGCACAAGCTAAACCGTTATCATCATGGGTGTGACAAAGTATATTGGCTAGCAAAGAGGTAATTATGAAGGGTTGGAGATGGAGAGTTGGCAATGGTGCGACAGTGAGAATTTGGGATGATCCATGGCTAGCTGATAACCATTACCCAAAAATTCTAACCCCCAAAGCGGGTTGTAACTTGATGAATGTCCGGGAGTTAATTAACACGAGTTGTAAGGAATGGAAAAAAATCGTTAATTAATCAGACCTTTGTGGAGCGAGATGTGGAGCAGATTCTAAGTATCCCTTTGAGCATGACTGATGTGGAAGATAAAATGATTTGGAAATGTACTTCTAATGGGCAATTTTCAGTTAAATCGGCGTATGTTATTGCTAAGGAGCTGCTACAGAGTTGGAGAATATTAGATAGTGGGAGTGGACAATCAAGTGGTGATGATGAGAATGATGGTGTCTGGAAATGAGTATGGCATATGAAGGCGCCTATGAAAATGAAGATGTTCCTTTGGTGGTGCCTTCAGGGGATCGTACCTGTTAGCATGGCTCTAGCTCAGAGAAAGATTCCAGTGGATCCGATTTGTTGTTTATGTGGGATGGCGGAGGAAACACCTTCCCATATGTTCTTCAATTTTGAGAGAGCTACAAAAGTTTGGTTGTTATCACCATTCAGATTCAGACCATAAATTACTTACTTGTCACACTTGAGGGAAATATGGAAGGAGTTGGATAATATAGCCAAGGGAGAAGCACAAACGGAGGCTACGGGATTATTCACAATGATTGGGTGGCACATTTGGATTGCTAGAAATAATTGGATCTTCAACCACCAGTGGATGACGGAAGAGGTTATACTTGACCATGCTATGGAGGAGCATCATAAGTATTTAAAGGCAACAAGAAGAGAGGTTAATGGTGTGCGAAGTATTGCTACTACTGAAGATCAAAGATGGGTTCCACCTAGGTTTGGTTTACTAAAAATCAATGTGGATGGTGCTTTCGATGTGGCTAAGCGAAGGGGTGGTGTAGGTGTTGTTGTGCGCAATCATGTTGGTGTTGTGATAGGAGCTGCTGCTTGTCCTATTGCACACAGTTTGTCCACTGAAATGGTTGAAGCTGAAGGTTTTCGTTTTGCTTTGGGTTCTGAAGTGTGTTCTCGGGATAAAAACTATGTGGTGGAAAGGGATGCTCAAAAGGTGATCAAGATGCTCCTTAGTCAATCAAATGTCAAGGCATGTTTGGATGTTATCATCACAAATACACTATTATTAGCTAATAGTTTCCCCGCTTGTTCTTTTAATTTTGTTTCTCGTTCTTGTAATAGGGTGGCTAATGCAATAGCCAAGTTTGCCCTATGTTTGGATGGCCCTTTAATTTGGTAGGAGAATCTTCCAAACTGGATTAGTAGGGAAGTGTTGTTAGATTGTTTTTCTATCACGTAAGTTTGAATAAAATTTTATTACCGATTGGCAAAAAAAAAAAACACCTCCTTAGTATGGCTGTTATCCTAGGAGTATAACTTGAGACAATGAGCCAAGAACCTATGAGTTATAGAAAACTCGAGTTATTGTTCTCTCTAATTTCTTGTATAGATAAAAGACAATGGCATAATTTTTCGAGCTGATTCGAGTAGTTGATATTGTAATTTGATATAGTCACACAACTTGAGAGTAGAGATCATCAGCAGGAACTCATGAGTTGTTCCTGAAAAATCAAATTATGGTGAGTACGATGTACTGGGGAAAAACGAAAAACACAAAGATCCTTGCGGCCGAATATTGGAAGAGCTTCAATTAAGTCTTTTATGACATTCGACATCATATGCACAATTCTATTTTTAGAGCGGTCGCAGGGAGTGGCACTGTGAACTAGATCCATGTAAGCACTCTGGGCCTAACAATCCCTCCTCACGATGACACTCCCATAACTCGAACTCATGACCTCCTGGCTCTGCTACCACTTGTTTGATTGCTTTTCCACCATCTCTCTTAAAATCAATTGGTGTTAGGAAGGGTATCAATTAAGTCTTTTATGGTATTCGACATCGCACCTACAAGTAAGTTTTTAGAGTGGTCGCAAGGAATAGCAATGTGTAACCAAATCTATGGGGGGGCCGCACTCCAGGCCAACAAAAACGAATAGAAAGAGGTGCATACATTCATCTGGAAATTGGAACTAAAGCTTCGCAGGAAACGACATGCAACAAAAACCAGAACAAAATACGTACTAATACCCCACAACAGAGAACAAAAGGAAGAAAAAACTATTACATAACTTCAGGGTAATATTGAGTTTTTAGTGTCTCTATGAAGCCCTTCCCCTCAGAAATATCATTTTTCTCGAGAAAATTCAAAAAATCCCTGAAGCTGCTTTCTTTATATCCCTTCGGGTGCTCTTCATCCACAAGCTCTTTAGCAGTCTTCATTTTCTCATCCATGCCCAAGCTATGCAGACTGGCAATAGAAATTCTAGTCCTTTCTCTATTAAGGGTAGCTCTGTGTACCAAACTTTTGTAAATCCCATTGCTTAGTACCTCAACATGGTCTCCCACATGGACTTGTAGCGTACCCTTAAGTTCTGGGACTGCCTTCCATTTTCCATCCTTTGTGTCCAAGATTTCGAGACCGTTTGTGCTCTAAAGATTGATTGTTAAGCAACTGTAGTCTGAGTGAGACGGAAGTCCTAGTGCAAGGCCTAGTTTTGGGCCCGGTGGGTAGCAGTTGACGGCCATAACTTGCATTCCTTTCTCCATTTCATTGCCGAGGTATTTGGCACCAAGTCCAAGGCTCTCTGTAAGGGCTCCCATAATTTCCAAGGCTAATTTTCTCACTTCCACAGCATATCTGCCCATCTATTCTCTGGAAAATTGTAACATTACAAAAACCTTGTGTTAAAAATTTATGACTAGTGCATCGACAGAGTGGAACCGAAATATGTACCTATAAGTTGGTGGGTTCTCAGGCCATGACTGAACCCAGTCTTCCAAGGGATATGCATAATGTTTCAGAAATACTCGCCAAAACTGAATCTTGTCGACTCTGCCCTTCAAGCTGGTCCCATATCTAACCGGCTTATGCACGTCATTAGACATGAACTTTGCCTTCTCCTCTGTGGGCTGGCTAAAAAAATCGAGGGCAGAAGAAAGAGCTCCATCCAGCACAAATTGGTCTATTCCATGGTTTATAATCTGAAAGCCAAAACTAAAAGCTAGTAAAAATGTTGCATTCAGTTGAGGCCATCGCAATAATTAATAAAAAATAGAAACAACAGAATGTACTTATCTAGCACTTACTTGAAAAAACCCATAACAGCGACACGCATTTCCAATGTTCTTGACGATCGTGACCGTCCGCGAGGAACTATCTCCAAACCCCATTAAGTCAACAACGGGAACATCCGCTGTTTCAGGATTCAAACTAGGCCTATCTGACATTGGAATCACACAGCATTGCGTGACGTTCAACAACCCCCTCTCTTGTGCGGTTTCTCCCATTAGAAAAGAGATCTCATCACCCTCCATGTAAAAAAACCAAAACCAAATTCTTACCGAAAGCAAAAAACAAACAGGTTATAGTTTCAAAATCTGGAGTCTAGATTGGGGAAAATGGAGAATGGCTGACCCAAAATGCACCAAATGGGTAGCTTATATATAGGAGCTGCAGCCAAAATAGTTGTAGTGTCAGAAAGAAGTTCATAGCATGAAGAACACATTCTGTGCTTCAAGCTATAAAAGATGAATCTGTGTAATTGGCTTTGTTCCCTTGGCCCTATCAAAAGAATATCTGATAATGCAACAATTGCGTCACTTTGTAGGCTGAAGTGTGCCCGGTTCAATTCTTGCATACATATAAGATGGAGAAGAAAAAAAAGAGTTGGTTTTCGGGACTTAGCGACCAAATACCGGAGTCTTCATTCCAAGGGCTTGCAGTGGTATCTGGCATTTCTCAAATATGGCTACAAGTAGCCACTTGCCCACCCAACAATCCAACTGTGACCGAAGTCTTCATTCCAAGGGCTTGCAGTGGTATCTGGTATTTCTCAAATATGGCTACTTTAAGTAGCCACTTGTCCATCCAAGACCCAACACACCAATTGTGGCAAGTAGATTTAACTTTATTAATCCCGGACGCTGCTAGCCATACCGACGGGAATATACAGATAATGTACAAAGCGCGCTCGGGGACCCACTTTTGGGTCTCACACGAGTGATCCGAACCGTTTCTTTTTTATTTGAAATGGTGGGACTTTGGTTCAAGTACTTCTAACCGTCCGATTGAGCTGATTTTTTGTAGACCCTCTCGGAAAAATGTTTTAAGAACAATGAACGGTTCGGATCACTCGTGTGGGACCCAAAATTAGGTCCCTGAGCGCGCTTTGTACATTTTCTGTACATTTCCATCGGTACCCCTAGGTTTATCCATTAATCCCAAAGGTTTTGTTTGCCATCTTAAGGTTTATTCCTTTTTGGGTCTGAATAGGTGAACAGAGTATTTGTACCCATTGGAGACTGAGGTGCTTTGGCAACAAAGCATAGAACTGGTTTTTTGGTTGTTTTTATTTAATTTTTTTTGTATTTATTAATTTTGTGTCAAGTTTTTATGGTTTATGAATTTGTCTCGTCGAGACGAATCTAGTTTATTGGTTTAATTTTGGCTTTATTAAAAAATTAGTTTCAACTATAATTTTATACTTTTTGGATTCATCTCGAGACGAATCCATAAATTACGAAAATTTGACACAAAACTAAAAAATGTAAATTTTTTTTTGAATAAACAAACAAACAAACAATAACAAAACTCATTAAGTCCCCAATAATTGGGGGTATGGGCGGGGGATGGATATGAGACAGACCTAACCTATGGCAATAAATGCATAAAGTGGCTGCTCCCAGAATACCAGTGAAACAGATGAATTGGAGACAGACCTAACCTTTAGCAATGAATGCAAAAAGTGGCTACTTACAGAATACCACTAAAAAAGAAAAATGTGATTTTTTCATTTTTTTGAATAAAGAAAAAATGAAAAAATCATTTTTTTCTTTTTTGCCAAATCACTCCTGAATCACACGTACTTTTACATTGATAACAAAAAGTATATTTTATAACTATATATTTCTATTTGGTAGATACTAGATTCTGTGTACATAGTGGCGGAGCCATAAATTCTATAAACCACTCCTAAAAAAATTCACAGTAAAATAAAATAAAGAAACTAGGCATAAAAATTCAAACTTTGTCCGCTACGGCCCAAAACCTTCAAAACATATAGTCTTTTTTGGGTAATAATCCGGATTATGGATTATTGAATTATTCATTTTGTCTTTATTCAATTTTTTTTGCATTTGTTAGTTTTGCGTCAAGATTTTGTGGTTTCTGGATTCCTCTCGACGAGACAAATCTAACAAATATAAAATTATGTTCAAAACTTAATTTTTTTTAATAAAGCCAAAATACTTGGATTATTGGCCAATAATCCAAGTATTTCGGCTTTATTAAAAAAATATGATTTGACAATAAATTTATACTTGTTAGATTCGTCTCGCCAAGAGAAATTCAAAAACCACAAAATCTTGACGCGAAACTAACAAATGCAATTTTTTTTTGAATAAAGACAAAATAAATAATCCAATCATCCATAATCCGGATTATTACCCAAAAGACGGCCATAAGCACAAAAGTCTTTTCGCAGTGTACTTTTCTTGATTTATCACTCTAATTTTGGAAAACTGCATACCAGGAGTGACTTCTCAATTCTTTGGGTAATAATCCGGATTATGAATTATTAGATTATTCATTTTGTCTTTATTCAATTTTTTTCATTTGTTAGTTACGCGTCAAGATTATGTGATTTCTAAATAAAGCCGAAATACTTGAATTATTACCCAAAGAAGGGGCTAGAAATTATTATCAGAATTTTGAATTGCTTTTAGAAAACTCTAGATGTGGTCTGTTTTGATATGGGATTCAATTTTTCAGACCAAGTGAACTTTAGTTACGTCATACGGCACATAATAGGACTGAAGCATGAAAGGTTGATTTATTGATGAAGCATAAAAGATGTCACCGTTAGGACTAGATAGGTTATAAACTTATTTGGTGGATTAATGGGGTTACAAATTCTTTACTTAGAACTTTTGAACAAGTCGCCCTTGAATCTTCTGTTCAGGCTTTGTCTTACACCTTCCAAATGTACACAGAACAGAGTTCTGTAATCTTTGGCAAACTGTTAATGGTTTTCGATGCACAGCTTTGTGTTACCCGTTTCTATCGCGCAGTAATGTTTTACAAACTTCGGAAAAACAACGATTCAACTGCACATAGCATGTTAAAAGCCATTTGCAGCAGCAGTATCATTTGACAATATTTTCTTGTGAATCTCTTAGTCCTCGTGGCGATGATGTGCCTTTAACCGGACCGAGGAGAGAATTAGTCGATGTGCGCTTAAATTGGCCCGGACACCTTTAACCATCCAACCAAAGAAAAGAATTGTGCTGGCCTGCAATCACATCTAATTTTATTCTGTGTGAGTGCACCATTAAAGATGGTTAACGATATAAAATCAGGCAAAATTTGGGGGACACACGAGTATTCTGGAAAGTAAAGGAGCACCTAATTTATTCTAGTGGTTACATGAAAGAAGCATCTTTCTGCCCACATATTGTACCGCTAATATTCTGGTGGAGCATTTGGACAAATTTTGTAGGGTCACTTGCATACGTAATGCCTTTGTTACGTTCTTCTTGTTTATTTTTCCATTTCCTGGTGGATTTGGCTTTATTTACTCTTCAAATTACGTGAACCTAGCCTCACTATAGTCTATTGCAAAGCATAATTTTGTATATAAGGCATAAAAAGGGCTGTTTTTCTTTTCCGTTCTTTTTTTTTAAAATTCTTGAGAAATCGTATTTTAAATGAAGCCAGAGAGAAGACAGTAAAAACAGAAAAAAAAACCTAATCGCTTGAATTTGAATCTAATTTATTAACCCATTCTAGAGTCTTCCAACCTGGCAAGGCTATCAACCGGACATAAATTCTAAATTGAATAACGAAAGACGGCTAATACTCCTTATTATCCACGCTTTTCTGGGCAAGTATACAAGTGGCAACATAAAATATAAGATAACAAACAGACAAACAACTGCTTATTCAAATATTCTTTGTAAAATGTCAAAAAACTAGAAAAAGAAAAATCCTAATTTTGTGTCATGTAGCCTAGTACCTTATCCATGTTGCATATACTAAAAAATATTACGAAATATAGATAATTTTTTTAGAGCTTCATAATAGTGAAACATAATGGAGGGATAAAAAAAATTAATTATATAAAAAAATTCATTAAAGGCGGAGCGCAATGGGGTAGCCAATACTGTTACTCAAAGAACTATGAGAGTTCTTGTTTTCTCTACTTGGGAGTTTAGGCCTCCTTTGTGGCTTCTATCTCCCCTCCACGGGGATGGATGCCCAGTTTGATTTGTACGTCTTTTGATAAGCATATATATAATAGATTCTATCGGTTGACAAAAAAAAATTGGACCAATAAATTAGAATGAGTATCAAACAATATGATGATAAATGTAATTGATAACACATAAATCCTTCCTAATATATCTTCGGTTTCATTATTTACTTATCGAGAAAATTGTCATCGTCATATCATATCATAGAAGATAAAGAATGAGATTCCGATTACATTTTAAAACTTTTATCACAATCATAAATTTGCAGACCTCACCTTTTTTCTAACTAAAAAATAAATACTAAATGAAAATGAAAATATGGAAAAATAAATAAAAAACAATCATCACGGTCCAACCCACGTGATTTTAGTGACGAGAGGGTACCAAATGGTACCCGTGTGCGCATATCCAGCCGCCTATTTCAATTTTGGATTGTCCTGATATGGAGAGAGAAAAGGGAAAGAGGAGGAGAGTGAGAGTTTCGATCTAAACTGTCTAATACACTTTTTGACGGTCTAGATGCAACATTCGGGTAAAACGTAAGCTCGACAATGTGATATATAAAGAATGAGATTCCGATAACATTAAAACTTTAATCAGAATCATAACTGTGAGAAAATGTAAATTTGCAGATCTCACATTTTTTCTGATTGTACAAAATAAATGTCGTACTAAATAAAAATGAAAATGAAAATAAAGAAATGAAACAAAATCATCACAGTCCAACCTCCATATCGGTACTTCCCAGATAACTAAACTCAACACGTCATCGCCCCAACGACAAATCACAATGCACCTCCTCCGTCCCACCACCACCACCGCAATAACCACCTTCACCACCACCACCTCTTCCTCTGCTTTCCTAATCGCCTCTCACTCCTCCTCCCCACTCTCTCTCTCTACCCTTCCCACCCGCACCGCCTTCCCTTCCTCCCCCTACTACCCCACCAAACACTCCTCTCTCTCCTCTCCTCAAAAAATGAGCAGCTGGCTAGGCAAGCTCGGCTTCGGTGCTCGCTCCCCCACCGAATCCCCCGCGGACCCCTCTCTCTCCTCCTCCATCCCCCAATCTCCTGACACCGATCCCCCCGCGGCGGGCCAAGAGTTCGCCCAATTCGGCGCCGGGTGCTTCTGGGGGGTAGAATTGGCGTTTCAGAGGATCCCGGGCGTTACCAAAACGGAAGTAGGGTATACCCAGGGGTACGTGGACAAGCCGACGTACAACGACGTGTGTTCCGGCACGACGGGGCACTCGGAGGTGGTTAGGGTTCAGTATGATCCAAAGGAGTGTAGTTATGAGACCTTGCTTGATGCGTTCTGGGCTAGACACGACCCTACCACGCTTAATCGTCAGGTCGGTTTGTTGAATTTAGGGTTCTAGCGGGCTGGATTCTGTTGTTTTCGTTGTTGAATCTTGATAGGTTCTGATTGAATTGCTAGATAATTGAGTTGGTATTTGCCTCTTCTATTTTTTTTTTTGATAACCTGGGTCACTCCAGCTTTCGTGCACCTCCACCAATCCGACTAATCCTGGAGCCCGGGAGTGTCCCAAGATTTGGAATGTTTTGGCCTTTGTGAGATTCGACATGTGACCTTGGGGGCAACCGGGCAAACCTTTTAGTTGTTGTGTCATATGCACTCGGCCAAACCCCTTGGAGCCCCAGACAAACCTCCAGTATCCCAGGTTTGGAACGTTTTGGCCTTCGTGAGATTCGATATGTGACCTCTGGGGCAACCGGGCAAGCCTTTTAATTGCTGTGTCGTATACACTCGGCCAAACCCTATTGGGGTTTTGTATTTTTGGTTTTTTTGGGAGGTTTGATATATTTATCTCTGACTCTGAGTCACAGCCAAACTCGTTTTCGGTCTGCTTTGCATTACATGTTTTGGGGAGGAAGAGGCTCGTGTCTAGGTGAAAGACAAAAGTTCTTCTATTCTGCTTATTAGTTGTTTCCACCTCGTTTGTTGGGTTGTTTCCTAGCTTATTGCCTTTGTGTTTTAGACGGATTTTGTACGTAGCTTGTCATGAATGAATGTCATTGTGAGGAGAAAAGCAAACAAAACAAAAGCAAGTATAGGGCTTCCTATAGGGCTGGTCAGTCGATCTATTTTAAGGGCTTGAATTTTGAGGGCTTTAGATTGTTGATATTTTGGGTTTCTTTTTTGATGAGTTTTCGTTGATTATATCTGGAGATAAGAGTGTTCCATTGACTATTTGTTGGACTTGGTTCATGCGTGTTAATGGTTTTTTCGAATAAGTATGAGTGTTTACTCACTGGCTAGGAAAAAACGTCTTCGAATAAGTATGAGTGTTTACTCACTGGCTAGGAAAAGGAACTACGACGTTTTGTTCGATTCTAATTTGGTCTTTGAGGTGTCTTCCGAGATCAAGTTCATTGGTTGGCTGTGGTTTTTTTCTTTTCCTTTTTGGGTGGATGGTTAAAATTTTATACAAGGAAAGAAGTACTCTCTCCGTCCCATTTTGTTTGTCATTTTTAATAGACCGTGTCCGATTTCAAAGGAGGACACTGATTCAGCTGACTCTAACGGAATGAAATATGACAGTACAAAAAGCACGTTCTTTACTTTGCTTATATGTCGTGTAGGCCTAGTCACTGAAGTGGCTTCAAATCTGGTACTTCTGTGGCATTCAGATCTAGTACTGCTCGGTTACTTTGAGATGGGCTTTCTGCTTAGCAAACCTTCACATGAAAAATGCTGAAAGTTGAAATCCTTTGGGGGACTAGCATGTACGTTTTACACCCAAATAACACTCTTATGGCTACCTTTGTGGCATCCAAATTAATACCCGTCTTACCTTGGCACAGACTTTCTGCCTGCAAATGCTTACCACCACATGAGCAATTTCGCAAGTTCAACTCAATCAGGGATTGGCATGTACAAGAGAGAGTATCCAACGTCACGCAGGAAGAATTATTTTTTCCTCGTCAAGACTACTGACTAGTCACTAGGGCCACTTTAGGATATTAAATACTAGGGGAAATTGCCCATTGTTTCCTTCCAGTAATGTAAGAGGATTAGCACACCCATACTGACCCCATCTTGAATGACTTTTACTTCTCATCCTAACAGCTCACCTTCATTTGGGCAGGGGAACGACGTTGGAACCCAATACAGATCTGGAATTTACTTCTACACACCCGAGCAAGAAAAGGCTGTGTTGGAATCAAAAGAGAGACAGCAGAAGATCTTAAACAGGAAGATTGTTACGGAGATTATGCCTGCAAAGAAGTTCTACCGAGCTGAGGAGTACCACCAGCAATACCTTGCAAAGGGGGGTCGATTTGGCTTCAAGCAATCTACTGAGAAAGGCTGTAATGATCCAATTCGATGCTATGGCTAGGTTGCTTACGGTTCAAGGGTACCACCATCGTTCTGGTATCAGATATATGTTTGTTAATAGGCTTGTCATTGTACTTTCTTGGTATGGCTGATCTATCTTAGCATGTATTTTGGATTCGTGCTTCATAGGAACAACTTAAGAATGCACCTGCTAATACTAAGACTTGTTATTGTTTCTAGTAGTTGGGTTTCAGCTTCAACTTTGTGTTAGCACTTTGTGCTCCGATATCGAGTTTGCTAGGGTTGGGCCGGTTGGCACACTCATGCATATTGCAGAACTGTCATCCTGAGACTTTTATGTAGCCATGTATTGTCATTCTAATGAAGTCAATGCTGTTTTCCTGGTACGTTGACAAGGAAATGGCTTCTAATTTGCTGAGTATTGGATATGTAGGTTGAGATGAGATGCTAGAATTGAAAAATGTCATGACTAGTTTTTGCAGTTTGGAATAGGGGTGGGCATCGTGTTGTGTCATCTCGTGTTTGGATCTGAATTATCTCAACTCTAACCAGACCTATTTAGCTTTTAGTGTTATCGTGCCATGTCATATTTGTGTTTCATGTTAAAAATAGCCGATCCTAACTTGCTAACTTCGTGTCAGATTTGTGTCGTGTTATCATGTCCTTTAATAAATTACTGTGTCGTGTCATATCAGAATTCTAAAAATCCTAACCCGAGTTGTTTAGCTTTTCGTGTTATTGTGTCGTGTCATATTCATGTTTCATGTCAGAATTAGCCAACACTAACCTTTTAACTTTGTGTCAGGTTCGTATCATGTCGGGAATTCCCACCCCTAGTTTGGAACTGCTTAAGCTATGGAAAGTTGAATCCTTGGACCAATTACACAATTCACTTGCCATCACACCAACTCTGTATGTACACTTCAAACAGGTCAATTGCCCCAGCCTAAAATTGGATTACTTAGGCATGAGCCACATGAGCTCCTAGTAGTTTGCTGGCCGAGCAAAATAGGTTGTTGGGAGACCAACCGAAGCTTAAGTTTCATTAAAGACATACACGTATGTATTCCAAATGAAAATTTTAACTCCTAGAATGCATTGAAAGAAAAATAGTGAAGAGGTGACATAGTTTCTCACTCTTGACTCAAGAGTGCAAATAGGACGGTTTGGTCTGGATTGGATCGGTTGGGCAGTTATTTCTGTATTCTTGAACACCCCTCCAAGATGTTGACTGCATGAACTGGCTTCACCTCTTTTCCTTGAGAAGTATCATCGGTGGCCGAACGTTGTGACTTCTTCAAGACTTTAGACTTCTTTGGCATGCCAACATTTCCTCCATTGACTTTCGGTTGCCCGGCCAATCTATCCAAATCAAACTCATAAACAAATTTCCCATAATTCCCCCTTTCTTGCCTACATTTGGTCACCATATACAGCCCATAGTAAGTAAACGATTTCTGTGACCCTTTTGTCGTCTTCAAAATAACCCTGATAGGGATCTCATCCTCCATACTATTTTTCAGGGCCAGATTTCCTCGTACAAGCTTTTGATCTTCGGGGGGCTTATTGATAATATTTGGATTTCCTCCTGGACCACAATATATCAGATGATCATAAGATTCAGCTCCAATTTTTTTGGGTAATTTAGCCCCATTATCGCCATAACGACCGGACTTAACAATGCTTGTGGCGATCTTTTTCCCATTTATCTCCATGTAATCGATTCCATTTCGGAATTTGCGATGGAGGCCGACAACAACGAGTTCAGCCCGAAATTGGAACCTGTCACCAATTTCTATCCCCGGGACAGGTCCTATTAACTTTTCAGTATTCACCCACTTTTGTTGCTTTTTAAGAAGCATCGCTGCTTCCTCATAAAGTTGGCAAGAAGCCTTTCTTTGTTCCTTTGCCTGTGCCTTGTTTTCATTTGAAAGCATCCTAAACTTCTCTTTGAACAGATTCAGAACATCCCTCACTATACTTGGACTAACATCTTCTTGGACTTTCACATCATTTGGTTTTTTCCCTACAAGAATGGGGATCTCGCTTCCTTTCTCCCGAGAAGATTTTGTGATATCCGGTCTCTGCAATAAAACTGCGTCATCCTGTATAACTTCATTTTCGGTAGTTTTTCCTCCAATGCACTTGGTGTCTGTTCCACAGCGGCTAAGTTGAAAAGACTTGATGCGCACTTTATCCACCATTTGCCTTAAAGAAGTCCCTCCGAGCTGCTTCTCGAAATCATACCAATCTTGAATTGGCACTTCCTTTCGTACCACTTCAGTTCTTTTTGGGTCAACAACTTTCATTTGTTCCACTCCGTGCTTATAACCTAGTACTTTGTCGGAATCCAAAGTAACATTTCGCTTTCCAAAGCATGAAGGAATTTCACGACAGGCAGCGACCCCTTTCCCGATCTTTTGGGGTGGATATTTACAAACACCCGGAAGAGTGTGAGACGAGAATTTGGAAATATCCAACGTAGTGAAGGGTTCAGCCTTGGTCATGTTTGCCTGCACATCAATCGGTTTAGGCTGATTTGGGGTCTTTACCAACACTTCGACGTCATTGTCCACTGTCTCCCATTGCCCAAGAGCTTCAACATTGGCATTGGACATCATTGGCTTGGTAATTTCACGTTCCATATCACTTGGTTCCGAATTCTTGGAATTTCCAACCGATTTGGTATTCCCCTCGTCACCAACTTCTGTTCCAGTTGATCTTGCATCAACCTGAGGGGCACGAGCACCCAAGTATGGTGGGAACTGACGGCTTACCTTCCGACAATTGTAGTTAGGGGGATAGTCACTGAGCTTTGGGAGAGGGCGTTTTCCGGAAGATGAAGTCATTTTTTGGCAGTTGAGGCTTGTCTTCAAGATTGATCCCAACCAAAAAGGGTGATTACCCCCAGAACTAGGCAGGAAAGAGAAAATAAAAAAAAAAACCACCAATCTCATTACATTTGAATAAGGGAATTGACAACAGAAAAGCATATTATACTGGCATAAGCTCAAATGCAAGCAGAAAATCAAAATAAAGGGATGTGTTATATATACATTAGAGACTAAAATTAGAGTTCAATTTTGTTCACCAACTTTGCTTATTACCTACGTAGCATGAATACGGACACAGGTACACGTGTTAGAATAAGACATGGGAGGGGACACTCACACGCATACGAGAGACACGATAATTCTAAAAAAAAAATGGGCAATTCTTTTAAACAATTGTTTTAGATATGCAAACCTACACTGTCACCATTAAATATTTGAGTTAAGACACCTATTTTAATGCATTCTCGACCCATGCTTTGCGAGATTGCTCTATATTTTTAGGTTTAGACTCTAATCAAATGCATCATTTTGAAGTTATAAAACCATCAGCATGTCCCCGACGGTTCTCAGCATATCCCATCACAGACAATAACAACATTTAGCAGTCATGCCATGTGGTGTGTCCTATAAGTGTCTTGGCGTGTCCTATACGTGTCATCGTGTGTGCCCGGCTTGTTGCATGTCCCCGGAATGTCTCACATGAATACGACGAGCTCTAGGAGTGTCGGTGTTACGTACCCGTTACTATTTTCTCTGTTAATGCCCTGACCCCCACAAGAAACATGTTCCCAGTACACAGACACACACACACACATGCAAAGGAATCAACTGAAACCCAGGCAAAACAAACCCAAAACCCATTAACTAGGTTACATTTCAGATATAAAAAAGGGTAGAAAAATAGAAGCCGACTGATCATACTTTGTGAACAAGTACACATTAAAGCAGAGCAGAAAGTGGAAATCAAGCTATTCATTCAAGATGGAAAAATACTTCACGGCTATTTATTCAAGAGAGAGGACTGAGGCAATGTATTCAAGTGATTAATCATGCTGTACAAATGAACAAGTAGTACCAGAAAAATAAAAAAGGAAATCAGACAAACTCACTTAAGACGAGGAGTTAATTGAAGATTCAAGCTAAAATGTGGACAACAATGGCTTACTTCAGAAGGGTCTTTCTGTGTTTGGAAGCAAAAAAGAAAGTGAACTTAAACTAGGGCTTGATGAACACTGATGAAACTGTGAAGTGGGAGGAGTGGTGGATCGTGGTTTTCTGGGTTTCTTGGGGGTGAGAAACCGCTTAAGGCGGTTACTTTTTGTAGCTGTAGCTGTAGGGCCCAGATATTTTTTTAGAGGCCCTTGGGGTTGGGAATAACACACCGGGTAACCGCAGTATGTATGATTTGAAAATTACTTCATCCGTCCCAATTTCTTGGTCTTTCTTTTCATTTTGGAATGTCCTAAAATATTTGTCTCACTTCTAAAAACATCCATCAAAATTGGATCACTTTCATTTAAGTATAAAGCTGCTCTGCCTAAGGTGCAGATTGGTATAGAAGCTAGGCTCTAAGCTATATAGGCTGCGATATATATTTAGGTATAGCAGAACAATGAAAGGCGTATAACAAAAATCTCCAAAATACTCCAACACCACATGATATGTGGAGCTCACATACATTTGAGTATAAAGTGTGTGTAGGTTCCACACATTCTATAAGTGTATTGAAGCTATATTAGATACTCTCTCCATCCAGATTTGTTAGTTCATTTCGGGAGTTCGAACCATTTTTCAAATGGCTACTCCCTTCGTCCCAATTTGTTGGCCTCTTTAGGGGAAGTAGGTTTTTAAGAGGTGTGAAAACTTTGTATTGACTTTTCTATTTTGCCCCTAAATCCAGTCAATATTACTGTGACCAAATTTGTGAGACTAATTTATTATATGAAAGTCAAAACATATTTAATATGGATCTTGTTTGATAGATATCAATTAGTTTTATTATACAAAATTTTCAAAATCATAAAAACCGTTATAAAATAAAAGATAATAGACTAGCTAATTAAGATTAAAAAAATACTTTTTAAGGGTAAAATTGGAAAGTGACCCAATTTTTATAGATGTCTTTAAAAGTGAGACAAAAATTTTGGAACATCCCAAAATGAAAAGAAGGACCAAGAAATTGGGACGAAGGGAGTATATCTTATATAATGTTTTTATGTAATTTTAAAAATATTGTCTTATAAAACTAATTGAGATCTATCAAATATTGAATATATAATTACTTACCAATTTAAAGATATCACTAATTTTTTATCCAGTTGCAACAGAATGAGGGACAAACAAATCTGGACGGAATGAGTAGTTTTGATAACCGAACTAGACTTTCTTGAAATTCCCTCTCTCTCTCTCTCTCTCTCTCTCTCACACACACACACACACACACACACACACACACACTCTCGTTCCCCTCTTCTTTTCCTTTCTTATTTGGCACCACTTCTCTCTTCTATCTCTCTCTACTGATGACCAATAAGTAACCATGACGATCCGGTACATTGGAAAAGATGTTGATGTTGGAAATTTCACGAAATTTTGGATGAATGAAACCAGGGCATTCCGAAGGGTCTGATGAGGCAACCGAACGATCTACTTTGGGTTCAATGAATCTGGATGAAGTGTTTAATTTCGAGCAATTTTCGAGTGGTTGATAAACCTCATGAATTGAGGTTAATGAAACATATTCAAATTGGGAGTTGAAGCAGAATCAATCCAATTCATTATGGAATTTTTTTTTCTTCAAATTTTATGTTGGGGGGTTAGGAATTCAATTACAAAATTGATTCCCGTATTGATTTCAGAGGCTCCTCTTTCACCTATATAAAGATAGCCTTGCTTTTGCTTCTGTAAATCAAAAATTCGTGTATCTCTCAAAGCTCTAAAACTTGCCTGAGAGAGAGAGAGATGGGGGCAGACGTTACTCAATTCACCAAGGCAGCCAACAGAGGTGTTTCAAGAGTTTATGGTCGTTGTTGTTTTATCCTAGGATGAAGACACCGGTGTATCCTACAACACTCACGCCAGGCGAAGAATCTTTGTTAAGGACACTGTGGTATCACACATGACTCAACCGCTTCAGTTTTTGCTATACAGTTTGTATCTAGTTTTTAATTTGCATTTGATATTCTGTAATTTCAATTGTTATTTATCAATGAAATTGTTCTTTGGAATAAGTATTTGCCGCATTTTTTCCCAACAACCAGTACATTAAAACATTCCGAAAATGGCCGAAAAATTAGCTGAAACAGAATTAAAAAATCAAAGTATGTACCGGTTGGTGCAAAACGATAATAACAACCTTGACTGTCATTAAGATGTGGTATCATGAGAGACAATATTACAACTCGTCTCCATTAGAGGAGCCCAACAAGTAAAAATTTATGACAAAAAGCAAAAAACAATTTTAATGAAAAACACCGAATCATCTTTTTTCGTCTTTAGTGTAGTTTGATAGGAACTTTTTTCACCTTCGATCAATATTTTTTTGCTTTTTTGATTCATCTCGTTGAGACGAATGATTGAAGTAAAAGGATGAAAACTTGGAAAAAAAAGAAAAAATCCGAAAAAAATATTTAAGCAACAAATTTAGGAAGAATTTCCAAGTTCAAAAATTTAAGGCAATGAGTGTAATTTTTAGTGAGGGGCCTTGGGCAACAAGGAATGGGGTGTAATTTGTTCGATTCAGTAATTTTTGGCATTTTGCAGGACCAAACCAAACTTTTCGGTGTCTAAATATATAGACCGAAACCAAACGGTTTGATATTTAGTTTGGTTTCATTCGGTGGTATACAGTTCGACCTGTTTGTTTCGGTTATATTGATTTGGATCGAATATATTAGTTGGTCTTGGAGCACTAGATTTTTTGTTATCTATTATTGGGTCAAAAAAATTCACAAACTTGGATTAAAAATCCAACATAAGCATGTGCAATCGCCGAAATAATAATTATAACACAATAACTAACTCTCTTTGTGGAGGTGGGTGGAGGATTGGCACTGGATCTGCTTCCGTTTGTAGGATCATCACTAGATTTGCTTCTTTTTTTTGAAAGGCAAAAAAAGATTTCATTAATCTTGAAATTGTTACAAGACTAATAGGACAAGGAAACAGCAAAACAACTCAAAGAGCAAATGTCTGCCTAATCCGAGACCCAAACTAACGATTGGTAAGAAATCAATTGAGGGAACCCCACCTAAAGGGCATTAAGCACGTAAAAGACACCTTAGGCCCAAGAGTGACCAGATAAAATGGGTCAAGCCCAACAAATAAAACCCTAAACAACCATCCAACAAGGCACAACTGCCGCCCCCGCTACACCACGGCAATGGCCACCTGAGGAGAAACAAGTTGTTGCTACCACCATCAACGTAACCCGAGGAACAAGCCCCTATTGCTGCTCCAAGGATAGCCTGACCACCGCTTTTCATGCCACCAAAAAACCCAACATATGCTGCCACACCCACAAATTAAGCACCATCACCACCCATGACCCCCTCCACCACCAATCAAAACTCCAATGCTTCCAGCAAATCCCTCCAATGCACCCATCCACCATCTGCCATCATCTCCAAAACACCAATAGAGCCCTTCAAACATTCCAGCCATGCCAGCGTAACTTCTATCCAAGACCCCTATTGTCCATCGTCCTCCTCTTACAACCAACCATGGCAGACCCAAAACACAACCACTTGGAACCCTAAAGAACGTAGAAGCTGTTGTATACATTAGCCGTTAAGCACCAAACCAGAGAGACCCAACAGTCTAAACTGGGGACACAATGAGCAAACTAAAATTTTTTGGACGCCAGTCTAGACCCAACAGTCTAGATTTGCTTCTTAATGCCTTTATCTTTCGCACGCCAAGACGCTAGTCTAGACCCATCAATCTAGATTTGCTTCTTAATGCCTTTATCTTCGCCGTAGGAGAAATTAGGAAACTATTGCCCATATCGACTAGATTTGAGAGACATAACTCAAATCTAAAACACCAGATCTGGGTCTTCGTAATCTAGAAAGGAAAGGGAGAGACAAGTGAAAGATCTTCTTTCCATATAGAGAGTCTTAATCATCACGCTATCATGGAATTAGAAGGGGAGAGGAGATAGACTGGAATATTAAGGGATTTAACAAGGAGTAAGAAAGATTAGTATGAGTAGAATGAGAGGGGGAAAGAAGAGGGGTGGAACCTACCTCCAAAATACTCTCTCTACCTCACTTGTGTGAGTCTGCTCCGCTAATAAACGCCACTCGATCCCACTTAATTACCACAGTTTGGCTAGACCTTTAGGCCCATCTAATGGTTGAACCATGTTAGTTGAATTGTCTTATCAAGACAATTGGACCTTTCCTCTCCCACCTCTTACCACATTCCACATCCCACCTCAAGACACCGTCTTTGCAAAGTCTTCACCTTTGGCCACCACTTTCGGTTGTTCTACCTTGATCTTCCTCGACAACTCTCAATATTTTGTATTCCCTCTAATCCTAAGACTATCCCCACCTCATGTAACCACTTTACATAACTAATTAACCAACCTCTACCTACCCTAATAGCTCCATTCTAGCCATCCCTTGACTTGAAAATAGTGTAAAAATCCAACTGGCTAGAATCATTGAATTATAACATATTATTGGATTGTTTTTGGGTTGCCTAGCTAGATAAGTTTGTCCAACTCTTAATCTGGATAAAAGTTAAACAATTGGTACTCTTAACCTAAGGTTAAGGTTGTGTCAGACAACCATCAACACTGCCCTGACCTGTTTAGGTTAGTGTGCCACCTCTTGTGATCCTTGCACACATGTTATCAAGGTATCAATCTATGTATGGCAGTCTGGGGTTGGCATGACAATAAGTACACATGGTAATACAAATGTGCCTAGTTAAGCTTAAACATGTTTATAAATGAGCTAATTAATTAGGCCAATTTTGGGTCTAAGTTTTACCAACATGTATTCATAACTAGTCGTTACTCTTTTCAGCTTCAAGTTTTATGGACTCAATCCATACTTGACCTGTTTGTTAATGAAATCTTTGGATGGGATCATGAATAGATTTCACGAGATTTCATGTCAGTAATAGCTAGATTAGTGGCTACCTTTGCATGTAGTCATCTCGTTGTGTTTTGTCATAAATACACACCTCAAGGATAAACTCTCCTGAGTACCTCTAGTCTGTATGGGAATCGCGTGTAACAAAACCTCAACTATTTCATAGGGTTGTCCATGGATCGGTTCCGAACAAATTAGTTCGGTTCTCAATTTGATCCGCTCGTGGCAGATTATAGTTTGTGCATCCGCAACTCGTCCGTGAGTGATATATAGATGGGTCAGTTAGGTTACGGATTGACGAATCGGACGAATTTGACAGATAAAAAAGGATTAAAGGCGGATTGGGCGGATTGAACCTGAACCGAACCCAACCACATCTGCCAAAATAAAAATATTAGGATCCTCATCCATCTATAACATTCCTCAGGTAAATTTCCGGACGGTTTAATTTGGGAGGATTGAGCGGATTGGGCGATCCGCGGGGCAACCCTACTATTTCATGTGGATCCTTTAGAGACAGAAATGATGAATCTTGCGATTGATTGACATACTACGATTCTCTCTTTGTCAGATACCTAGTTATCTCAAAAAAAAAAAAACTCCAAGGTCCTTCTTTTGTTAGACACCTGGTTATATCCAAAAAAAAAAAAAGAAACTTTGATCCATTCACACTTTGTAAACGTTGCTACGTGCACAAACCGTGGTGCATCGACCACGTACTGACGGCGTCCGGGACGCCGTTGTGAGTCCCAATCGATCGATCCAAGCCATTCATCCTTCTCAGAATCGAATTCTGAGTGGGTCCATATGGGAATCAAGGCAATTGGACAGTTGTATGAGCTCGATCCAAAATCACCCTCATTTCATTCCTCAGATCGATCAATTGGGACCCACAATGACGTCCCCGATGCCGTCGGTAAGTGGTCGGTGCACCACGGTCGGTTCCCTTATCTTTTTCGATCTTGGAATATCCTACTTCGTTCCTAGTGCAAAAAACCAATCTAGTAAGAAGAGTGTTGAACTTTAATTCAACTAAATTACTATAGGTTAAACATAGTCATAGAACCAAAGAAGAATAAAAGAAGAAAACTTACCTAATGCTTCTAGTCGACAACAATGAAGCACATATGATTCACCCTCTGTGTTCCAGACCTACAACCTTTAGCCTCCCGCCGCCGCTTCAGTTTCATGCAACTAAGTTATGAAGAGAAAAAGTGGGATACTCTAAACCCTAACGGCCTTTTTATAGCCAAGGGTCTTTGATTTATTTGGAATCCTAATTAAATTGGGACTTGAGATTCCCGTAATGACCAAAAGTCACTACAACTCCACAGTGACCTCAATTGTGGGTCATTCAAGACCTTCATTTGGGATCAGAACCATTCATCTTTTCAGGAATATTGACTATATTGTGGATACTTAAATTATGATCATCGGAGATTGGTAAACACATAATTAAGACAAAACTATATTAGAATTCATTATGTAAATGATATTGGCCATCTATTTTCATGAACTAAATGGTATTTGACCACAATGATTTGCTTAACATTCTCAACAAATTAAACGGTTCTGATCTTAAATACAAATTTTGTTGGGACCACATTAATGTCACTACGGAAGTATAGTGACTTAGGTCACTACGGATACCTCAAATCAATTAAATTGGAACTCTATTGTTAATTTGGAAGCTTTTGAAACCGACTTTGATTTGAAATTTGAATTACGCTCCAGTACGAAGTTCCCATAACTAGGATTCTTTGAGGAATTGATATGGTACGACAAATACAAAATATGGTCCAGTTTTATGCTACGTGGCGTTACTTTATTGGATTTCACATTCAATAGCGGTCCAATAAAAAGAATCAAGATTGAATGAATTACTAGTAGATACAAAAATATGTGGAATCATTTTGCAATCAGGAATGTTTCTAAACCGAGATATCGGAATTCCTTGATGAACAAGTTAGAGCATGTCCTACCCAATTACTATCCATCCAACCACCAAAATCCTCTGTTTTGTCTCTAAAATTACTTTGTTAGGAAATGGCTACAATACACACTTCCTATTTGAGTGTGTATTATATGCACCCCTATAAAAGTTACGAATCGATTAACAAAAGTTACGAAGTTTAATAAAAGTTACGAATTCTTTGTACTAAAGTTACGAGACGCATCAAATGTTATGAATCATAGAAAATGTTACAAATCATACTTCTGAAAAAGTTACGAAACACTAAAAAATGTTACGATTGCCAATGAGGTGGCACAATATGGACCACACAATGGGTGTATATTGTACACACCTTTAAGGGATGTGTATTGTAGAATTTTCCAAAAACTATACGCGAAAGATAATTTTTTTAGGAATAATTAATCATAAATACACAATATTTTGGCTATTTAAAGGGAAGGACAATGAACTTTTACAATCAAACATAAAGACAAGAAACTTTTAGAATGTAAAATAAAGACATTTCTTTTAATATTAATTTAACAAAAATGACAAAACACACACTCTTTTTATTTTGGTAACACCGCTAATTTGATTATTCTTCAAAACCCTCACGAATCCCCTTCCCGCTCCTCTCTCTCTCTCTCTCTCTCCTCATTTTCACTCAGACAATTTTTTGCTCCAGATCTGGACCCCCATGGAACCTGACCTCCCAATTTCAACCCTAAAAATTACCACAACTCCAACCGTATCAACCACCACTCAGCTCCACCAAGCCTGGCACCTCCTCTCTCTCCTCCTCCTCTCACTCAACTGTCCATCTCTACTCACCGAACTCGCCTCCAAATGCCGAGACCCGATCCACTATATCGAGTACCTCTGTTCCATCCTCCCAATCTTACTCACCGAAGACAACCGTTTCGTTTCTCCATCGCGGCCCTTCGCTTTCGTTATTTTTCAGAAGTTCATGTCGAATTTGAATCGTGTTTGAGTTTGGAGTTTTTAGACTAAAGAGGTAAAGTCTTTTGTATCTACTATCTAGTTGCGTTGTGAGTTACGGAGTACTATGTTTTCAGTTATGATTTGATTTTTGGCCGATGTAAATTTTGACTGGATTTAGTACAATGCATTCAGAAGTATCAAACCTCTCTTGTTCGAAGCAATTGAAACTCATCAAAATGGTACCAATAGTACCTGATAATGGGAGGATTTGGAAGAAATTTGTAAAATTGTTACTCATAAAACGATTGTTTTAGAAGCAAAATTGGCAATATTAAGAAGAGTTGTGCCAGCAGCAAGCCAAACTACTGCCAAAGCAATGAAATATATGAACTAGATTCGAAACAGAAAAAAAAAATTGTGCGCAAAGAAAACATGAAGCTTCTTTTTTACTATTTTTCTTCCTTTAGAGGCAATAGATGTGAAGATAGTACAGTCTTTCTTCTGCTACACAAGGATACATGTACTTTTGCTAAACCAAGTTGTGTAATTTTTTCCTTTGTTGACTTGGTTTTTTATGCATTTTATGACGATGAGTGGGATTTCATTAACTATGAAATTTAATCTTTTACTTACATTTTAGGATAATTAGTGAGCTTTCACTAGTTTCCAGAGTTGATAGTAGACTAGTTGGTCGATTTTTTGAATTTTTTGTGCGAAATTATAACTTTTAAATGTTAGTGAAATCTTATTAATTTTATGAATCGCCGAAAGTGGTCTACTAGAGGTGGGGTGGTGATCGGTGGAAGGTAGGAGTTGATTTTTTGAATTTTATGTTTGAAAATAGAATTTTTAAAAATTAGTAACATCTCACTAATTTTTTTAAGCTCCATAAATGGTCAGCCAGAGGTGGGATTGTGATTTTTTTAATTTTATGTTCAAAATTAAAATTTTTAAAAATTAGTAACATCTTACTAATTTTTTTGGTCGCCGGAAGTGGTCAGCTAGTGGTGGGGTGGTGGTGGTCTGCCGGAGGTGGAGTGGTGATTTTTTTGAATTTTATGTTTGAAATTAGAATTTTTTAAAATTAGTGACATCTTACTAATTTTTTTGCTCGCTGAAAGTGGTCGGCTAGTGGTGGGTGGTGGTCAGCCGGAGGTGGGTGGTGATTTTTTTGAATTTTATATTCGAAATTAGAACTTTTAAAAATTAGTGACATCTTAGTAATTTTTTTGGTCGCTGGAAGTAGTCGGCTAGTGGTGGGGTGGTGGTCGGCCGGAGGTGGGGTGGTGATTTTTTTGAATTTTATGTTCGAAATTATAATTTTAAAAGTTAGTGGCATTTTACTAATTTTTTTGGTCGCCGGAAGTGGTCGGCTAGTGGTGGGGTGGTGGTGGTGGGGCCGGAGGGGGGGGTGGTGATTTTTTTGAATTTTATGTTCAAAATTAGAACTTTTAAAAATTAGTGACGTCTTACTAATTTTTTTTGGTGCATGGGAAGTGGTCGGATAGTTAAATGGGGTGGCGGATGGCGGCCGGAGGTGGGGTGGTGATTTTTTGATTTTATGTTCGAAATTCGAATTTTTAAAAATTAGTGACGTCTTACTAATTTTTGTGGTCGCCGGAAGTAGTCGGCTAGTGGTGGAGTGGTGGTCGGTTGGAGGTGGGGTGGTATTTTTTTAATTTTATGTTCGAAATTAGAATTTTTAAAAATTAGTGACATCTTACTAATTTTTGTGGTCGCCGGAAGTGGTCGGCTAGTGGTGGGGTGGTGGTCGGCCGGAGGTGGGTGATGATTTTTTTGATTTTATGTTCGAAATTAGAATTTTTAAAAATTAGTGACATCTTACTAATTTTTGTGGTCGCCGAAAGTGGTCGGCTAGTGGTGGGGTGGTGGTCGGCCGGAGGTGGGGTGATGATTTTTTTGATTTTATGTTCGAAATTAGAATTTTTAAAAATTAGTGACGTCTCACTAATTTTTTTTTATCGCCGGAAGTGGTCGGCTAAAGGTGAGTGGTGTTCGGCCGGAGGTGAGGTGGAGAATTTTTTGAATTTTATGTTCGAAATTAGAATTTTTAAAAATTGGTAACATGTCACTAATTTTTTTTGTTTTTATGTTCGATTGCAAAAGTTCCTTGTCCTTCTATTTAAAAATGTCAAATATTTTTTTTTTATGTTCGATTGCAAAAGTTCTTTGTCCTTCCTTTTAAAAATGTCAAATGTTTTGAATTTTTGGCTAAGTGGCCCTTTTTTTTTCCATAAATTCGTTAATAGAGAAAATTACTATTCATATTCTCTCCAATTACAAATCCTCTATTTATGTCTCTAAAATTAGTATAGTTCATAAAAAAAAATCCTTATTTTAATAGTCAGTTTGGGGTATCCAAACCCAAATACTCCCTCCGTCCCAATTTCTTGGCCCTTTTTGGGGAAGCGGGTTTTTAAGGAGTGTGAAAACTTTGTATTGATTTTTCTATTTTACCCCTAAATCCAGTCAATATTACTGTGACCAAATTTGTGAGGCTAATTTATTATATGAAAGTCAAAACATATTCAATATGGATCTTGTTTGATAGATATCAATTAGTTTTATTATACAAAATTTTCAAAATCATAAAAACCGTTATAAAATAAAAGATAATAAGCTAGCCAATTAAGATGAGAAAAGTACTTTTTAAGGGTAAAATTGGAAAGTGACCCAATTTTGATGGATGTTTTTAGAAATGGGACAAACATTTTGGGACATCCCAAAATGGAAAGAAGGACCAAGAAATTGGGACGGAGGGAGTACAATAATGAGAGACCTTCTGGCAATTAGCATGTTAGCCAGTTTTGATCAATTTGGCCTATTTTAGCGATTGATTTATGTGGGGGGCGCTTCACCACAATGGCTTCTTTGGCCATCTGGTACTACACAGAGTGGGAGGAGCTGGGTTAAACCTCACTGAAGCCGAAAGGGCTTGTCAGAGAAGAGGGTTGGAGTTTCTAAGGTACGCTAGAGGAGGACTAACACAAAGTAACAACCACATTAGTGCCTAGCTCAGACGGGGTCGTCTGGAAAAACACTCTGATAGCTAAGTCAGCAATGGAGGATGAAGTTTAGTGGAGAGTTCTAGAGAGAGAAAGTGCAACTGTGGGCACAATATAGAGAGAGGGAGAACGAGTCTGTCCTCAGTGAGGAAGGTGAGGACCTTATTTATAGGCTAGAAAGAGCGTGCCCCGTACGCTCCTCGGAGGCCTTACACGCTCCGTCTTTACCATCGCATTGAATACATGGATTGACATCTGTTTGTCAAACGGCACCTCGGCCACTACTTTCCCAGAGTGATCATCCGTCACTGATATTTCCATCAATCAAGTTCCCCTGCAAGCATAGCCTGCGGGTTTGGTGGCTTGACATAAATGCAATGTATGCGGGGTAGTTGAAGCCATTAATGAACTGCTCAGACTGTCAGAGGTGCCTTGATCAAACCCCTAACATCTGATGCGACCCCCTCTGGCACCGAGGCCAATTGACTCAGTCTGGATGGCTCTCGGGAAGAAGCCCCCCGCGAGCAGCTGTAGAACTTCCTGGCACAAGCTTTTGCAGAGGGCACTCCCAAGGCCCCCCGCTCTTTTGAGGCCTGCGATAATGCTTCTAGGAGCGATTTTTGAGGGGACAAGTCATGACAAGGACACAGGCCCCTATGAAGCCTCGAGCTGCATGACCCCGGACCTGACGTACGCAGTCCTCTTCGGGATACCGTTCGGCTGGAGCAAGGGGTCTCGACCACCTTGAGTTGTTTAGATACAGGTAGTCCTCTAGTCCCTCATCCATTTGGAGGGGGTGCAGCTGAGGATAGTGGCCCCCTCGGTCTCAGGTCGCTACAATTTAGGATCCTATTTGTTAGTTTTTGTGTAATTGTTGTGTTGTTCTCTGTCATTTTTGGTCTTTTAACCTATTTGGCAAAAAATTACCTGGATGCTTTTCCAGACTTTTGGGACTTTCCCGTCCCCATTTTTGGCCTAAAAAATGATATGGGTACACCACATTAGTGTACCCGAAACACCCACCAATGCATCTCAATCGTCCAAAAGTATTTTTGATATTTTGGATTTTAAGTAAACTATTCGCGCGAAGAGTTTAAACACTTTGCGCGAATAGGTTGATTAAAATTCAAAATATTGATTTCTGACACGAATGATTGGGATGCGTTGGTGTGCGTTTAGGGTACAGGAGTGTGGTGTATCCACAACGACGTTGTTTTGGTGGATTTAGGGGTGTTATTGATCACTCCCCCTAGAGAGCACATCTGTGGGCCTGTGTCTCCACACTAGATTTTTGGAAGAATTTTTTTTTTTTCTTGTAGAAGGATATAAATAGTTACATCACTTTTTGTATGCAAAAAACTAATTTTTCAAATTAGTTTTGATGACATAATCATTTATCTCATTTCTTTCTCTATCTCTCTTCACTCCGTACACCTACTGACATTATCAAAACTAAACTATCTAACCAAACACAACCTTACTATTCTTGGGGCGTCATCTTACAATGTACTCCCTCCGTCCCAATTTCTTGGTCCTTCTTTCCATTTTGGGATGTCCCAAAATATTTGTCCCACTTCTAAAAACATCCATCAAAATTGGGTCACTTTTCAATTTTACCCTTAAAAAGTATTTTTCCCATCTTAATTGGCTAGTCTATTATCTTTTATTTTATAACGATTTTTATGATTTTGAAAATTTTGTACAATAAAACTAATTGATATCTATCAAACAAGATCCATATTGAATATGTTTTGACTTTCATATAGTAAATTAGCTCACAAATTTAGTCATGGTAATATTGACTGGATTTAGGGGCAAAATAGAAAAGTCAATACAAAGTTTTCACATCCCTTAAAAACCCGCTTCCCCAAAAGGGGCAAACAAATTGGGACGGAGGGAGTAATTCTCTTACGCATATTTATGTAAGACTCAAGACAAAATATATGTTTTACCTCAATATGTGATGAAGGTCCATAATAAAAGTGACGGAGAAGGGAGTTATGACATCACATGGCAATGCCCCAGAGCCATTAAATAATTAATTACTCACAAACAAGTCTCAATTCATTAAATTTTTGCCTCAAAATATATGTTTACGGACCCCAGATCTCCACCAACTCAAACCCCCAATCTCCCCCTTGAAAGCCAAGAATTACAACCAAATAGGATAAGAGACACGTCCACAAGCAATTAATTTATTTTTTGGGGGGGCTCGGCAACTGCAACGCGTTAGCCATCTCCCATGGTGTGCCACCCCACCCAAATTCCCAATTCAGAAATGTATAAGCTATAAACTCCCAAACAAAAATTGTATTCAAGTTACAGTAAAAAATTGTATTCAAGTTACTTTTTTTAGTTTAGTGTTAATAGTAGATGATTTTTTAGATTTGAGAATATGTTGAGTTGCATTTTGATAGTAGATTATTAGGGGGTGTTTCACTAATTCAATTTTTTGAATAAACTGATTTTCAAGATTTTTTATGTGATGTATTATGAGTGAGTGACTTATCTTAATGTTTGAAAATAGCAGTTTTTTGCTAGTGGAACATCCCCTAAGCTGCTTTTGTTCTTTTTTAATAGTAGATGCTCAATCTTGAAAAATGTATTTTTGACTTTTTCTTTGATTATGACATGCAAGAGATATTAATACTCATTTATTTATTTTTCAAATAAGAAATAGAAAGATATTTGATGTTAATTTTTTTTGTTATAACTCGGCCCTTCTTGATTCTCAATCCTGACTCCGCCACTGGGCACATCTACCTATAAAATATAAGTCAAACGAGAATCATTTCAAATGAAAATTAAGACATATTAAATTCGTTAAGACACTACTACAATAAACTTAAAAGATCACGGGTAAAAACCGTGATCTTTATAATTTAATCACGGTTTTAAAACCGTGGTTGATGGAGCCGTTATTAAAAGTCTTCAAGATTCAACCACGGTTTATGTCTGTGATTAAATTTAAGTCTAAACCGATATGGAAACACATAAAGCGTTATGATAAACAAGATAAGACTACGGTTTACATGGGAAACCGTAGTTAAATCAACAATATTATCACGGTTTGAAGATAAAACTGTGATAAAATTAATTTTAAGATCACAGTTTGGACAAATACCGTGATTAAAAATATTATACAATCACGGTTTGCTAAAAAAATCGTGATTAAATTAGCTATACCATCACGGTTTTGGACAAATGATGTGATTAAAAATGTTGTATAATCACGGTTTTCCCAAAAAACTGTGATTGAATTAATTATACCATCACGGTTTGGACATAAAACCATTGTTATATGCATTATAAGATCACGGTTATGACATAAATGCGTGATTATATTCAAGCGAAGATGACGGTTTCATGAAAATTCGTGGTCGTTTCTTAAGTAAAAGATTACGGTTTTATGTGGAAAACCGTGGTTTAATGGTAAATGCATTCGACATTAATAATTACATATGAGCATATAAAAAAAATCACATCCACGATAGAAAAAAAAAAAGAAAAAGAAGAAGCAATTACAAGTAGATAAAAAAAAACACATTTATTACTTAACTGGAGTTTTCATATCAATATTTGACAATCAAAATCTAGCTAATGAGTCATAATAAGCTCAACCATTCTAATAGTGGGAAAACAAAAACGAAATAAAATAACACGTTCAAAACAGCCCAATCAACACGATCATCTTCGGCCTCGAAAGCATTGCATTGTCAGGCATATGAACTGCATCAAATACATAAAATGCTCGTGTTAGAATGTGTAGTAATAGTACTAGTAACAAAATCATGCAACAACACATACTAGCAACAGTACTAAAATACCATTCACAAAAACAGCACCATATCATACAGTAGCAACAACTACCCGCATATTCTTTGAAGGCAAAAAGGAGAGAATTATTAACCTCGCAAAATGTTACAAATATATAATGAACAAGCAAGACAGCAAGATGCCCCACTCCGAACCCAAAAGACAATCCTGCTCCTAGATCACAATTTTTTTAATGCTCGGCCTACAGAATTTCCACAGATGTATAATGTATACTATATACAGATTGCAGACTGTTGATTTGTATCTATTTGATAGAAATTAAAGTTTTCGACTTTTATATTTTATAACATACCTCTATAATACAAATACATTTTACATTCGGCATGTCCGTGTCCTAACTTTTGAAGAAATATCATGTCCGCGTGTCCGTGTCATGTTGTGTCCGTATCTCTTATCTGTGTCTGTGCTTCTTAGCTCCCAACCACCAAAATGCAAGAACAACATCCCGAAAATTTGGCCCAACAACCAATGCAAAAGTACACAGGATCCGCATGGTTTTTTACTGAGCAACCACTGTTTGGGGTAACATTAGGTCTTATGTGACCGAATCAATTTTGTAGCAAGTTCTACATACTAACCAAAGTTAGAAAAACCAATCTCTGTTTGACAAAGATTGCCTCATTTCTATCAATAATGGTCCACTACATAAGTGATACAGATTCATCCATTTAGGAACCAATAACGAAGAAAGCATCAGTTATCCATCCTCAAAAAGCTCGGCTATACAAAAACAACAAAGAAGGTACTCGCTTCCTAGCAACATTAGCCTTCATGATCAGCATAGCTATCAAAATTCAATTCAATGCAGCATTACCCATTATGATTACTGCGCCTAAATTATGATTTCTATCTCTTAAATCACAGATTCAGCTCTAAGAAAATAATTGCAGCAGATAAGAATAAGTTTCTTGCATAAAAACTGCACTTTCCAACATCAATATTCCAATTCCAACACTTATTAGCAACCAAGATGTCTATAACAACAAAATAAAACAACTAAATATCCAATAAGAGCAAAACATGCAATTCTATTAATACTACAAGAAAAAAGTACAACATAAAAGATTGAATGAAATTGCTAATTAACTTACATGAATGAGCTTATTGTGATAACCTCGAAAACACGCAGTTTATCCATTCCACACGTGCTTCATCAATTTCCGTAGTCGTGTAAATCTTTTTCCCACCAAACTACAATGAAATTATATGAAAAAGTGAAGAAAAAATATATCACTACTCATAAAATAAATGCAGGAAAGGGGGAAAAAACTCACATTTCGTTTGCTTAAGATGCTTGGATCGCTTATGACATCTTTCATATACCTCATTACGTAAAAACCACACTCCACGCTAGTTGGTTGTTTCTGGCACTACAAGCAAGCATGGATAGATAAAGATACAGCTCTTAATAGCGAAGAAAATATTAGCAAAAGATTCACATTGCTACCTTAATTATATTCCAAGCTGGACTTCTTCTGTTTCCAATGTTGAGGTCATAAGTTCTGAGTGCACTTCAATATGAAAAAGATTTTATTTTCTTCTAATCAGTCGAAGAATTAAACAAAAATCTTAGAAGATCATAAAAAGTTGAATAACGTACGTGTCAATCACAAGTTGAAGGGTTTTGTCGATTTTCTCACTAATTGAGTCAAAGTAAAACACCATTGCAGAAGATAAGTCAATGACAACCAATACCCAATGGAACCTAAAATTAATCAACACAAAGTTAGAACAAGTATGACACTCACAAATCAGGAATTCATGAAACAAACAAATATATAGAACTACTACAGACCCAATATTGTAAGGAACAAAAACAAGTTGGCCAGCCTTGGCGTCCCGCAGTCTACGTGCAAGTAGTGGTGGTTTTGAGAATTCACCAGACTTAAATTTTCCACTGACAATGGAGGGGTCAACGAATATGAATCTACTGTCCAAATTGGTTTCCTTTACAGCCACATAAAGGTAACTACAAAGAAAGAAATGGTATAAATCTCCAAATAATAAAATTGTATAGTTTAGCCATTAAGGGATTTCTATACAAAACAAATCTTACCTAATGTACAACATTATGCATGTGAGAGATAATTCTTGCATTTCACAAACGTACTCCATGTCTTCTCTTGTAAGTGAAATTTGTATCTCGTGACCAAATATGCCCTCCTCTAGCACAATGGTTATGGTCTCTTCATATTGGAGAAGCTTAGCGTATGCAGAAAAAAGCTCAATGGACTCCAATTCAACATTTTTTGAAGTTGCCTGAGTTGCAAATTATCCAAAGAATAAAAGAAGTAAACCATAAGTGCAAAACGGAGCTAAAATGTTTACCCCATTGAAGTGCAAGAAGACATTATATGTTTACCTCATCGTCCCTTAGTCCGAGATGCTTTGAAGGCTTCTAAATTAGAAAATTCCCATAACCAAAAAAAATGTTATGCATAAAATAGAAGGAAATCATGATAAACTTTCTAGATTGGAGATTATACCTCGATGGCTTGTTTTGGCGGATATTTTGGAGCTCCCTAAACGATAAATGAATTAAGGGAAAGCGTATGTTAGATTAACAAATGAGTTAACAGTAAAAAAAACTTTACAATGAATTAAAGGTAAGCATATGTTAGAGGAAAAAATGAGTTAACAGTAAAAAAAACTTTACCTCATCACCAACCAACACAAGGTTTCCGGGCCATGCCACTTCATACCCCACGGCCTCACCTACAAGAGTCGCATCTCCTGGAATAGGTATGGGAAAGAGGGCATCTGGTATTATCACAAATTCAACGGAGACACGCACATTGGCATCCCCTAGTGGAAGCGTATGTATTGTTTCATCACTGGAAACTCTCTCATAAACTGTACCATGAGCTACAATATTTTCAACGGATCCCACTGCTAGCTTACACTGTTTGCTCTACAACGAACAAGGAAATTAAATGTTACTAATCTGGAGTAACTTATAAGTATTAATAGACATTAGCGAGGAATAAAAGTCATACCTTTTTTACCTTTGGATTCAGGTTTGAAGGTGGCAAATCATCCTTTGTTCTCACTTTGTTAGCTTGTTTTGGCACATGTTTCAGTGCTCCCTAACCAAAAAATGATTTCACACAAACCAAAAGTAAGCATATGTCTTAAAATTTACCTCATCGTCAACCAACACGAGGTTTTTGGGCCAGGCCACTTGATAACCCAATGCCTCTCCTACAAGAGTTATGGTTCCTGGAATAGGTATGGGAAGAAGGGCATATGTTATAATCACAAAATCAATAGATACACGAACATTGGCCTCTCCTAACGGTAGCGTATGCATTGTTTCATCGCTGTCAACTCTCTCATACATGGTACCATGAGCTACAATTGGCATCAATAATATTCAGTTGCCTCTAATTTATGTCATCATTTTTTCTTTTCAGTGCAATGTAGAATTCCACATATTACAATTGGCATCAATAATATTCAGTTGCCTCTAATTTACAGTTTTTTTTATCTGTCCCTAGCCCACAAAAATGATCGGAATCGTTCATTTTGTAGTACTTGTTGTGAGTAAAATACAATAAGAAAATCAGTTTGATCGGACTTCATTTTGTACATATACGAATTGAGTTTGTGGAAGGAAAAATAAATAAATTGTTGAAGCTTCAAGAAGACTTGGCTTCCTTTTTTGTTGCTCAAGCTCCATTCGTTTGTATACAAAATGAATTCGATGAAACTGATTTTCTGAATGGATGCTCTTCTCAACGAGTTATACAAATTGAACAATTCCGGTTACTTTTTGGTCCGGGACGGACGCAACAAAAAAATTAGAGGGGATTAATGTTGAGAACCTTGTGGAATCAATCCTACCGTCGGTTGATGTTAGGAATCAATCCTACCGTCGGCTAGCCGGGGCCAATTTTCTTTTGCTGAACACTTTGTTATTAAAAAATGTATAATAAAACTGTGCCCATCAAGGGTGTATATAGGTTGTTTCTTCGTGGATCTCACATGCTAAAAAAGTTTATTGTTAAGGATAATGTTTAATAATTATCTGATTCTTCATTCATTTGTTTGTTGTTATACGTTTTGGGTCATGCAAATTCCCAAGCATCACACTGAGAAGTGTTGGGAAGTAGGTGAAGGCAGAAGGACAAGAAAGGATCAATGGTGATTAATTTAACTAAATAATGTGCTTAACTGTTCCTCTTGATGAGGAAAATCTTTGTTTAGTGTCGTGTTACTCGGAACTCAGTCTGTGTGAACACCATTACTAGGTTTCCACGACTAATAGTATAAAGCTTTCTCTCTCACTTTGGCTTTTTATTGAAACGTGCTAACTGTGCTATGACTTATGATATCAATTCCCAGGAAATCCCTTTTAAATGGATTTCCTTTTTCAGCAAGTCTATGCAAGGAATTTAACAAAAAGTTGCAGGAGAGGGAATTAGCTGTTGAGACAACAATAACGGGCATTCTAAGAAACTACACTTGGTTGAGGAATTTAATCAAACACCTTATGAGCATCACTCAATATGAGTCTCGGATAAATATTAAAAAGGGATGTGGAGATGAAAACACTGGACCATGATTTGAAATCTCTATGTGATGGCTAAACTTAGAACAAAATCACTCTTTAATACTCTTATTTGCTATTTGTCAGATCTAAATAAACCATACCCAAAAACACAATTGAGAGAGAGAGAGAGAGAGAGAGAGAGAGAGAGAGAGACGTACCAGGTGATAGACGTAACAGTGGTTGATCTGCTGCGGAGAGGGAGAGCGGCAGAGGATGAGAAGAGAATCAAGAGATTGATTTAGGATTTCTTCTTGCGGGTTTCTCAAAAATTCAGCGGGAGTTTCAGGCGCTAGTTTTTTTGGGTTCATCTTTGACTACTGCCCATGGGGTGGGGGGAATTTTTTATTTTAGTGTGAAAAAAATTGGGGGAAAATTTTGATTTTTGGATTTCATTAAAAATTCATTTGCAGCCCACTTTTGGTTTTCACAAAAAATAGCTTTTGGACTACACTTTTTGGTTCCACGTGAATAATCCGAACCATTAAATGATTTCAAAATAATGTTTTGTACGGTCCTGCAAAAAACGAGATCAATTGGATATGTGTAACTGATCGATTCAAAACTCTAAGTTTTGAAATCAAATGGATATGCATAACTTGGATCGACGAGTTACGCATATCCAATTGACCTGATTTTTTGCAAGACCATACAAAACATTATTTTGAAATCATTTAACAGTTCGGATTATTCACATGGGACCAAAAAGTGGGCCCCAAAAGCCATTGTACAAAATTAATGGTGGGGATCATCATAATTGTGTTGTGCTGAAAGGCCTTTCAAAATTTGATAGTCGAAAAAATTGGCGAGAGTCATTAAACATCAACACAAACAAAGTGAACGGTGCGGATCATCATAATTGTGTTGCGATTGCGTGGCTATCGTGCGTTATACTATAACATAATAGCTTGGTTTAAAACCAAGTAAGTTCGATGTATAGAATTGAAAGGTAGGTGCAGATTCATTTTTCCGAATGTTCGATCTAAATCGTTACGATTTAATATCTTATCAATTCTATCATTCTCTCCAAAATCGATGATCATCCGATATCAGCAACCACACGATCTGAACACATTCAGTGCTTATAGTGGAATTTCAGTACTACAATGCACTACTTCAAGGCCACGTAATCATTTTTTTTCAAAATCAGAACCGTTAGATGTGTTTAAAGCGTGATTTTAAGGTCATGCACGAGGATTTGAAAAAAACTACTACCCGGAAGGGCTTGATCGGAGTTGGTTTTAAGTAAACGATTTACAAAAACCAACTTCGATCAAGCCCTTCTGGGTAGTATTTTTTGCCAAATCCTCGCTTAGGACCTTCAAAACACATTTTAAACACATCTAGCGGTTCTGATCGTCGAGATTTGGTCTGGAAAGTAGAGGTCCATTATTGTGAGTCTGTGAGAGGGGGTTGCATTTATAATTTCTATCATTTTAGTTTTTAGGACGTGTAAATTAAAGTAGGAACTTGAAATTAAAGGAATCAAATTTGACTTCTACAATTTCTATAATGGAATTTAATAAAAAATTCTATAATTTCAACAATTTATATAATTTAATTTCTATAATCGAATTTAATAAAAAAAATATAATTTATATAATTTAATATATATAATTTCTATAATTTCTATAATCTAATTTAATAAAAGAATTTAATTCCTATAATTTCTATCATTATTTTTAAAAAATAATAATTTATACCATTTCTATAGTTTCCATGTGTTATAGTGTGCTTTTACCTTGAACTAAATCAATAGACTAAAATAATTAAATAAAAATAAAATCCTGCTTATACAACTACAAAAATAAAAATAATCAAATATGGTATTGTAGTTTTGTCATTGAACAAAAATAAACTTAAAAAAAAAATTATACAACTAGTACCGTTCTTATTTTTTATTTATTTTTTCATTTTTTTGTAACTAATCATGTTATCAACTTTACTCTCATAAAATTAGTATTTTAAATTTTAATAAGAAAAATGATTGATTACAAAATCTTGTAACTATTAAAGCATCATTCACCAATAAACATTTATTGGTGTAAGAGTTATTTAGTTTTATCTACAATAGATCCAAAAAAAAAAAAAAACTAATTGGCCAAAAAAATGAGGCCAGGGGGTTTTGAACCCTGTCCACATAGGTTCTAGTAGAGAGCACTAACCACTAGCTCTAGGATTTCCATTATGCAAAATTCAGAATATTTTATAATATATATTATGTACAACTTCGGAATTTTTTTTTTGGTTGCCCCGGCCGGGGATTTTTTTTTTTTATTTAATGACTTTTTTTCCATGCCTCATACCGTGCCCCATGCCGTGCCATGCTATGCTCGTCCTACTTTCGTGTCGTAATGGGTAATGCGTCTTTGTCCCCGACCAACTTTAGTGCTTCGTGCCCATGTCGTGCCGGTTGTGACTCATGGCTCGCCTTAGTTAGTTCGCAGCCGCCCTTTCAAGATCGTGCGGCCGCACCGTTTAGGCCCAAAGCCCCCTCAATTCGGTGCTCGTGCCATGCCACGTGCCCACTTAGACCGTGCGATGCTAGGATTATACCATGCCCGTAGGCGTCTTGGTGCCAACATGCCGAACATCGCGTGCTTTCGTGCCGACCCGACCCACATGACACCCCTAACTATCACGCTTTAAAGAAAGCATGGTAAACTAGTAAAAAATATATATTCCACCACACTTTTGTAAATTCCTTTATCATGCTAAAACAAGGTGTGATTAAAATAAACAAAAAAATTATTCTAGTTATTACGGTATTGAAAAAATGTGGTAGTAATTATTTTTTTTTATCACGGTTGTAACAAAGCGTGGTTAAAATCAACACATTTTATCACGGTTATAACAATGCGTAGTTAAAATAAACACATTTTATCACGGTTGTAACAAAGCGTGAAAATAAACACATTTTATCACACTTGTAACAAAGTGTGGTGAAAAGAAATACAATTTATCACACTTGTGACAAAGCGTGGTGAAAAGAAATACATTTTATCACGCTTGTAGGAAAGTGTGATTAAATTAAGCAATTATAATCACAGTTCTTTTTAACCTGTGGTAATTAATATTAACAACTACGGTTTTATTAGAAAAGTGACATTAAAATCTCCCTTGCATTTCTTTATCACAGTTTCATCAAAACCGTAGTCTTTCAAATCTTGTTAGTGTGATCTTTATCACTTATTCTAGTAGTGAGAAGAGATTTTTTGTTACTGGTATTAATGAATTGTGTCTTCACTAACCCAATATTTTCACAACGCCACTGAGAACATTCTGACCATCTAAAAGTGTTTTGGACAGATTAAATTTTTTTATAGTAGAGTTAACTGTTTATGATAGAGTTAACTGTTTCATAAAAAAAATGGAAACCGTGGATTGCCGAGATTGACATGTTAGATGCGCTCATTAGTACTCCCGAGTCCGGTTTGGCCTGTCCTCTTACTTGGGTTTTTTTTTTTGGCAATTTCGTGTTTATCCATTCCCATGCAGTAGCAGGCACAGGTCGAGAGTTGGTAGCAGGTGTCAGGCCACTTGAAAGAAAATACTGTACTATCTAATCTATGACGAATAGCCTAGTAGTATAGGTTTATGCTAGAGTAGGGTACTTGATTATTCTAGATTTCTGGCCTTGGCCGGTTGGCCCTAGGGGAACGCTGCTACGTGCAAAGATCCACGTGTACAGACAGCATTGCTGACGCCGTCGTGGATACTATCCGGTCGATCCGAGTCGTTCATTCTTCTCAAAATCAAATATTGAGTCGGCTTGCATAAGAATTGAGACAATCGAATGGCTTTATGAGCTCGATCCAAAATCACCCTATTTCATCTAAATTTTTTTAAATGAAATGGGGTGATTTTAGATCGAGCTCATACAACCGTCTGATTGCCTCAATTTTTACAAAAGCCTACTCGGAATTTGATTTTGAGAAGGATGAACGGCTCGGATTGATCTTTTGGGACCCAAAGCAGCATCGGCGACGCCATCGGTACACTGTCGGTGCATTTGGGTCCGTGTGGAAAGAATTACTCGCCCTTGGGAGTCAGCCAACCAATGGGAAGGCAACTCAGGCTCTGTTCCGAAAAAAAAAAAAAAGTTTTGTTCTAAACTATATCATTCCACTAATAAAAAAGTACTTAGTTTTTTTTTGCAAAATTAAAAACTAAAAAATTCAAAAAAATTACGTAGTAGAACAAGTTAGTTTTTTTGTAAAACTAAACATACAAGTTTAATGGAATAAGTTAGTTAGTAGAACAAGTTAGTTTTTTTGTAAAACTAAACATACAAGTTTAATGGAATAAGTTAGTGGAACAAGTTTTTTTTTTTTGCAAAACTAAAACATCCAAAAAAACCACGTTAATGGAACACCCCACTAGTTTTTCATTTGCTAAAATCTAACATTTGATAAAATTGAGTGTTAATTTTTGACAAACAAGGTGAAGATTGCTAAAATTAACTTCTCATTTGCTTAAATTAAGTATTAATTTTAGAAAATCTTCTCATTGTTTGCTAAAATCAACACTTAATTTTGTCAAATGTTAAATTTTAGCAAATGAAAAACTAATGCACTAAACTGAGCAAAGTGACTGATGAATTTCGGGTTGCTTTGTTAATAATTTTATATTTTTTAGGTTTGTCTCGTTGAGACGAGCCAATGAATTATTAAAAAAAATACTGTAGAACTAACAAATAAAAATTAGTTTAAATAAAAACAAAAAAGAAATCACTTGATTTATTTAGCCGAAGCAACAGTCGATCCAGACTTTTACTCCTATATTGTCAGATTACATGTGCGACAACAAATTGCTAAAGTTTCTTTTAAATTAAAAATTTACATAAAAATATCAGGTATGCGGCTTGGTACTCTCTTCGTATATTTTTAAACGCTGCTTTTAAAAAAAGTACGTTTTATAAAAGTGAAAAAAAAAAATCCATTGAAATTTTGAAAAGCTTTTGATCCATTTTAAAGTACTGAATTAGCACTCTAATTTGATAAAAATAAATTTAAAATCCTACAAAAGACTATAAGTTGGACCATTTAAAATTGCATGAATTCTTATACTGACATTTAAAGAACGACAGAGAAAATATTTTTAAAATACGTGAAACAAATATAAATTTTACTAAAATATTCTCTTGATATATTTTCAAACTAGGACCCTTGAAATATAAGTTAGCTATACTGAAACTAGAAATGATTGATTATAACAATTTAATCTAAAACAATTAATGGATATTAAATTGCTCAAAATATGTCTTGCAGGAAAAAGAAGAAGAGCTAAAGGAACATTTTTCAAGTTTAAATAGTCCAGATACTTAAATCACAAATCCATTCAGTAATATTTATTTGAGCATTAGTTCAACTAATTTGTTAGAAACTCTAATAATATCACAATGTAATACGTAGTTACAAAGTAAAATTAATACATATGAAATAATCCAAAATAAAGTAGCCTGAAAAGAGATATAACTACATGGTGGGAGAGCAGCACCTAGTTTGCTAAAGATTTGGGTCTTGTGATTTGGTAAAAAAGCAAAAAAATGGTTTTTTTTTTTTTTTTTTAGTTTTTTCGTTTTGTCTTTATTCAATTTTTTTAATATTTGTTAGTTCTCGTCAAATTTTCGTGGTTTATGAATTTGTCTCGATAATCCAAAAAGTATAAAATTATAGTTGAAACTAATTTTTTTTAAATAAAGCCAAAATTTAACCAATAAACTAGTTTATTTTTTACTTTATTCAAAAAATATTAATTTTGACCATAATTTATACTTTTTGAATTTGATGAAAACTTAATGCAAAACTAACAAATACAAAAAAAATTAAATAAAGACAACAAAAAAACAAAAAACCTACTCTATATATGCTTTTTTGCCAAAGCTCCATGCACATACTACCAAGTACAAGAGAAAATCAAATTGCTCCTTCTTGCTTGCGTTTGCTGGATTGCTTCTTGCTTCACTTAGAGGGTGTTTGGTCATTTATTTTTTGCATTTTCTATTTTTACTTATCACATTTTGGATGTTTGGGAGCTGTCTTTTAAAATATATTTTTGGAGAATGAGTTGGTTTTTCACTTTAGAGAAGAGAAGTAAAAAAGAGGTATTGAACTACTTTTCACATTCCCCACTTGTAAAATATATTTTGTACATTTTTTTTCAACACTCATCTTAAATTCAAAACACATTCCATTTATAATACAAAAAGTAAAAAAGACAAAAAATTAAAAATAAAAATTAAAAAAGTAAATTCCCAAACATCACCTTGATCTGACGCTGAGTTTCTTCCAGCTTCCAGTTTCCAGTTTCAGGTTTGTATCTATAAATTGCGTCAGTAAAATCAACACGATTCTTTACTGCAAGCTTCCGCTTTGCGTTTTCCCTGTACATTGACTGGTGACTGTTGTCAGCTTTCATGTATTCAAGTGCTTTTTTATTTTTGCTAGCATCACTCTCCTTCCCGAGGCTACGAAAATTTTCACATATCCAAGTTGTCTTCTTTGGCCAAAAAAAAAGAGAGGGTAAATTACATTGACTTCCCTTGAGGTTTCTGACTTGTACAGTGACCACTCCTATTTTATTTGAAATAACACTGACCTCCCATTAGTTTTATATTTTAGTATCAAAAGTAGGGGTGTCGAGCGGATCATCCGATCCGCTCGATCCGCCCAAACCAACCAACCCGAACCATCCGTTGATCCACCCAAGGTATGTATGGATGGATAACGGATCAGATCTACAACAAGTTTACGGTTCCGGTTCGGTTCCGGATAAAACCGAACCGCCCGTTAAAAAAAAACACACACACACTACTCCACGTCACCCATCTTATACAATACACTGATACGCACTTACACACCAACGTGTGGTTTGGACTTTTGATTTGAATTTCTAAGTTTTATGTTTGGACTTCAGATTTGAACTTTGTGCTAGTTGGCAGTTGCTACATGAAGCAACAGGTTAAGTGAAAAAATATGCTATTGTTACTATTTGCTAGTATGGTATCTAAGTTGTGTGAAAAAACAGGTTGCTACTAATGCTATTGCTAAAAAAACAAGTTGTTATTGGGTGATTGGGTTGGAAAAATTGGTTGCTAAATTAGCCCAAGTTAGAGGCCCATTTGACAACCCAATCCGTGAAATTCATCCAAAACCGATCCGTCAAATCCAGAACCGATCCGATCCGATCCATCCGTATATCATCCACGGATGGTTCCGGATCATGAAAACACAAATCCGCTAGTAACGGTTCGGATCAAATCCGGAACCGAACCGTGGACACCCCTAATCAAAAGCACCCTTTTATTATTAAAATAGCACTTACCTTCCCCTGAGTTTTATATTTTAGTATCAAAAACACACTTCTATTACTTGGCCGTCAGTGAAAGTACAGAAAATTGATGAGGTAAGCCATTAATCTTTGTTGAACTCCCAAAATAGCCCTTGACAGTAGTTACAATCTAAATGCAAAAGACTCTTTTTTTTTTTCTTCTTCTAAATAATGATCATGCATGAATACTTAGAAAATGATTTATTGGTGGACAATTTCTATAAAGAAAAATGAAACTAATTCCCCGTTTGGCTTTTCTTGGTTGAAAAAATGTCATTCAAAAAAAAGAAAAATGAAACCAAGATAACAAAATATGGGAATGCTACCAAATATACATGTCTTTTAATTCAATTTTTTGTTTAACAAATGGATGTGTCGTAGTTCATAAAATACATAAAATAAGAGTATAAGTAAGTTATTTTCAGTTCCTTTGCATCATTTGGGTACTGAATTTTCTACTAACACAATAGAAAATTTGTGACGTAGAAAATTCTGCTACTTATGGTGTTGTGATGTACAAAATGGTAAATTTTCTACTCCATTCGTCCCAATTTGTTTGCACCTTTTGGGAAAGCGGGTTTTTAAAGAGTGTGAAAACTTTATATTAACTTTTCTATTTTGCCGCTAAATTCAGTCAATATTACTGTGACCAAATTTGTGAGGCTAATTTATTATATGTAAGTCAAAACATATTCAATATGGATATTGTTTTATAGATATCAATTAATTTTATTATACAAAATTTTCAAAATCATAAAAACCGTTATAAATAAAAGATAATAGACTAGCCAATTAAGATGAGAAATGTACTTTTTAAGGGTAAAATTGGAAAGTGACCCAATTTTGATGGATATTTTTAGAAGTGAGACAAATATTTTGGGACATCCTAAAATGGAAAGAAGGACCAAGAAATTGGGACGGAGGGAGTACTGTATTAGTGTAATCCAAAACTAGTGTCAAAGGCTATTTTAAGAATTCAATAAAGGTTAATGGCTTACCTCATCAATTCCCAATACTGTCACTGACAGCCAAGTAATAGAAGGGTGCTTTTGATACTAAAATATAAAACTTAGGGGAGATCAATGCTCTTTTAGTAACAGAATAGTGCTTTTGATACTAAAATATAAAACTCAAGGGAAGTCAGTGTTATTTCAGATAAAGTAGGGGTGATTAGTGTACAAGTCAGAAACCTCAGGGGAGGTCAGTGTAATTTATCCAAAAAAAAAGTTTAAACCGTGTTTTTGGTTTAATCATTTTGTTTTTATTCAAATTATTTTTTTTTTACATTAATTTGTTCACCATGTTTGGTTTTGGGATTCCAAAACCAGTTTTTACTTTTTGACGTGGGGTCCCCACATGGCATACTCTTTTTTCTCTCTCTTCTTAATTTCTAGAAACACACTCTAGTATATATATCTTTTGTGAGATGGGTCATGAGGCCACCTTTGAAGACCTATACAAATAATTCGTGTTGTTCATTAATTTTTTAAATTTATTTGAGTCACTTCTAAAAATCAACTCATTTGATAATTTATAAGTGGTTGATCCGTCTTCTAATTATTTATTCACAATTTAGGATCTTGAATTTTGACAAAAGTTTTAAAGAAAGTTAGACAACTGGATCAATTACTTAAAGTTATATGATTGACCTGTTTTTTTTGGATGATACAAAAATAATTTTAAAATTTATGGACGGCTTGGATCATTTGTGTGAATCTTTGAAATAAACCCCATGAACCCATCTCACGCAAGATATGCACTAGAGCAGTGTTTCTAGAAATTGAAAAGAGAGAGAAAAAGGAGTATGGCATATGGGGACCCCACAAAAAAAAGTAAAAACTGGTTTTTGAAATCCAAAACTGAACATGGTTGTTAGTTTTGTGTTAAGTTTTCGTGAATTATTAATTTATTTCGACAATAGGAATCTAAAGAGTATAAATTTTTGGTCAAAACTATTTTTTTTAATAAAGCCAAAAATAATCCAATAAACCAGTTTATTTTCGGCTTTATTAAAAAAATAGTTTTGACCATAATTTTATACTTTTTAGATTCCTCTTGTAGAGACAAATTAATAATCTACAAAAATTTGACTCAAAACTAACAAATGTAAATTTTTTTTGAATAAAGACAATGAATAAACCAAAAAACCAGCTTATCACTTTTTTGCAAATTCTATACCCAAATAAGAAACATATTTTCCTTTTCAAGTTTAGCAAATGTTAGAACATAAATGAGTTAGAACATATTACTCTCAGAGCAAGCCCAAAAATAGGTTGACAAATTGTGCAGTGTACATTGCATATATCTATTATAGTTTGATACTTTTTCTATCAACACTATCTATTTTACCTATTTTCTATTAAAATTTATAGTTAGTGTGTGTGTGTGTGTGTGTGTGTGAGAGAGAGAGAGAGAGAGAGAGAGAGAGAGAGAGTATATAACATATGAGAAGTGAATAGTGCATCAACAAATGAGGCATTTTTTGAGGAGGCACTATTCATGGATGTAGTTTATTGAGCCTTCTAGTGAGGCTACTGGGGGGTTTTGGCTTGGTAAAATTGAATGGAGAGCCCATTTAGAGAGGCGGTAAGGGATGCTCTCACAGAACAAGAAAAAGAAAGATTAAGAGCAAGGACAAAAACTTTGGCTGCAGAAAGAAAAAACAAGGAAAGCCAACTTGTTTCAATTGATATACATGAAGATCATGATCAAACTAAGATTACAGATAGAACAATTCCCCAGTCATGCGGCACAAACGAGCAATGATCCAAGTTTTACACCTGTTGCCTCAGGTTTGCTAGCTGCTAAACCAATCATCACAAGATTAGGGAGTAGAAAATTAAATACACATCTTTTGACAAGTGCTGCATTGCTTATTTTAGGCACCTCGGGACTGCAGCCTGACAATAGTCAATATAGAAGATGAATTTTCAAGCTTGGTTTACCGAAAAAAGAGAGATGAATTTTGTATGATATCTACACTTACTATTGCTTAATATTTATCTATAAACTTATGCTTTTATGATACAGAGCATGAAGTTGCAAACAGAATATGGACAAAAGATAAATTGCAACAACCAATTATTGAACGTTTAATTCATGCATTGGATCCCAATCCATATTCAAAATTCTTCCTTAGCCTTAGAGAAGTCCCAAATGTTCAGAAATGTGACCTTAGATTGAAGGCTGACCCAAAAATAGTTAATGCTGCTCCACCAACTGTTCCCCAAGTCGCTGCAATTTGAATGGAAGATGAAAATGCCACCGAACAAGACATAGTTGTCCAGAAACACGATGGTCTGTCAAAAAATTAAAAGTTACTATGGATGATAAGATCCGCTGCAATACCCATCGCTATTCCCTTTGGATGAACCTGGATGGCATCGAGGCATTAAAAAGCGAAAGGTGATGGCTACTTCACAACCTTCCCTGGACAAGACAAGGGTATTACCAGCGCATTTTAGTCTCTCGCCAAAAGCAAAGCCCAATCAATGCATCATATGAAAAGAGTGAGTGCACTGGTCTCTCGCTACTGCCCCATTGTGGAGTTTGGGAAAACATTGAATGCACATAGCCTTACCCTCGCTAGCCAACATACAGTTTCTGCAACTCGAACCCATGACAATGAGGTATATAAAAGGCTTATAGAAACAACGTAGGAAATAACATAATATGCATCAAATGAAAATTTTAACTCCTAGATTGCATTGAAAACAACAAGAAACATTCTGAAGAGGTGACAGTTTTGCACCCTTAAAATGCATTAAAGGTTTATCGAACAAAGTACGAAATGACATAGTATGCATCAAATGAAAATTTCAACTCCTAGATTGCATTGAAAACAACACGAAACATAGTGAAGAGGTGACATAGTTTTGTACTCTTAAAAGATCAAGCAAATCTGTCCTCAATACAACCTCCCACTACAAACGCGAGAACCACAATAACAATCCTTCCTCTTGATGTTGCCATTACCATCACAAACCCGATCCACCTTATAGTTGTAATCATAAGTCAACTCAACTAAAGGCGGTATGTCTTCGGTAGCAAAGAACATTATGTGTGGCATTCTCTTGTCATTGTGATCATAAAGGATATTTTGGGCATAGAGGTTTGGAGAGCAACTATGGTTTATGAACCTCCCCACATTCCCAAATTTAGCCGCATCAATGGTAAAGCCACCGCCATTCTTCCCGATATCGAATAGATACTCATCGTTGCCGACTCTTTCCTCCGCTTCTTGTTCTCGCAGCAACTCTCCCACGTACTCGCAAATAAAACCGCCGGATTGAATGAAGTCTGGTGATCTAACACCCCACCCCATTTTCTCAGTCTTGAAAATCTCCAAACGGTATTGAAATCCATTTTGGCTAACCCTATTTTGGCAGGATGGCGGGCATTTGCATGATGGGCCACACTCGTAAATGAGAGGCTTTTTCCTAACGATAAAGCCTTCAGAAGTGAATGGAATGTCGCCCCCATACCTAACGGTGCATGGACATTCCTCGAAATCCAAGCAGCCATTGATGCAATCGCAACCACGAGGGACAGAGTGATTAGACTTGTACCATTCCGGGTAGATCACACTGGTAATATAATGGAACGGTGGAAGTTTCTCATCGTCCACGATGTTGACTACATGAACTGGCTTCACCTCTTTTCCTTGAGAAATATCATCGGCAGCAAAACTAGGTAACTTCAAAACTTTAGACTTCTTTGGCATGGAAACATTTACTTCATTGAGTTCAGGTTGCTCAGCCAATCTATTCAAAACAAACTTGTAAACCAATTTTCCCCAATCCCCCCTTTCTTGCTTACATTCGGTCACCTTATACAGCCCGTCGTAGGTATATGTTGTATGTGACGTTCTTGTAGTATTCAAAATAACCCTAACGGGGATCTCATCATCCATGCTATTTTTCAAGGCAAGATTTCCTCGTCTAAGCTGTTGATCTTCAGGGGGCTTATCGACAATCTTTGGATTTCCACCTTGTCCAGAATATATGAGACCATCGGAAGATTCAGCATCACCACCATAACAGCCGGACTTAACAATGCTCGTGGCGATATTTTTCCCATTTATCTCCATGTAATCAATTCCATCTTGAAATTGATGATGGAGGCCTACAACAACGAGTTCAGCCCGAAATTGAAACCTGTCACCAATTTCTATCCCTGGAACAGGTCCTACTAACTTTTCGGTATTCACCCATTTTTGTTGCTTTTTAAGACGCATTGCTGCTTCCACATAAAGCTGCCAAGAAGACTTTCTTTGTTCCTTTTCCTGGGCATTGTTTTGATTTGAAAGCTTAATAAAAGTCTCTTGGAACAGATTCAAAACCTCCCTCACTTTACTTCGACTAACATCTTCTTGGCTTTTCACACATGGAACAACACTAAGATCATTTGGTTTTTTGCCCACAAGAAAATGGTTCTCACTTTCTTTGTCAAACAGCGTGTCCTCACATGGAATAGCAGGTACCACACCAAGAGCACCAGATTTTTCCACAGAAGATTCTGTGTTATCCAGATTCTGTAGTAAAACTGAATCGTCCTGTATACCTTCATTTTTGGAATTTTTTCCTCCAATGTTTTTGGTGCACGTTTCACAGCCAATAAGTTGCAGAGATTTGCTGTGAACTTCATCCACCATTTCCATCAAATCATTCTCTTTGAGCTGCTTCTCGAAACCATTTCCATCTTGGATTCGCACTTCTCTTCGTTCCCCATCAGTTCTTTCTGTGTCAACAAGCATTTGTTCCACACTGCACTTATTACCAGAAACCTTATCGGAATCAGAAGTACAATTTCTCTTTCCAAAGCATAAAGGAAATCTACGACGGGTGGTGACCCTTTTCCGGATCTTTGGGAGTGGATATTTATGAAAATGGGGATGCAAGTGAGACAAGGATTTGGAAAAACCCAATGTAGTGACTAGTTCAGCCTCGGTTAGGGTTTCCGGTACATCAATCAGTTTAGGCTGATCTGGGGTTTTTACCAACACTTGGATGTCATTTTCCACTGTCAACCATTGCCAAAGAGCTTCAGCATTGGCATTTGACATCATTGGCTCGGTAATTTCACGTTCCACATTACTTGGTTCTGAATTTCCAACCGGTATGGGATTCCCCTCTTCACCAAATTCTGTTCCACTTGATCTTGCATAGACCTGGGGGGCATGATCACCTAATGTAGTGACTGGTTCAGCCTCGGTTATGGTTTCCGGTACACCAATCAGTTTAGGCTGATCTGGGGTTTTCACCAATACTTCGATGTCATTGTCCACTTTCACCCATTGCCAAAGAGCTTCAACATTGGCATTTGACACCTTCGGCGTGGTAGTTTCACATTCCATATCACTTGGTTCCGAAAGTTCGACCGGTATGACGTTCCCCTCTTCACCGACTTCTGGATTTCCAGTTGATCTTGCATCAACCCGAGGGGCATGATCAACCCAGCATGCCGGGAACTGACGGATGGCAGTAACCTTTCGAAATTTGTAGTTGGCGGGATAGGGACTGAACTTTGGAGGAGGTCGTTTAATGGAAAATAATGTCATTCTTAGCAATTGAGCTTCCACTTCAAGATTGACCCCAACAAACAGGGGTGATAATTCCAGAACTAGGCTGGAAAAGAACAAAGCCAAAAAATTGTATTTCAAAAAGGGAATTAAAAACAGAAACACATTGCTATACTTGCATAAGGAACATGAGGAAAAATCAAACAAAGGGAGTCCGATTTTGTTCATCCACTTTACCACGACTGTTGTTTGTTAGTGCACTGGTGTCACGGGTACAAGAAAAAATCTGGGTGATAGGTAGTAGGGGTGAAAATCGGTCGGTTCGGTTCGGTTTTCGGGGTGTCCCGGACCGAACCGATCGGTTCGGGTTGGTTTGGCCCGGAACCGATCCCGACCGAAAAAAACAATGGACCGATCGGTTCGGGGTGGTTCGGTTTTTTTCGGTTTTTTCGGTCCGGCGTTAAAATTGAGATGGACGGCTAGGATTTGTTATTTTTTGGGGGTTAAGATCATTTTTTTGGGTTTTCGGTCCAAATATGGGTGGTTTCGCGGTATTTCAGTCCAAATTGGCATGGTTTCGGTTCGGTTTGGTTCGGTTCGGTCCAATTTCCAGAAAACCGAGACCGAACCGATAATTTTTCGGTTTGGTTTCGGTTTGGTTCGGTCCGGTCCAATTTCCAGGAAACCGAGACCGAACCGATCGGTCGGTTTTTTTCGGTTTTTCGGTTTTTCTTTCACCCCTAATAGGTAGTGTCAAGGACAGAGTCTACACTCCTTAGTAGCATAATCCTTCTAAAATGAAGGTGCTCGCCCACTTCTAAGAATGGGAGCTTCCACACTAATCTTGAGGACAAATTCTTACTTCTCTTTACAAATATATTCAAGGAAGAAGAAAAAGAAAAAGAAAAAGAAAAAGAAAAAAAGGAAGTGAGAGAGTTAAGACTCTTTCTTGTCTTGTATACTAGTACTACTTATCTACGTGTTTAATCCATATATTTCACATAAGAATATCTATTGGGATGCCATTTTTCACTCATATTTATATATATAACATTCATATATACGCGCTCCCTTTGCAACTGCAAAACATATGCACGATGCATATTATCATACACCAATTTATATTTTTTCATGAAATATTACTTTGCCACTCCCAACTAGGGAGCTTCTACATACCTTTGCTCCCCCTCACCTGTTCCCACTTCCGCCCCCACTCCCACTCTTCGTAACTAAGGGCAGGGGAGACCCAAGGAGGTGCGAGGGGTGCCTAGGCCCTGCACAACTTCAAATATTCTCTTTAATTATACAAGTTTTTCAGGTTAATTTGGAAAAGTTCTACAGGATTGGCCCCTGCAAGTTCCTTTTATGTCATTTTTTTCTTTCTAAAAATCAGTACCAATGTGTGGAAAAAACTCTTCTGTAATCTTAAGCTGTCTAACAATTATTTGGTCACGAGTATGAAACAAAAATACAGACAAGCAATGGTATCTATATGCACTCAAATTTAGACTTTCCAAGTAGCAATAGATTAGTATAGAGTATAAATTTTGCTATAGTTGTAAAAATACACGTAACTAAGGATGTTTGGACAAACCCTCTGACTTCTCTCTACCCTATCTTCTTCTACAAAATACAGGCAGCTAGATTTGGGCAGGGAAGGCGACCCGCCGCCTCTACCCCTCCTCCTCTCCTTTCTCTCTATCCTTCTCTCTACATATATGCACGTTGTGCATCCATATCTTTTTCAAAAGCAAAATATAGACTTGGTGTTGTAAAAGTCAGAATCATTCGACGCTCTTTTATAATGTAAAGTGCATTTATAAAGTAAACCATTGGAGGGGCGATTATATCTAGTTTTAGAAAAAAAATTACAAAAAAACTACTACAATGCCAAAAAAAAATCGGGCATTCAGGCTAATCTGCACCTCGGTGCATCCTTGCGTAATGTTAACCACACACAAAATTTGTTCCAGGGTATAAACACAACCAACCAAAGAACCAGGAAAAACAAATCAAAATCCATGAATTAGGTTTCATTTTAGAAGTACATTGGAGAGGTACATTTCATATTTTTGTCAGGGCAAAGAGAAAAATGGGGGGAAAAAAAACACGAGAGAAATAGAACAGAAACCTACTGATCATACTGCGGGGGACAAGCAACTACAAAAGCAGAAAAAAGAAAGGAAATGAACAAGTTCAGACAGAAAGGAACAGAGAGGAAATGAGACTAAATCACTCAAGACAACAAATTATTTCAAAATTCAAGCAGAAAATGTGAACAAAAATGGCTTACTTCAGATGAGTCTTTATGTGATTCGCAGCAGAAAACAGAGCAAAAACAACTAGAGCTTTTCATCGGATGTACCCGAAGGGACAACAACTAGGGCTTTTAAGAACACTGAAACGGTGAAGTGGGAGAGTACTGTAGAGGTTCCTTATTTGTACTTATCCGGGGTTTTTGCTGGGATAGCGAACCGCTTTTGGCGGTTATTTTGTAGGCCGGTTGGGGTGTCTTTAATTTTCCCTCCATGAGCCAAAAGGCAGTTGGGGCCCAACTTTATTTTTCTCGAGAGGCCTTAGATGCACAAAATAGTAAAGCCTTTGGCAAATAATTCATAATCCGAATTATTAGATTATTTATTTTGTTTTTATTAAAAAAATTATATATTTTTAGTTTTGCATTAAAAATTTTTGGTTTTTAGATTTTTCTTGACGAGACGAATCTAACAAGTATAAAATTATGGTCAAAACTCTTTTTTTTAATAAAGCCAAAATTAATCCCATAATTCAAGTATTTTATGCTTGTTAGATTCATCTCGTCAAGAGGAATTCAGAAACCACAAAATCTTGATACAAAATTAACAAATACAAAAAAAAATTGAATAAAAAAATCAAAAATACGAAATAACCGAATTAATATTTTTGCCGAAGGAGAAGCTTTTGGAAAAAAATTTAGCAATGAGGGTCACAACGTCAAAGTATCAACTTTTGAATACTATGGGGTCCTTTGGCAAAAAAACCAAAACGTGGTTTTTTAATTTTTTTCGTTTTGTTCTTATTCAATTTTTTTTGTATTTGTTAGTTTTGCATCAAATTTGCTTGGTTTATGGATTTGTCTTGACGAGACGAATTTGAAGAGTGTAAAATTATGGTCGAAACTTTTTTTTTTGAATAAAGCTAAAACTAAACCAATAAATTGGTTTATTTTTATTTATTTTCGACTTTATTAAAAAAGTATTACTTTTGACCATAATTTTATACTCTTCGGATTCGTCTCGTCTCGATGAATCCATAAACCACAAAAACTTGACACAAAACTAACAAATGCAAAAAAAAATTGAATAAAGACAACGAAAAAATCATTTGTGGTTTTTTTGCGAAAGCACCCCATAATGTGTCATTATCGTATTAATCGAATGTGTCTTATTTGTCCTATATATAGTAGAGTACATTCTATAAATATAATAGTTATACATGAAATGATATTAAAAATGTTGTATTCAGAGATTATCACCATAGCATTACTGATTTTTTTTACAGGTGAAGTCAATTTTGTTCGTTGAGTTCCCAAACTTTTCTCTCCCCCTCTTTCAACATGGCACAGTAATTTTGTCTCTACTTATTATGAGAAATTATTCCCATTCCGCTAAGGCCTTTTTTTTTTGGGGTGTGCCTGGCTTTTTGTTGTTGTTGTTAATGATGTATTATAAAAGAATAATTTATATTGAGATTCGAAATAAGTTGACTAACTGAGTTAGTAAAACGGGCCTAGGTGGTCGCTATTTATAACATTATGGGTTTAGATGAAACTTTCATAATCCTATACTGCACATCTATATTAATTTGTACGCCTCATACCAGTGACTTAAATCATGAACCCAGTCCATTTTTTTATTACCAAACCCATTAATTATAATTGACAAAGAGTTTTTCCTAATGTTATACCCCACTACACCTATAACAAATGCCTAATTTCTGAAGTGATTCATTATCTTAAGGCAAGTCCAACAGGCTCACTACACGGATACATATATCTATAATATGGAGCCAAACTTCAAATCAATCTTCCAAAAGAACAAAGACCTCCCTAAAATGCCTTGATGAACAATGCGTGAACAAATACCCCTATTGGAGAGGCACTTTTCACTACCCATTGATGAACATTTTCTCTCTCCTCCCCCTTTCGGCCAATTGTTGAGGCTTGAGGAACACACGTCTCTCTCAATAAATTTTAATATTTTAATTTAGAATAAGTATAATAAAAAGTGTTGTTGAAGTGTTGATAAAAAAACATTAAATTATAATAGATATTTGCACTATTCACAATTTTTTTGGGGTGGTTATTATTGGGATGCTCTTAATAGTACTCCCTATGTCCGAATTTGTTTATCTACAAACAAACTTTTTAAAGTCCTAAAATGTTTGTTCATTTTTAAAAGTTAAAGGATAAAGTATGAAGAATTTAATTTTTTGGCCATTTTCTAGAACTTATAATAACAACTCAAAAACTATTTTTTTAAATAATGTGTTTACATTTTTTAATTTTTTTTGCATCGTACTGAAATTCTCAATGAGATCTATCAAACAAGATCCATATTGATATAAAAAATAATTTTTGTAACTATATTATGTTTTAATTTGAAAATTGCACGTAATTTCGTAGTGAACTATCAAATTGGAATGGATGGAGTATTAAATTGAGGGATTGAGAATAAAATAAAAAATTAACAAACTAAAAAAATAATGAAAAAAAATTAAAATTTCTAAAATGGACCAATAAATTTGGACGGAGGAACTAGTAAATTTTTTTCAACCAAGACCGATTAAAGGCTGACAGATCATCAATAAGATAGACTTAGTCTAGAGTTTTCGCTCTGTACTCTTTTCTAGGGAAATCATTACTGCTCCCATCACTCCAATTAACAAAAATATTTGTATTATGGACAGACTACTGGTACAGAAGTTATTGTACATAAACATGTACAAAATGCTCTCGGGGATCCACTTCTAGGTCTCACAAGAGTAATCCGAACCATTCATTATTCTTAAATTTTTTTTTCAAAGGGCTCTCAAAAAATTTTAGCTCAATCGGACAGTTAGAAGTACTTGAACCAAAGTCTTACCATTTCCACCAAAAAAATTTGGATTGAAACGGTGAGATTTTGGTTCAAGACAGCTAACCGTCCATTGAAACTAAATTTAAACCCCCTCAAAATTTCTAGAATAATGAGCGATTTCGATCACTTCGTATGAAATCTAAAAGTGGGTCTTCAAAAGCGTTTCGTACATTTTCTGTACAATAACTTATGTTTCTATAGGATTACCGTTGCATTATTAGCTCAATTAATGGATGAACCCAGTGGAAAGTTTTGCATAGTGTCAAAATCAAAATAATTAGGGTAAATTACACTGACCTCCCCTGAGGTTTCTGACTTGTACACTGACCTCCCCTACTTTATCTGAAATAGCACTGACCTCCCTTGAGATTTATATTTTCGTATCAAAAGCACCCTTCTACCCTTCCGACGGGTACCGACGGCGCCGGGGACCCCCTTGTGGGTTCCCAATGGTCGATCCAAGCCATTCATTCATTCAAGAATCAAATTCAGTGGGTGACTGCGGAATCACTATCGACGGTTCCAGTCCTGCTCGATCCAAAAAAATTTGAACTAAATGGGGTGATTTTGGATCGAGCACTTAGGATCGTCTGATTGAGGTGATTCCCGCGTAGACCTACTCGGAATTCGATTCTAGAATGAATGGACGGCTCGGATCGACTATTGGGGACCCACAAGGGGGTCCCCTCGCCGCCTGCATCTGCCTAAGGGTAGAATGGTGCTTTTGATAAAAAAATATAAACCTCAAGGGGAGGTCGGTGCTATTTTAGATAAAGTAGGGAGGTCAACAGACAAGCTCTAAAACCTCGGGGAGGTCGATTATAATTTACCCAAATAATTATAACCAGCACAATGCGTAAAATAGATTTAATAGTAAAGTGGGAGTATGGATGTTGATCTGCTAAGACTAAGAGTTACTTTTAATTAAAGAGTTGATTTTAGAAATATTGAAAGTTGAAGATATTGTGATTTTAATTTAGAGCTGATTAAATTAAAAAAGAATTTAGATTTTCTTTAACAAGTGAGAAGAAACCTAGGGTATCGGTTCCACTACTAACTTTGCATTCAATGGTTTAAGATATTTTGTATTCCCTCCGTCCCAATTTTATGTCCCTCGTTCTATCTTAACCAGATAAAAAAACGATTATATCTTTCAATTGATAATACATTTTATATGCAATAAGGATCTTATTTGATAGATCTTGATTTAATCTAATAAACAAAGGGTTCAAAATCACTTAAAGCATTGTAGATTATAAGATATAAAACTTTGAAAAGTGGCACGAACTCTCAAAAGAGACTATAAAACTGAGACGGAGGGAGTAATAATCTTGTGACAAAACCAATTAATGTGGTAGTGATGTTACTTTCTACAAGTTGAAGTACTATCATCTAGAAATTCAAATATAAGTTAGCTAAAAATAAACCATCTTATAGCTACGCTAAACTAGGGTCACAGGCACAACCGTCTCATTTCAAGCGCGGAATAATTTTAACTCACTTAATATTTGGTAGCTTGAAAACAATTGCATGACCATTGTATTTATAATCACAGAAAATAAATACAACATACACTAAAAATTTAATGAGCTTTATTTGACACAAAATCTAGATTATACAATTACCACATTTTATTTGTTTAGTCACAAAATACAATTACAAAGAAAAATAAACCATAGTTACAAAGTTAGGACTTACCAATACTCTAAGGTCATCCGTAGTGGTGAAGTTAAATTTGTGTTGTTATATGACACAAAAGTGTAAAAAATGGGTCCCATTTATGTGTTGTTATGTATTGTTATGACAAAATGTATTGTTAAGTTAAAAAGTGTTGTGATATTGCTAAAATGTTGTTAAAGTGTAAAAAAAGTACATGATACACATAAAACTATACATTGTGGGCCACACTTTTTTCTTTCTTCTCATCCACGGTCTCTGCTTCTCTCCTAACGTACTGCACAACACTTTCTCTTTCCCTTTTCCTCCCCCTCATCTCTCTCCTCCCTTCTGTTGGTTACTGCTAGAGTTAAAGTTAACTTTTGAGCTAGTCACTGGTAATTTTAACATCACCTTAGCTACACTTTAGCTAGATCACTATATACCGAAAACAAAATATTTTTATATTAATTGTTAATTTCTTACACTAATATGTCTTTTAACTCCACGACTAGAGATGGTCTTAGTGATTTTGTTAACTGTTACTAGCTTTGCTTCTTTTCCATGGACAGAGCCAAGAAAATGGCAATAAAGCTTTGCTTCTTTTCCTTCTCCGTCTTCTGCCGCCCTTTTTCTGAAGCAAATGGCTGGCTTATATAGACAAATGGGGTAATTCCATGCAAGAGACATCAAATGGGACAATAAGAGCCTGTTTGGCCGCCAGTTTTTTTCATTTCCCATTCCCATTTTCGTGTTCTGGGTGTTTGGGTGACAGTCTCTAAAACTCATTCTGGCAAAACTGGTTTTCCAATTTCGTCTTTCTAGGCTAGAAGTAAGAAAGAGTTGGGGACCTCCTTTTTCATTTCTCATTCTCATTTTGATTTCTCTCTCATTTCTCTCTCCCATTCCTACCCCTCACCCCTTGTTCTTCAAGCGTAGTTTCAGATAGTAGAAATTAGAAACCTAGATATGGAAAAACTGTGCTCGATGCGTCAAGTCTGCAATTGGTGAAACCCAATTGCTTCCCACTTCATTTGATTTACACCAACCAGTGCTTGGATCCATCGCCTACCTTTTGATTTACGACAAACCAGTGCAATTGGTGAAACCCAATCAATTGGTGAAACGCAATCCATCGCAATTGATAAACCAAGTCTGTAATTGGTGAAACCCAATCCATCGTCTACCCTTTGATTTACACAAACAAGTGCTCAGATCTGATTGATAAATAATTTGCTTAAGAAAAGGTTTAAATTGAGAGAGAGAGAGAGAGAGAGCGCCCATGGATATTCTAATATTTTCGAAGGGAAGAGAGTGAAGCAATTGGGTTTTCTCAAACAAAACGAGAACCTTTTTATGTTTTGACTAGATTATACATTTAAAAAGTGGAAAATAAATAAACAAATTTAGAAAACAAAGACGGAAAAACATGCATGGCGAAAATACAAAAAAAAACAAAACAAAAAACAAAAGGTCCATCTAATAATACTTTCCATAAAAAAAAAAGCCTAAAAAAACATTGGTTTTCTTTAACAAAAAAAAATTCCCAACCGTAATTTCAAAAAAAAAAAAACAAAATTCTTGTTGTGACCAATGATTTCCCAAAGATGCATGTTCCCAATTTGTGTGAAAATGTCCAGTTAATTCCAATGGCATGGTTTATGGGTAGTTTGCCGCATGTTCCTAATTTGTGTGAAAATGTCCAGTTAATTCCAATGGCATGGTTTATGGGTAGTTTGCCCCAACGACATGGATTTAAGGGTAAATTGGTAAAATTCTAACCAAAATTCATTTTCATCATTTTTCTTCCAAACACTACTACTTTTGCAAAATGCATTCTGCATATTTTTTTCAAACACTTTTCTCAGATTCAAAACTCATTCTGGCCATAATTCAAAGAGTCAAAAAGCAAAAAAACCAAAAATGAAAAGTTGAAAAATTAACTCCCAAACCCCCTAATTTCTTTTCGTAATGGATGTCAGTGACTCTTTTTAAAAGCAATGCAATTGCTCCAATGACTCCAAGGGGAGTGAATGGCCGTCTGACACCGAGAGAAAAATGATTCGGTGTGGCATTCACACAAGAGGTTTGAGAGAGATCAACGGCTTGGAACAAGATAGGAGTGTGATCGGTTGGACCAAAAGCTGACACGTGGCCTAAAGGAATCAAATAATTTCTCCACTGACTTGTGAATGGCCGAATTGCACTGAGATTAAAAAAAATTGCATTTGTCTGTTTTGTGTCAATATTTTGTGGTTTCTGGATTTATCTGGTCAAGACGACTTCAAAGAGTATAAAATTATGATCAAAAGTAATAGTTTTTGGAATAAATACGAAAATAAACCAAAATAAACCAACTTTTTTGAATTATTTTTCGTCTTTATTCACAAAACTTTAAGTTTGGATAATAATTTTATACTTTTTAGGTTCCTCTTGTTGAAATAAGCCAAGAAACCACAAAAAAATCGACTGAAAACTAAACCAATGCAAATTTTTTTTTGAATAAGGACAAAACGAAAAAACCAAAAACCCGGTTTTTTCAAATTAGCCAAATTACAATATATATATACTAGCAAAAAACCCGTGCTATGCAGTGGTATACACAGACTGAATTCAATCTACACAATTAAATGTTTGCACACATAATTTGAGTACCATTTCAAGTATTTGATCTTTATCTACTACATATGAACAACATTTGATGGATACACAACAGAATTTGCCCGAACTCCTTCCATTGATTCTCTTTATTTCCTAAGACTATTTGTGGTGTTCGTTAACATACCTCAATCAAGCAAATTGAAGTTTCAGTTACCGTAGCTTAATCCATGACACATCCAAATTAACTTTAATATGTAGCATAGCTCAATTCTTTCTAAACAGTTGCTCATATTCCTGTTCATGTCATACAAAATCTATTGTCTACACACATCACATCACCGCCCCGGTTTCATCAAGTTTGGTGTCAACATAATGATTGTCTCAAAAGCCTGGGCATCTTCTTTTTCTCAAATCGTGTAGAATGAGAAAATATAAGTTTCTTTTTTTCCATTAAACTACACAAATGTGAAATGTATATTTGAAGTTACTACAAACAAACTGAATATGTCAAAGAAAAGATTGGGAAGGAATACAATACAATCAAATATTCCCAATAAGAAGAAAAGGAAAAATAAAATAAAATAGTTTGTCGTGGAATAAAAATTAGAAAGTATTTTACAAATTTCCTCGTCACTTATCGTTAATGTTTGACTGAGATGAATTTTTGCGTCGAAGAGCTTGAAAAGATTAAAGAAAAAACTGTAATAAAATAATCTTCACAAAACTGAAAACAAAAAATTTACCTTTCCAAGAATGGACGAAGAATTGAAGATGCTACCGTCTTTTTTTACCGTTCTTCCCCTCAAAATGGTCTCTATAATGAATTTTGCGTCGAAGAGCTTGAAAAAATTAAAGAAAAATTGTAGTAAAATAATCTTTACCAAATAGAAAAACAAAAGATTTACCTTTTAAAGAATGGATGAAGAATCGAAGATGCTACCATCTACTCCCCTAAAAATAGTTGTTGTGGTTGAAAAGATTAAATAAAAAACTAAGTAAAATAATCTTTACGAATTGACTTCAATTATTTTTAACATGTCCAGAATTATTTATATTTTTTTAAAGATCTTGAAAACTAAAAAATTTCATTGCTTTTTTAAATTTTAGATCGAACTCGATTAAATTTCATTTTTCTCTAATAGTTTTGGAAATTGCTTCTCATAAAAATATTTGTTTTCATTATAGTGTATTTTTTAAACAACATTTTTGTTTTAGTAGATGATCACTAATTATCAATAACTTAGGGTGTACTCATATTTTAAATTAAAGTTACCACTTAGGAGAGTTGATTTTCACTTTGCTCTAATTGTCTGGCACAAAGACCTACAGAACTTGTAAGAACCCATGATTTTTAATCTTTTTTCGAAAATAATGTTGGGAAAACATGAGAAATATTTCAAAATGCAATACGGGGTCAATATGAGATGCATATATGCTTGAGGGTGTCTTTATAACACATTAGAAACATGAAGGGTTTAAGTGCAAGTGTGTGGGTGTATATGTAGACTATTGGATCAGATTTTTGGGCAAAAATACACCTCTCTCTCTCTCTCTCTAAAAGGGCAGCAGCCCTCTCCCTTCTTCCTCCCCTTATTTTCTTCAAATTTCACCACAAATCCACCTCCCACACTTCTCAAACTCAAGATTCAACCTCATATTCATCCTCTACGCGTGTTTGGGAGCCCGAGGCATCATCTTTTCGCATCGAGAGGGCCAAAAACGGGAGTACTCAAATTGGGGATCTACAAATTCGTTTTTGAGTTGACTTGGAGCATATCCTTGAGGTAGGGAACAATTTTCAACCTCCTCTAAGTGTATATTTCTTGAATGATTGCATTGTTGGTATCCTTGTTCCCAATTTCTTGTTAAGATTGATTATCACCATGAAGGTTGAGCTTCGATTCGATTGAGTTTGGGTTTTGTGTATTTGGTTGATAAATCCTTGAATTGGTTGTTAATATATCTCTCTTCTATGAGTAGTTGTTGATTAGAACCTCAATTTTTGGCTTGGGTTGAGATCCCCTCCATTTTGAAAAATCTGAAAATCTGAAAATTTTGCTCGAAAGGGGTTTTGTATCGATACCCCTTTCTTTAGTATTGATACCCAACGTTTCTGTTAAGATTTTAGTGACCTGGTATCGACACAGCCTTTCTTGTGTATCGATACCCAATTGCTTCAGACAGATTTTTGACCTAACTTCACGGGCACGCCCCGGCTTCGTCCGAACTCCGATTGAGGCGATTCTTGAACCGTTGAAAAGCTCTACGAGTCTACTTTCAAACCCAATTGGTCTCATAGTCATAGAATTTGTATTTTGAGAGAAATATGATTTTTTCCTAGTGGTGTGTCAGATTTTCTAGAGATTCATTGTTTCATTTTCATGTTCCTCTACTCCGCCTTCATTGTTCTTTCCTAAACTTCCGAAGTGGCTTCTAAGCTTTGGTAACCTATCGTGGTATGAATGTTATTTTGTCACGATCTCACACGTTCTTGGACACATATTAACTTTGCCATAACCGACGCACCACGAGCTTTCGAACTAAATGAATCTCATGGAATGAACGTGAGGTGTAAATGAAAGAGTGAAAGATGTGACACGAGGTCCTATGGAAGGATATGCCCGGAATGACACGGGGCCCTCACAAGGGGTATGCCCAGAATGACACGGGGCCCTATGTAAGGGTATGCCCGGAATGACACGGGGCCTATATGGCATGCCCGGAATCTTAGTAAATGATGGAATCAAATGAAACAAGGGGTGTGTGAGTGAGTTGGACACCTACGAAGTATCGGGTACGTATCGGACACAACAACACACTGGTTAATCTTGGTCGAGCACATGGGGTTCTAATTGTTTATATCTAAAGTTGGGGCTTCCGTGAGTATATTGTGAAATCACCTTTTTGAAATGTTATACGAAAATGACTATGTTTTGAAAGGATTGGACGTACGACCTAAATTGTAACGTTTTTGAGAAAATCTATGGACACTTGAGTTTGATTTGATCTTTGGGGTACATATTGGTTATTCTCTCATCAATTCAATCTATGTTGGTTTATTTTGGCTTATTCACTCATGTGTATTCCATCTCCATGTGCATGTTTCACCCTGTTTACCCTTAGCGCTGGTAGAAAAATGTTTCCTACGAGCTAGTGAGCTCACCCTATCTTTCCTAGGTACACGGCATGGAGCATGAGATCGGATGCTTGGAGTGTGAATGCATGACATGAAGATTGTATGATCATGAAGTTATTTTCTCATCTGTATACTAAGTATATTTTTGGAAGATAATCCTGTAACTTTAATTTCTCCGAGCTTTTGACATTTCCAACTTATGTAATAGCTTAAAAACCTTTCTTTGTTGTTTTTGCATGGGTACGGGTACCCTTGAGTAGAAGCTTATTATACTTTGACTTTGACTTTCTATGGTAAAATTGTTCACTTTAATCAATCCTATGTGGATTTTCTTTGTATTTTGGCTTATCAAAATTGAGGGCGTGACAGAACTCCTTCATCATACAAAGATCAAAAGTTGCAAGCTGCTTTGGATTTGTTCACACAAAATTCTATAAAAAAAAAATTAGAAAGCAAAATCTGACAAAATTTATTGAAAGCAAACACATTATATTGTAATTTTTTTTTCAGAATACATGCTCTAAATTTATTCTCATTAGGAGGCATAAAAAATTTCCTTATTGTATAATGTATATGGACTGTCTTGTATTATGGCTGGTTTTGTCATATATGCAAACACATATTCATAATCGATAAAGAGTACATGCACAAAGATAAAGACCAAGAAAAATACCTCGCTTAATTTTTGTTTTATTTTTTTCTAGATCAATGAACCTTTTATAGCTTCGTTGGAGAACCAATCAATATTGTAAAAAAGAAATGCATAGGAAGAGATCTTCTATTCAGGAAAGTATTGATAGTAACAATTTTTTTTTATTCTATTCAGCAAAGTGTAGATAATTTCAAAATCTATCATACAATCATGGCATCACAATCTCTTCTTCAATATTCAAATATGGATATGCTGGAGATAATTAAGGTAAACTTTCGAATAACATCTAACCTATTTATGAATAATTTTGAAGAATGGGAATAAGAGTAATGTCACGTGTGTTGCTTGAAAATTCTATGACAAACCAATTAAATTATGCCACTTGTCGCAACCACAGCCCTTCTCGCAAAAAGTCATTCTGCTATATATATATATATGGAACACGGTATTTATCATTTGAAATAAATATTGATTCTTTAATTTTTTTCCTAGAAAAATGTAAGATCCTAATTTACATTATCGTCCGGGGCAATAAAAATCTCAAAGCCGGGCCTGTACCGGTAAGCTTTTTCTTATATATATATATATATATATATATATATATATATATATATATATATATATATATATGGAACACGGTATTTATCATTTGAAATAAATATTGATTCTTTAATTTTTTTTCCTAGAAAAATGTAAGATCCTAATTTACATTATCGTCCGGGGCAATAAAAATCTCAAAGCCGGGCCTGTACCGGTAAGCTTTTTCTTTCTTTTATTTCTTCTTTTATCACCACATGAGAACTTACTGCAGTCATATGTACGTGTCTTCCACTAGGATCAATGTAGGCCTAGTTTGGGTAAAAAACCAAAAATTGGTTTTTAAAAAATTATTTTGTCTTTATTCAATTTTTTTTTTTGCATTCGTTAGTTTTGCATCAAAATTTTGTGGTTTTTGGATTCTTCTTGACGAGACGAATCTAACAAGTATAAAATTATGGTCAAAACTCAATTTTTTTTTGAATAAAACCAAAATAGTTGGATTATTGGACCTATTTTGGCTTTATTAAAAAAATTTGAGTTTTGACCATAAATTTATACTTTTTAGATTCGTCTCATCGGTATTTAATTAAATCACAAAAATCTCATAACGAATGCAAAAAAAAAAAAAGGACAAAATAATATTTAAAAAAACCGATTTTTAGTTTTTTACCCAAACTAGGCCATAATACTCCAGTGATCCGGAAGTGGACGTAACTGCAGTTATGGAAAATGATCCGATGTCACATGCTCGCAGGACAATGTTAAATACGGCGGAATTGGAGCCATCAATGTTGTTCTAAGATTAGATTCTCGAGTGGTCATGCCAAATTCGGGTGTCAACGGCCAGCTTTTTTGCAACTCTCCTAATTTATGGTCAAATGTGGTACCCAGCTCATAGAACCTACAATCACCAAAATACAACAAAAGGTGTTTTAAATAATAATAGTAATGCACATAACAAATGTAAATTAGGCTTAGTTTGCCAAAAGATTTTAGCAATTCATTTGTTAAAATCAACCATGATTTTAGCAAATGAGTTGAGTTGCTAAATCATGGAAATTTCAAATCACAAAATTAATTGGTTCCTTTTATCATTTTTCGATTTTTTCGCACCAAGTTAAAGTATACTTAATTTTGTGCTTTGAAATTTCTATGATTTTAGCAACTCAACTTATTAGCTAAAATCATAGTTGATTTTAGCAAATGAATTGCTAAATTTTTTTGGCAAACTAAGCCTTAGGTGGCCCAAATGTGTACATTTCAGCAGTTATCAGTCAACACATGATCCTTTGGATCACTTCAAAATCACCTATTTGTGTGAGATTCAAAGACTTAATTATGGACACCAGAGAATATGTGGTTGTAGTGACTAATGAATAATTCAAATTTATTACTCCCATGTTTACCCACAAATCTTTCTAACCTTTACCAAATACTTACTCGGAATTTGGTATTTTTTAGTCTAATTTAGGAGTATTAGGTGCACCGTTGCACAAGCTACAAGTAGGTTGAATTTCGTAGGAATTCGATGACCGAATTGCAACTCACATTTTCAAAAAATTGCGATTTGTCACCGGACCAAAAATTATACAAACCGAACTGAGCTGTACTTTGATACGTACGTACACCAATGGTTTACAACTAGACTAGATCTATAAACGGGTAGTAGCAAAATCAGGCCACCCCATAAGACCAAATACCCAAATTAAAGGACAAAGATTGCATGCAATCTTGGGCCAACTGGCTCCCTCCGCAACGAAGTAAAAAAGAGACAATTGTTGCAAGGGACACAGCTTCAAAATTTTCTAGCCAATAGTACTCTTGGTTTATTTGGAAACCTAATTAATTTGTTTCCCATTTACTAAAATTTAAAATCAAAGATTTTAGCAACACCTTTCCTCTTTGGCTAAATGTCACCCAATGATTTTATCTAATAGAAACAGAACTGATTTTAGATCCTTACCCAAAACTCAACTTTTATGGAATTTTCCATTATAGGTTGTTTCCCACTTGCTAAAATGTGATTTGAGTAAAAATGAGGAATACACTTGGTTGAAACCGGATCCTCTGCCCCCCTCCTCTGCCCCCCATTTTTAGCGGTCAAGATTTCACTCGGCAATGGATGGTGCAGATCAAAAGTGTCAGCATGAAATCCGGATTGTTGGTTGCTGAGATCAACGATTGAGAAATTGGGGGCAGAGAAGGGGGCAGGGAAGGGGGGCAAAGGATCTTCCGTGCACTTGGTTCTATCCAAAAAAAGAAACTATGAAACACCCTTTGTATAGATGTTTTGGATATCTTTGAATACCCTACTTTGTACCTTGTCTGCAAAACAAATCTAATAAGAACAGTGTTGAACTTTAATTCAACTCAATTAGTAGGAGAGAAATAGTCATATGACCAAAAGAAAAATAAAATTAGCAAACTTACCTAATGCGTCTAGTTGACCACAATGAAAAACATATGATTATGATCACCCTTTCTTTGCCATACCCATAACCTCTGGCCTCCTTGATTTAACCCCATCTCTCAATCTGGAACCTTTGGAGTTTAAAAATGTGGAGACTTGGCCATACAAACCCCATGACAACACAATTAGCGTATCTCAGCTCTCTTTCCACCACCGCTCCAGTTTCGTGCAACTAAATTCTAAAGTGTCTAAACCTTAATTGCCCCCTTTTTTTTTATAGCCAAAGAGTCTTGATTTATTTGGAATTCTAGTTAATATGTTTCCCCCTTTCCTCTTTTGGTAAATTCACCCAGTGATTTTAACTAATAGAAACAAAAACATATTTTAGTAACCAACCGAAAACTCAACTTTAATGGGATTTCCCACTTTGGGCATTGTTTTCCACTTGCTAAAATGCAATACCATTCCTCATTTGCTAAAAGTAAAGGGGTCAAAAGGGTTAGGGCATAGACACGGCATGTTTAAAAGCGGCGTTGCACGACATGGCATGGCTTAGTATAGCACAACACGTAACAATCTTCTAAGCGGCTAGGCTGGACCAGTGTTTTGTGGCATGTGGCACGGGAAATGTATGGGCATGGCACGACAATGATGCACATATGATTTCGTTCACCCTCTCTTTTCCATACCCATAACCTCTGTCCTTTTTGATTTAATCCCTTCTCTCATTTTTTAATTTTTGGGATTTGAAAATATTGAGACGTGGGACCATTACAAACTGAAGGCAACAAAATTAGGCATATTTCATTTGCCCAAAGAAAAAGCCATATCTCAACTCTCTTTCCACTGCCGCTTCAGTTTTGTGGAACTAATGAAATGTGTAAATCCTAATTTCCTTTCTATAGCCAAGAGTCTTGATTTATTTGGAATCCTAATTAACATGTTTCCCATTTGCTAAAATCAAAGATTTTAGCAACACCTTTCCGGTTTTGCTAGTAGCCACCCAAGGATTTTATCTAATGGGAACAAAAAGTAATTTAGCAACCCACCTAAAACTTAACTTTTATGGAATTTCCCACTTTAGCCTTGGCTTCCCATTTACTAAAATGCAATACCTTTTGTCATTTGCTCAAAGTAGAGGTGTCAATAAGGCTGAGGCAGAGGCATGGCATGAGCACAACATGCTTAAGAATTGCGCAACACGACACAATCTTATAGGATGGCTAGGTAGGGCCGGGGTTTTGAGGCACGTGGCACTGGCACGGAAAAGCAAGGGCATTGCACATTTACAACTTAAAAATGAGGAATACACCTGGTTATATCCAAAAAAAAGAAACTTCAAAACGCCCTGGTATAGTTTTTTTGTGGATATCTTGAATACCCTACTTCGTATCTTGCGTGGAAACATATTTAATAAAACGTTGTTGAACATTTTTCATCTCAATTAGAAGGTTAAAAATAGTCATATGAACTATATTAAAAAAAAAAAAAAGCAGCAAACATACCTAATGCTTCTAGTTGACAACAATACCTCCTTGATTTAACTCCTTCTCTCGATTTGGAACCTTTGGAGTTTAAAAATGTTGGGACATGGCCATACAAACCCCAAGGCAACACAATTAGGCATATCTTTGATCTCCTTCAGCTGTCGCTCAAGTTTCGTGCAACTAAATTATGAAGTGTCTAAACTTTAATTGCCTTTCAATTGCCAAGAGTCTTGATTTAGTTGGAATTTTAGTTAATATGTTTCCCATTTTCCTCTTTTGCTAAAAGTCGCCCAGTGATTTTATTTGATGGAAGCAAAGATTGATTTAGTATCCAACCTGAAACTCAATTTTACTGGGATTTACCATTTTAGGCATTGTTTCCCACTTGTTAAAATGCAGTACCTTTCATCATTCGCTAAAGTACAAGTGTCAAAAGGGTTGGGGAACAAACAAGGCACGTTTAAGAGTTGCACGACATGACATAGCACAATCTTTTAGGTGGGCTTGGCGGGCACAAGCATGGCACATTTATGAGAAGCATGGCACAACACGGCACGGTACAATCTTCTAGGTGGGCTAGACTGAGCCAATGTTTTGTGGGATGTGGCACAGACATGGCACGATACATGCACGGGTAAAAATGTGGAATACACCAGGTTATCTCCCCAAAAAGACACTATGGAACGCCATATGTAAAGATCATTGAATAACCTACTTCACCTAGTCCACAAAACAAACAAAATAAGTACAATGTTGAATTTAAATTCAACTCAAATACTAGGTTAGAAATAGACATATGACCTAAAGAAAAATAAAAGAAAAAAACTTTCCAATTGCTTCTTGTTGACAACAATGATGCACATATGAATTCGTTCACCCTCTCATCTCCATACCCATAACGTCTGGCCGACTTGATTTAATCACTTCTTTTGTTTTTGAATCTTTTGGATTTAAAAATGTTGATACTTGGGACCATACAAACCCGAAGGCAACAAAATTAGGCATATCTCAGCTCTCTTTCCACCGCTGCTTCAGTTTTGTGCAACTAATGAAATGTGTAAATCCTAATTGCCTTTTTATAGGCAAGAGTCTTGATTTATTTGGAATCCAAATTAATATGTTTCACATTTGCTAAAATCTAGCAACACATTTCCGCTTTTGCTAGATGCCACCTAGTGATTTTATCTAATGGGAACAAAAACTAATTTAGCAACGCACCTAAAACTCAACTATTATGGAATTTCCCACTAGCCTTGGTTTCCCTTTTACTAAAATGCAATACCTTTTGTCATTTGCTAAAAGTAGAGGTGTCAATAAGGCCGAGGCAGAGCCATGGCATGAGCATGACATGTTTAAGAGTTGCATGGCACAACACGTCACGACACAAACTTATAGGTGGGCTAGGTTGGGTGGTGTTTTGGGGCACGTGGCACAGGCATGGAAAAGCATGGACGCGGCACAAGCACAAGTAAAAATGAGGAATACATCAAGTTATATCCAAAAAAAAAAACTTTAAAACGCTCTTGTATAGATTTTTCTGGATATCTTTGAATACCCAACTTCATATCTAGTGCGGAAATAAATTTAATAAGAACAATGTTGAACTTTTTTCTAGCTCAATTAGAAGGTTAAAAATAGTCATATTACCTAAAAGAAAAGAAAAAAGCAGCAAACATACCTAATGCTTCTAGTTGACAACAATAGCTCCTTGATTTAACCCCTTCTCTCAATTTGGAACCTTTGCGGTTTAAGAATGATGAGACATGGGCGCCACACAAACCCCAAGGCTACACAAGTAGGCATATCTTTGCTCTACTTTCGCTACTGCTTATGTTTCGTGCAACTAAATTATGAAGGGTCTAAACTTTAATTACCTTTCTGTAGCCAAGAGTTTTGATTTATTTGGATTTGTAGTTAATATGTTTCCCATTTTCGTCTTTTGCTAAAATTTACCAAGTGATTTTATTTGATGGAAGCAAAAACTAATTTAGTATCGAACCTGAAACTCAACTTTAATGGGATTTACCATTTTAGGCATTGTTTCCCACTTATTAAAATGCAGTACGTTTCATCATTTGCTAAAGTAGAGATGTGAAAAAGGGCTAGGGCACAAGCAAGGCACGTTTAAGAGCAGCATGACACAACATGACATGACAAAATCTTCTAGGTAGGCTAGGCTAGGCCAATGTTTTATGGCACGTGGTACGTGGCACGGGCATAGCACGATACATGCACATGTAAAAATGTCGAATTCACAAGGTTATATAAATAAATAAAAAGGAAACTAAGGATGCCATATATATAAATCTTTGAATATCCTACTTCACCTAGTCTGCAAAACAAATCAAATAAGGACATTGTTGAACTTAAAATTCAACTCAAATACTAGGTTAGAAATAAACATATTACCTAAAGAAGAATAAAAGCAGAAAACTTGCCTATTGCTTTTAGTTCGCAACAATGATGCACATATGATTTCATTCACCCTCTCTTTTCCATACCCATAACTTCTAGCCTCCTTGATTTAATCCCTTCTCTCGTTTTTTAATCTTTGGGATTTGAAAATGTTGATACTTGGGGACATACAAACCTAAAGGCATCCCTCTACTCTCTTTCCACCACCGTTTTAGTTTCGTGCAACTGATGAAATGTGTAAATCCTAATTGCCTTTTTATGTCCAAGAGTCTTGATTTATTTGGAATCCTAATTAATATGTTTTCCATTTATCAACATCTTTCTACTTTTGCTAGAAGCCACCTAGTGATTTTATGTAATGGGAACAAAAACTAATTTAGCAACCCACCTAAAACTCAACTTTTATGGCATTTGCACTTTAGCCTAGGTTTCCCATTTACTAAAATGCAATACCTTTTGTGATTTGCTAAAAGTAGAGGTGTCAATAAGGCTGAGGTAGAGGCATGGCATTAGCATGACACGTTTAATAACGGTACTGCACAACACAGCACAATCTTCTAGGTCGGCTAGGATGGGCCACTACTTTATGGCACGTGTCATAGGCACAACACAACACATGCACGGGCGAAAATGTGGAATACACTAGGTTATATTCAAAAAAGAAACTATGGAATGCCATAAGTTATAGATCTTTGAATACCCTACTTCACCTAGTCTGCAAAACAAATCAAATAAGGACAGTGTTGAACTCAAATTCAACTAAAATACGATGTGAGAAATAGACATATGACCTAAAGAAAAATAAAAGCATAAAACTTGCCTACTGCTTCTAGTTGACGACAATGATGCACATATGATTTCATTCACCATCTCTTTTTCGTACCCATAACTTCTGGCCTTCTTGATTTAATCCTTTCTCTCGTTTTTGAATGTGTGGGATTTGAAAATGTTGAGACTTGGGACCATACAAACTCGAAGGCGACAAAATTAGGCATATCTCATTTACCCAAAAGAAAAAAAAAGGCATATCTAAGCTCTCTTTCCACCGCAACTTCAGTATTGTGCAACTAATGATATATGTAAACCTGAATTGCCTTTTTATAGCCAAAAGACTTGATTTATTTGGAATCCTAATTAATATGTTTCCCATTTGTTAAAATCAAAGATTTTAGCAACACCTTTCTCCTTTTGCTAGAAGCCACCTAAGTGATTTTATGGAGTGGGAACAAAAACTAATTTAGCAACCCGCTTAAAACTCAACTTTTATGGAATTTCCCACTTTAGCCTTGGTTTCTCATTTACTAAAATGCAGTACCTTTTTTCATTTTCTAAATGTAGAGGTGTCAATAAGGTCGAGGCAGAGCCATGGCATGAGCATGACATGTTTAAGAGTATCATGGCTCGGGACAACACGACACAACACATCTTATAGGTGGGCTAGGTAGGGCCGGTGTATTGGGGCACGTGGCACATGCACGGAAAAGCACGGACACGGCACATGCACAAAGTAAAAATGAGGAATACACCTGGTTATATCAAAAAGGAAACTTTAAAACGTCTTTGTATAGATTTTTTGGATATCTCTGAATTCCATATTTCGCATCTTGTACGGAAAATATTTAATAAGAATAGTGTTGCACTTTTTCTCAACTCAATTAGAAGGTTAAAAATAGTCAAATGACCTAAAAAAAAAAAAGGGCAGCAAACGTACCTTACGCTTCTAGTTGACAACAATGCCTCTTTAATTTAACCCGTTCTCTCGATTTGGAACCCTTGGAGTTCAAAAATGTTGAGGCATGGTCATACAAAGCCCAAGGCAACACAATTAGTTATATCTTTGCTCTCCTTCTGCTACCACTCTAGTTTTGTGTAACTAAATTATGAAGTGTCTAAACTCTAATTGCCTTTCTATAGCCAAAAGTCTTGATTTATTTGTATTTCTTGTTAATATGTTTCCCATTTTCCCTTTTTGCTAAAAGTCACCCAATGATTTTATTTGATGGAAGCAAAAACTTATTTAGTATCCAACTTGAAACTCAACGTTAATGGGATTTACCATATTAGGCATTGTTTCCCACTTGTTAAAATGCAGTACCTTTCATCATTTGCTAAAAATACAGATGTCAAAAGGGTTCGGGCACAAGCAATGCATGTATAAGAGCTGCACGACATGACACAACATAATCTTTTAGGTGGGCTTGGCTGGGCCAATGCTTTTTGGCATGTGGCATGAGCACGACATGACATGCACGGGTAAAAATGTGGCATACACCAGGTTATATCCAAAAAATGAAACTTCGGAACACCATATGTATAGATCTTTGAATACTCTACTTCACCTAGTCCACGAAACAAATCAAATAAGGACAATGTTGAACTTAAATTCAACGAAAATATGAGGTTAGAAATAGACATATGACCTAAAGAAAAATTCAAGAAGAAAACTTGCCTATTGCTTCTAGTTGAGAACAATGATGCACATATGATTTTGTTCACCCTCTCTTGTCCATACCCATAACCTCTGGCCTCTTTTATTTAATTAATCCCTTCCCTTGTTTTTGGATGTTTGGGATTTGAAAATGTTGAGACTAGGGACCACACAAACCCGAAGGCAATAAAATTAGGCATATCTCATTCACCTAAAAAAGAAGAAGCATATTTCAGCTCTCTTTCCATCGCCGCTTTAGTTTTGTGCAACTAATGAAATGTGGAAACCCTAATTACCTTTTTGTAGACAAGAGTCTTAATTTATTTGGAATCCTAATTAATATGTTTCCCATTTGCTAAAGCAAAGATTTTAGTAACACCTTTTTGCTTTTGCTAGAAGCCACTCGGTGATTTTGTCTAATGGGAACAAAAACTAATTCAGCAACTCGCCTAAAACTCAACTTTTATGGTATTTCCCACTTTAGCCTTGGTTTTTTCATTTACGAAAATGCAATACCTTTGTTCATTTGCTAAAAGTGGAGGTGTAAATAAGGTTGAGGCAAAGCCATGGCATAAGTAGGACACGTTAATGAGCAACATGACATGGGACGACACGACATATCTTCTAGGTGGGCTAGGTATGGCCGGTGTTTTGGGGCACGTGGCATAGGCACGGAAAAGCATGGGCAAGGCACAGGGCCAAGTAAAATTGAGGAATACACCAGGTTATATCCAAAAAGAGAAACTTTGAAACGCCCTTGTATAGATTTTTTGGATATCTTTGAATACCATATTTCGTATCTAATGCGGAAACAAATTTAATAAGAATAGTGTTGCACTTTTTCTAAACTCAATTAGAAGGTTAAAAATAGTCATATGCCCTGAAAGAAAGAAAGAAAAAAGGCAGCAAATATACCTAATGCTTCTTGTTGACAACAATGCCTAATTTAACCCGTTCTCTCGATTTTGGAAACTTTGGAGTTTAAAAATGTTGAGGCATGGCCATACAAACCCCAAGGCAACACAATTAGGCATATATTTGTTGTCCTTCTGCTACCACTCTAGTTTATGAAGTGTCTAAACTCTAATTGTCTTTCTATAGCCAAGAGTCTTGATTTATTTGTATTTCTAGTTAATATGTTTCCCATTTTCCTCTTTTGCTAAAATTCACCCGGTGATTTTATTTGATGGAAGCAAAAACTAATTTAGTATCAAACTTGAAACTCAACTTTAATGGGATTTACCATTTCAGACAATGTTTCCGACTTGTTAAAATGCAACACCTTTAATTATTTGCTAAAGTAGAGGTGTAAAAATGGCTGCGGCACAAACAAGGCACATTTAAGAGCTGCACAACACGACACAACGCAATTTTTTTGGTGGGCTAGGCTGGGCCAATGCTTTTCGGCACGGGCACGGCACGACACATGCACGGGTAAAAATGTGGAATACACCAAGTTATATCTAAAAAAAGAAACTATGGAACGCTATATGTATAGATCTTTGAATACCCTACTTCACGTAATCCACAAAACAAATCAAATTAGGACAGTGTTGAACTTAAATTTAGCTAAATACAAGGTTAAAAATAGACATATGACCTAAAGAAAAAGAAAAATAAGAGCAGAAAACTTGCCTATTGCTTCTAGTTGACAACTATGATGCACATATGATTTTGTTCGCCCTATCTTTTCCAAACCCATAACCTCTGGCCTCCTTAATTTAGTAAATCCCTTCTTTCATTTTTGAATGTTTGGGATTTGAAAATGTTGAGACTTGGGACCATACAAACTCGAAGACAAGAAAATTAGGCATATCTCATTTAACAAAAAAAAAGTAAAAAAATAAAAAAATAAAGTGCATATCTAAGCTCTCTTTCTATCGTCGCTTCAGTTTTGTGCAACTAAAGAAATGTGGAAACCTTAATTGCATTTTTATAGCCAAGAGTCTTGATTTATTTGGAATCCTGATTAATATGTTTCCTATTTGCTAAATTTTAGCAACACCTTTCTACTTTTGCTAGAAGCCACCCAATGATTTTATCTAATGGGAACAAAAAGTAATTTAGCAATCCGACTAAAACTCAACTTTTATGGAATTTCCCACTTTAGCCTTGGTTTCTCATTTACTAAAATGCAATACCTTTTGTCATTTGCTAAAAGTAAAGGTGTAAATAAGGCCGAGGCAGAGCCATGGCGTGAGAACGGCACGTTTAAGAGCAGCACGGCACGGGACGGGACAGGACGACACGACTCATCTTATAGGTGGGATAGGTTGGGTCGGTGTTTTGGGGCACGTGGCATAGGCACGGAAAAGCACGGACACAACACATGAACAAAGTAGAAATGAGGAATACACCTGGTTATATCCAAAAAAAAACTTTAAAACGCCCTTGTATAGATTTTTGTGGATATCTTTGAATACCATATTTCGTATCTTGTGCGGAAACAAATTTAATAAGAATAGTGTTGCACTTTTTCTAAACTCAATTAGAAGGTTAAAAATAGTCATATGACCTAAAAGTAAGATAATAATAAAAAAGAAGCAAACATACCTAATGGTTCTAAAAACCGGATTGTATTTTCTAAAAACCGTGACTCGCGGATTAGGATTGGATTCATGCCAATCCGATCCGATCCGGACCGTGTACACCCCTAGTACCACATAGTCTTGTAGGTGGGCTTGGCTGGGCCAATGCATTCTGGCACGTGGCACGGGCACGACACGACACATGCACGAGGAAAAATGTTGAATACACTAGGTATATCCAAAAAACGAACTTGCGGAACGCTATATGTATAGATCTTCGAATACCCCACTTCACCTAGTTCACAAAACAAATCAAATAAGTACGGTGTCGAACTTAAATTCAACTAAAATACGAGGTTAGAAATAGACATATGACCTAAAGAAAAATAAAAGCAGAAAACTTGTGTATTGATTTGTTGACAACAATGATACACATATGATTTTGTTCACCCTCTCTTTTCCATACCCATAACTTCCGGCATCCTTGATTTAATTAATCCCTTCTCTCATTTTTGAATGTTTGGGATTTGAAAATGTTGAGACTTGGGACCGTACAAACCAGAAGGCAAGAAAATTAGACATATCTCATTTACCCCCAAATAAAAAAAATAAAAAGAAAAAAAAGGCATATCTAAGCTCTGTTTCCATTGCCGCTTCAGTTTTGTGGAACTAATGAAATGTGGAAACCCTAATTGCCTTTTTATAGGCAAGAGTCTTGATTTATTTGGAATCCTAATTAATATGTTTCCCATTTGCTTAAATTTTGATTTTAGCAACACCTTTTTGCTATTCCTAGAAGCCACCCATTGATTTTGTCTAATGGGAACAAAAACTAATTTAACTACCCGCATAAAACTCAACTTTTATGGAATTTCCCACTTTAGCCTTGGTTTTTCATTTACTAAAATGCAATACCTTTTGTCATTTGCTAAAAGTAGAGGTGTAAATAAGGCCGAGGCAGAGCCATGGCATGAGCACAACACGTTTAAGAGCAGCAAGACATGGGGGCCTTGTTTGGTTTGGTTCTTAAGAACCGGTTTTCTCAATTATTATTCAATTATTACCCCTATTTTTAAATATTATTTTTATTTTTCTCTCTATCTCTCTCCAATCATCAATACCTATTTTTTAATTACTACCCCTATTTCTCCCTCTAATCATTAGAAAAACCAAAACTCAAAATCCAAACCAAACACAACCGGGATGACATGACACATCTTCTAGGTGGGCTAGGTTGGGCCGGTGTTTTGGGGCACGTGGCACAGGCACAGAAAAGCATGGACATGGCACAGGCACAAGTGAAATTGAGGAATACACCTGGTTATATCCAAAAAAAGAAACTTTAAACTGTATTTGTATATTTTTTTTGGATATCTTTGAATATCATATTTCGTATCTAGTGCGGAAACAAATTTAATAAGAATAGTGTTGCACTTTTTCTAAACTCAATTAGAAGGTTAAAAATAGTCATATGACCTAAATGAAAAAAGGCAGCAAACATACCTAATGGTTCTAGTTGACAACAATGCCTCCTTGATTTAACCCGTTCTCTCGATTTGGCACCTTTGGAGTTTAAAAATGTTGAGTCAAGGCCATACAAACCCCAAGGCAACATAATTAGGCATATCTTTGTTGTCCTTCTGCTGCCACTCTAGTTTCGTACAACTAAATTGTGAAGTGTCTAAACTCTAATTGTCTTTCTATAGCCAAGTGTCTTGATTTATTTTTATTTCTAGTTAATATGTTTCCCATTTTCCTCTTCTGCTAAAAGTCACCCGGTTATTTTATTTGATGGAAGCAAAAACTAATTTATTATCCAACCTGAAACTCAACTTTAATGGGATTTACCATTTTAGGCAATGTTTCCCACTGGTTAAAATGCAACACCTTTCATTTTTCACCAAAGTAGAGAGTCAAAAGGGCTGCGGCACAAGCAAGGCACGTTTAAGAGCTGCACAACACAATCTTTTAGGTGGGCTAGGTTGGGTCAATGTTTTTTGGCATGTGGCACATGCAGGGCACGACACATGAACGGGTAAAAATGTTGAATACCCCCGGACATATCCAAAAAAAAAAACTATGGAATGCTATATGTGTACATCTTCGAATACCCTACTCCACCTAGTCCACAAAACAAATCAAATAAGGACAGCGTCAAACTTATATTCAAGTAAAATACAAGGTTAGAAATAGACATATGACCTAAAGAAAAATAAAAGCAAAAAACTTGCCTATTGCTTGTAGTTGACAACAATGATGCACATATGATTTCGTTCACCGTCTCTTTTCCATACCCATAATCTCTGGCCTCCTAGATTTACTTAATCCCTTCTCTTGTTTTTGAATGTTTATTTGAAATTATTGAGACTTGGGACCGTACGAACCCGAAGGCAAGAAAATTAGGCACATCTCATTTACCCCCAAAAAATTATGCATATTTCAGCTCTCACATCACCGCTTCAGTTTTTTGCAACTAATGAAATGTGTAAACCCTAATTGCCTTTTCATAGGCAAGAATCTTCATTTATTTGGAATCCTAATTAATTTGTTCCCCATTTGATTTTTGCAACACCTTTTTGGTTTTGCTAGAAGCCACCCAGTGATTTTATCTATTGGGAACAAAAATTAATTTAGCAAACCGCCTAAAACTCCACTTTTATGGAATTTCCCACTTTAGCCTTGGTTTCTCATTTACTAAAATGCAATACCCTTTCTCATTTGCTAAAAGTAGAGGTGTAAATAAGGCTGAAGCAGAGCCATGGCATGAGTACAACATGGTTCAGAGCAACACGACACATCGTCTAGGTGGGCTAGGTTGGGCTGGTGTTTTGGGGCACGTGGCATAGGCACGGAAAAACATGGACATGGCATAGGAAAAAGTAAAATTGAGGAATACACTTGGTCAAATCCAAAAAAAGAAACTTTAATATGCCCTTGTATAGATTTTTTGGATATCTTTGAATACCATATTTTGTATCTAGTACGGAAAAAAATTTAATAAGAATAGTGTTGCACTTTTTCTAAACTTAATTAGAAGGTTAAAAATTGTCATATGACCCAAAAGCAAAAAAAGAAAAAGAAAAAAAAGGGCAGCAAACAGACCTAATGCCTTTAGTTGACAACAATGCCTCCTTGATTTAACCCATCCGTTCTCGCGATTTGGAACCTTTGGAGTTTAAAAATGTCGAGGCATGGCCATACAAACCCCAAGGCAACACAATTAGGCATATCTTTTCTCTCCTTCTGGTGCCACTCTCGTTTCGTGCAACTAAATTATGAAGTATCTAAACTCTAATTGCCTTTCTAAAGGCAAGAGTCTTGATTTATTTGTATTTCTAGTTAATATGTTTCCCATTTTCCTCTTTTGCTAAAGGCAACTAGTGATTTTATTTGATAAAGAATTACTCTAAGTTCCATTATAGATTTTTGTAACATATCTAGTCCACCTCTTAATTCCATAACTTCTCTAACCCACCTTTTTGCAATTTCTAAGGTGTAAGGTCCACTCTCTATTTTTCATAGACAAATGTACCCTCACATTAAATTGAATACATAATATAATTTCATAGGGTACCCTAGGGTTTAGGTTTAGACCCTTTCATAGGGTACCCTAGGGTTTAGGGTTAGGGTATATTTTCCTATTATAGGGTTTTTAGTGGCTTGGCACTTTCATAGGGTACCCTAAGGTTTAAGTTTAGACACTTTCATAGGCTACCCTAGGGCTTAGGTTTAGGGTGCACTTTCCTATTATAGGGTTTTTAGTGATTTAGGCATTTTCATAGGGTACCCTAGGATTTTAGGCACTTTCTCTTAAACTAGGATATTAGGCACTTCTTCTTAGGGTAGGGTACCCTTGGATTTTAGGGTAGGGTATCCTAAGAAGCAAGGGGTATTCTTGTAATTGGTACGTGTGAGTTGACTAATATGTGTTATGATAATATTAGGTGGACTAGAAGTGTTAGAAAATAGCCATACTCGACCCTATAGCAATTCTCCCTTCGTTAAGTGGAAGCAAAAACTGCTTTAGTAACCAACATGAAAACTCAACTTTAATGGGATTTACCATTTCAGGCATTGTTTCCCACTTGTTCAACTGTAGTACCTTTCATCTTTCGCTAAAGTACAGGTGTCAAAAGGGTTGCGGCACAAGCTAGACATGTTTAAGAGTTGCACGGCACAACATAGCACAATCTTTTAGGTGGGTTAGGTGGGCCAATGTTTTTCGCACGGGGGCACGGACACAACATGACACATGCACGGGTGAAAATGTGGAATACACCAGGTTTTATCGAAAAAATAAACTATGGAACGATATATGTATAGATCTTTGAATACCCTACTTCACATAGTCCTCGAAACAAATAAAATAAGGACAGAGTCGAACTTAAATTCAACTAAAATACGAGGGAAGAAATAGACATATAACCAAAAGAAAAATAAAAGCAGAAAACGTACCTATTGCTTCTAGTTAACAACAATGATGCACTTATGATTTCGTTCACCCTCTCTTTTCCATACCCATAATCTCTGGCCTTCTTGATTTAATTAATCCCTTTTCTTGTTTTTGAATGTTTGGGATTTGAAAATGTTGAGACTTGGGACCGTACAAACCCAAAGGCAAGAAAATTAGGCATATCTCATTTACCCAAAAAAAAAACTGCATATCTCAGCTCTCTTTCCATCGCCGCTTCAGTTTTGTGCAACTAATTAAATGTGTAAACCCTAATTGCCTTTTTATAGCCAAGAGTCTTGATTTATTTGGATTCCTAATTAATATGTATTCCCATTTGCTAAAAGCCACCCAGTGATTTTAGCAAACCGCCTAAAACTCAACTTTTATGGAATTTCCCACTTTAGCCTTGGTTTCTCATTTACTAAAATGCAATACATTTTGTCATTTGCTAAAAGTAGAGGTGTAAATAAGGTCGAGGCAGAGTCATGGCATGAGCACGACACGTGTAAGAGCAGTAAGACACGGGACAACACGACACATCTTCTTGGTGGGCTAGGTTGGGCCATTGTTTTGGGGCACGTGGCACATGCACTGAAAAGCACGGACACTGCACAGGCACAAGTAAAATTGAGGAATACACCTGGTCATATCCAAAAAACAGAAACTTTAAAATACCCTTGTATAGATTTTTTTGGATATCTTTGAATACCATATTTCGTATCTTAGTGCGAAACAAAATTTAATAAGAATAGTGTTGCACTATTTCTAAACTCAATTAGAAGGTTAAAAATTGTCATATGACCTACACAAAAAAAAAGGCAGCCAACATACCTAAGGCTTCTAGTTGACAACAATGCCTCCTTGATTTAACCCGTTCTCTCGATTTGGAACCTTTGGAGTTTACAAATGTTGAGGAATGGCCATACAAACCCCAAGGCAACACAATTAGGCATATCTTTGCTCTTCTTCTGCTACCACTCTAGTTTTGTGCAACTAAATTATGAAGTGTCTAAACTCTAATTGTCTTTCTATAGCCAAGAGTCTTGATTTATTTGTATTTCTAGTTAATATGTTTCCCATTTTCCTCTTTTGCTAAAAGTCACCCAGTGATTTTATTTGATGGAAGCAAAAACTAATCTAGTATATATCCAACCTAAAAATCAACTTTAATGGGATTTACAATTTTAGTCATTGTTTCCCTCTTGTTAAAATGCAGTACCTTTCATCATTCGCTAAAGTACAAGTGTCAAAATTGTTGGGGCACAAGCAAGACACGTTTAAGAGATGCACGACACGACACAACACAATCTTTTTGGTGGGCTAGGCTAGGCCAATGCTTTTTGGCATGTGGCACGAGCACGACACGACACATGCACGGGTAAAAATGTGGAATACACAAGATTATATCCAAAAAACAAAACTATGGAATGCCATATGTATAAATCTTCGAATACCCTACTTCATCTAGTCCACAAAACAAATCAAATAAGGACAGTTTTGAACTTAAATTCACCTAAAATACGAGGTTAGAAATAGACATATGTCTTGAAGAAAAATATAAGTAGAAAACTTGCCTATTGCTTCTAGTTGACAACAATGATGCACATATGAATTTGTTCACCCTTTCTTTTTTCCATACCCATAACCTTTGGCCTCCTTGATTTAATCCCTTCTCTCGTTTTTTAATGTTTGGGATTTGAAAATGTTGAGACTTGGTACCATACAAACCCGAAGGCAACAAAATTCGGCATATCTCATTTACAACCCCCAAAGAAAGAAAAAAAAAACCGAATATCTCTGCTCTCTTTCCACCGCCCCCTAATTGCCTTTTTATAGCCAAGAGTCTTGATTTATTTGGAATCCTAATTAATATGTTTCCCATTTGCTAAAATTTTGATTTTACCAACACCTTTCCGCTTTTGCTAGAAGCCACCCGTGATTTTATCTAATGGGAGCAAAAACTAATTTAACAACCTGCCTAAAACTCAAAAACTCAACTTTTATGGAATTTCCCACGTTAGCCTTGGTTTCTCATTTACTAAAATGCAATACTTTTTGTCATTTGCTAAAAGTAGAGTTGTCAATAAGGTCGAGGCGGAGCCATGGCTTGAGCACGACACGGGACGAGACGACACGTCTTATAGGTGGGCTAGGTTGAGTTGGTGTTTTGGGGCACGTTGCATAGGTATGGAAAAGCATAGACACGGAAAAGCATAGACACAACACATGCACAAGTAAAAATGAGGAATACACCTTGTTATATTAAAAAAAAAAGAAACTTTAGAAAACCCTTTTATAGATTTTTGTGGATATCTTTGAATACCCTGCTTCTTATCTAGTGCAGAAATAAATTTAATAAGATCATTGTTAAACTTTTTTTCAGCTCAATTAGAAGGTTAAAAATAGTCATATGACCTGAAAGGAAAAAGAAAAGAAAAAGTAGCAAAAATACCTAATGCTTCTAGTTGACAACAATGCCTCCTTGGTTTAACCCTTCTCTTGATTTGGAACCTTTGGAGTTTAAAATTGTTGAGGCATGGCCATACAAACCCCAAGGCAACACAATTAGGAATATTTTTGCTCTCCTTCCGCTACCGCTCATGTTTCGTTCCGCTAAATTATGAAGGGTTTAAACTTTAATTGCCTTTCTACAGCCAAGAGTCTTCATTTATTTGGATTTCTAGTTAGTGTGTTTCCCCTTTTCCTCTTTTGCTAAAAGTCACCCAATGATTTTATTTGATGGAAGCAAAAACTAATTTAATATCCAACCAGAAACTCAACTTTAATGGGATTTACCATTTTAGGCATTGTTTCCTATTTTAGGACGGTGTTATGTGGTACATGGCACAAGCACGATGTGGGCATGGAAAAGCACGACACTGCACATGCACAAGTAAAAATGAGGAACATACCTGATTATATCCACGCACAAAATATGTAATGCCCTTTGTGTGTGTGTGTGTGTGTGTATATATATATCTTTGAAAACCCTACTTCGTACCTAGTACACAAAAACAATCTAACAAGAACAGTGTTGACCTTCAACTTAGCTCAATTAGAAGGTTAAGATCAATCATATGACCTAAAGAAAAATAAAAGCACCGAACTTATCTACTGCTTCTAGTTGACAACAATGAAGCACATATGATTTTGTTTACCCTCTCTTTTACATAGCCACAACCTCTGGCCTCCTTGATTTTAACCCTTCTCTCGATTTGAAACCTTTGGAGTTTAAAAATGTTAAGACTTGGCCATACAAACCCCAAGGCAACACAATTAGGCATATCACTACTCGCTTTCCACTGCCGTTATTTTTTCATCCAACTAAATTTATGAAAGTGTCTAAACTCAAATTGCCTTTTTATAACTAAGAGTCTTCATTTATTTGGAATTCTAGTTAATATGTTTCCCATTTTCTAAAATACACCTTTCCTCTTTTTTTAGAAGCCACCCAGCTATTTTATCTAATAGGAACAAAAACTGATATATTTTAGCAACCTACAACCTAAAACTCGACTTTTGTGGAATTTTCCAATTTAGGCTTTGTTTCCCACTTGTCAAATGCTAAAAAGATAAAACTTGTACCTTACCAAATGGTAGAGGTGTACAAAAGGAAACCGGTGGGTGCATTTTAAGGTAACAAAATGTATAAAATGACAAAAATGTCCGAAAAAACCAGCAAAATCAAAAAATATTAAGGGACACTTGAACTTTCACTCTCTAGACAACCTTAGCATTGAGAAGTTAAGTTAGAAGTTGCGATTTTTGATGCAAAAACTACAATTTGTTGTCACTATTGTGAGATGGTTGGAATAATTTTTATATTATGATTGGATTTCCATGACCGGTGAGTAGGAATAGGAATATGATTACTGGGAATCCAATCCTTGGGAATTTTCTTAGGAATAGGAATATGGTTACTGGTGTAACTATGTAAGAGAGTAAAATTCGTAGGGTACGTAAATCAATAGATTAGTGACTAGAAATGAGAATAATGAATGTTTAGTTTGAGGGACTAAAAGAGAACCTGAGGATTGGTAAAGAATAAGGCAAAACAGTAGGGAAGACCCTTGGTAGGAATTCATCACCCAATTAGAGCAAGAGCGACTTCTCTCTAGAAAGGAAGTTTGTCTCTCTAGGATCCCTCTCAAAGTTCGTCTAATCGTCCTCCCCATATGAGGGGAGAGTGTCGTATTTATAAACCACTCGACCTCTCCTTTGGGCCAAGTGGACTAATAAAGTCTGGGCACGTGTCACACAAATAGTGCACAAATATTCCTTCTGTAATTGTCAGGCCACGACCGCAACACCTGCTGGGAGGGTCTCGCGGGTGCTACTCTGCGACGAACCCTTGTTCCTAGCCACCAAACCACAAAATCTCCAGTAATCCCGAGCGCACGGTGCGGTCAAGGTTTGTCTCGGTCTCACCATTGCTGCTATTGGGCATGGTCGAGTCTCTACCTTGCCATCACCGTATGAGCGGCATGGTCATGACCTCCCGGGTCACACCAATACCGCGACCAAGCCTCTAAATGGCCTCCCCTTGGACTTTGCCAAGTCGACCGAGGGCAGACTCATCGTCCGGGTCGGATCATCTGCAAAGGGCCGACGTCTATCTCCCCTTGGACTTTGCCAAGTCGGCATTCGCTTGTCAAAATCTCAGGGAATCATAATCGATTCCTTCATCATCGCCTCTCATCCGAGACTCGAATGGTATAAGTTGTGTCACCATCGGGTCGCCTCTTGATCAAGGCACCCTTGTCTTTCACTCAAAAATCTAGCTAAGTATGGAAAAATAACTTTTTTTAGAAAGTTTTCAATTGGCCGATAAAAAATCCCGGTATTTGTTCCTTGGATTTTTTTAAGCATAATGGTATAATCAGATGATCTTTGCGAGTACAAGAAGGTTATTTTCTGCCTTTTTCTTTGGAGAAAAGCGTGTCGTTTTTCACCTTTGAACTAAAAGTGGGGGGATGAAATTTTGATAGGATTGAAATTTCAAAATTCTAGCAATGTCATTGTTTCCGGGGGGTACTAAAATAAGTACCAAAGGACCCGAGGCTGTGGAATCCGGAGTTGGGCTACCTGGGGCTGAGGATCCGAGGGTGAGACACGCCCAGAAGTGGGAGTCCGGGGGTGAGAGACCTGGGGTTGGCGAGCAAAATCGAGGTTGGTTGGCACCTGAGGCTAGCGAAACCGGAGGTGGCCACCTGGGGCCGAGAACCCAGTTACGTCATCTCGGGGATGTGACCCAGTAATGGCCACTCGGGGTTGGAGATCTAGAGTTGGTCGCCTGTAGTTGGGCCGAGGGCGGTTGGGCATCCGGAGTTGAGTCATTTGCCTTGTTCCGAATATGTCAAACTCGAGGCAATTTCATTGTTAGTACAAATGTTGATAATCTCTTTCCACGTGTCCTCCGAAATGCATGCCACGTTCCTGTTGTAATTTTACCTTCTACAACTTTGGAATCAAATTTCGGTGTTTGGATTAATTCAATAATTCTATGGGAGAAACAATTATTTTGGAAATTTATTAAATTCAACATTTCCTTTTCTTCATGAATAAGCCAGGAATTTGAAATTCCTATGGGGTAAGGGAGGGATCAGATTTCCACCCAGTCTAGGAAATGTAATTTTTGGTTGAATATGTCATCATGAATCACATTTCTATTTCTATCTCTGCTATGCATCAAAATCAGAAAAGATTGGAATCACATTCATGTCTCTTTCAAACGTTGAAATCATGGGTAGAAAGCATCAGATTCTCATTCCCCCCTTAAGATTACTGCCATCCAAACTGAACCTAAAAGCAATGGTTCAATATGGGTGAGTAAAAGAATAGGTCATCGCGAATCCAGTCTAAACCAAATGGTTTGGTTTGGTTTTTAATTAGAAATATATACGTAACGTAAATCCACAAACCAAACCATGTAACTCAGTATCTAATTGTTTATAACCGATACCAAACCACATTACTAAAAAAACCAATCCAAACACTTTGGTTTAGATCAGTTTGGACTAGGTCGCAATTTAACAGTTTGTTTTGCTCACCCCTAAACATAAATGCCCTTCAAATACTAAGTGAGAATCTCGTCTCTATAGATTTTATACTAAGTTGAAACTGCACACCATCTCTGCAAATCACTTCCTAGAGGTTGTGATCTGTTATTAATTGGAGACTCTGCAGAAAAATCTAGCCATCAAATCGTACCTAAATGTAGCAAAAGGGAAGCCCAATCGATGCATCAAATGAAAAGAGCCAGTGCACTGGCCTCTCGCTACTGCAGAGTCTGTGAAAACATTGAATTGTACATAGTCTTACCCTCGCCAGCAAACATGCAGTTTCTACAAGTCGAACCCGTGATAATGCGGTATATAAAAGGTTTATAGAAACAAAGTATGAAATGACAATATGCATCAAATGGAAATTTTAACTCCTAGATTGCATTGAAAATACATAGTTTTGCACTCTTGAAATATAGAAAAGGTTATACAAACAACAAAGTACAAAATGACATAGTATGCAACTATGCTTCAAATGAAAATTTTAACTCCTAGGTTGCATTGAAAACAACAAGAAGAAACATATTGAAGAGGTGACATAGTTTTGCACTCTTGAAAGATCAAGCAACTCCGTCCTCAATACAACCTCCCTCTACAAACGCGAGAACCACAATAACAATCCTTCCTCTTGATGTTGCCATCACCATCACGAACTTGATCCGCTTTATAGTTGTAATCATAAGTCAACTCAACTAAAGGGGGTATGTCTTCGGTAGCGAAGAACATGATGTGCGGCATTCGCTTGTCAATATGATCATAAAGGATTTTTTGGGCGTAGAGGTTTGGAGAGCAACTGTGGTTTATAAACCTCCCCACATTCCCAAATTTGGCCGCGTCTATGGTAAAGCCATCACCATTCGTTCCGACGTCGAATAGATACTCATCGTTACCGACTCTTTCCTCCGCTTCTTGTTCTGGCAGCAACTCTCCCACGTACTCGCAAATAAAACCGCCGGATTGAATGAAGTCTGGAGATCTAACACCCCACCCCATTTTCTCAGTCTTGAAAATCTCCAAACAGTATCGAAATCCATTTTGGCTAACCCTATTTTGGCAAGAAGGCGGGCATTTGCAAGATGGGCCACACTCATAAATGAGAGGTTTTTTCCTAACGACAAAGCCTTCCGAAGTGAATGGAATGTCGCTCCTATACCTAACGGTGCATGGACATTCCTCGAAATCCAAGCAGCCATTGATGCAATCGCAACCGTGATGGACAGATTGGTTAGACTCGCACCACTCCGGGTAGATCACATTGGTAATATAATGGAACAGTGGAAGTTTCTCATCGTCCACGATGTTGACTACACGAACCGGCTTCACCTCTTTTCCTTGAGAAATGTCATCGGCGGCAAAACTAGGTAACTCCAAAACTTCAGACTTCTTTGGCATGGAAACATTTACTTCATTGAGTTTAGGTTGCCCAGCCATTCTATTCAAAACAAACTTATAGACCAATTTTCCCCAATCCCCCCTTTCTTGCTTACATTCGGTCACCTTATACAGCCCATCGTAGGTATATGTTGTCTGTGACCTTCTTGCAGTCTTCAAAATAACGCGAACAGGGGTCTCATTATCCATGCTATTTTTTAGGGCAAGATTTCCTCCTGTAAGTTGTTGATCTTCCGGGGGCTTATCTACAATCTTTGGATTTCCGCCTTGCCCAGAATATATGAGACCATCAGAAGATTCAGCATCATCGCCACAACGTCCAGACTTAACAATGCTCGTGGCTACGTTTTTCCCATTTATCTCCATGTAATCGATTCCACCTTGAAATTGATGATGGAGGCCTATAACAACTAGTTCCGCCCTAAATTGGAACGTATCACCAATTTCTACCCCGGGGACTGGTCCTAATAACTTCACGGTATTCACCCGTTTTTGTTGCTGTTTAAAAAGCATTGCTGCGTTCACAGAAAATTGCTTGAAAGCCTTTCTTTTTTCCTTCGCCTCTTTCTTGTATTCATTTGAAAGCTTGGTCATAGTCTCTTGGAACAGATTCAAAACCTCCCTCACTTTACTGCGACTAACATCTTGAATTTTCACATATGGAACAATACTAAGATTATTTAGTTTTTTGCCCACAAGAACATGGTTCTCGCTTTTTGTCCTCAAATAGCGCGTGTCGTCGCATGGAATAGCAGGTTCCACACCAAGAACAATAGATTTTTCCTGATAAGATTCTGTGTTATCCAGATCCTGTAGTAAAATTGAATCATCCTGTGTACCTTCATTTTCGGGACTTTTTCCTTCGATATTTTTCGTGCCCGTTTCACAGCCAATAAGTCGCAGAGATCTGTGAACTTCATCAACCATGTCCTTCAAATCATTCCGTCCAAGCTGCTTCTCGAAACCATTTCCATCTTGAATTCGCACTTCTCTTTGTTCCCCATCAATTCTTTTTCTGTCTAAAACTTGCATTTGGTCCACACTGCACTTATTACCCAAAATCTTATCGGAATCCGAAGTACCATTTCGCTTTCGAAAGCATAAAGGAAATGTACGACGGGTAGTGACCCCTTTCCGGATCTTTGGGGGTGGATATTTACGAAGACGGGGATATAAGTGAGACAAGGATTTGGAAAAACCCGATGTAGTAATTGATTCAGCCTTGGTCATGGTTTCCGGTACATCAATCACTTTAGGCTGATCTGTGGTTTTTCGGTACACCATTTCCTCCAAATCATTCCCTCCGAGCTGCTTCTCGAAACCATTTCCATCTTGAATTCGCACTTCTATTTGTTCCCCATCAATTGTTTTTGGGTCGAAAACTTGCATTTGTTCCACAGCGCACTCATTACCAGAAATCTTATCGGAATCCGAAGTATCATTTTGCTTTCCAAAGCATAAAGGAAATGTACGACGGGTAGTGACCCCTTTCCGGAACTTTGGGGGTGGATATTTACGAAAACGGGGATGTAAGTGAAACAAGGCTTTGGGAAAACCCGATGTAGTGACTGGTTCAGCCTCGGTAATGGTTTCCGGTACATCAATCACTTTAGGCTGATCTGGGGTTTTTACCCACACTTCAACATCATTGTCCATTGTCACCCATTGCCAAAGAGCTTCAACTTTGTCATTTGACACCTTTGGCTTGATAGTTTCACATTCCATCGCACTTGGTTCCGAATGTTCGACCGGTACGATGTTTTCGTCTTCACCAACTTCTGGATTTCCAGTTGATCTTGCGTCAACCCGAGGGGCATGATCAACCCCGCATGCCGGGAACTGACGGGTGGCAGTTACCTTTCGGCATTTGTAGTTGGCGGGATAGGGGCTGAACGTTGGAGGAGTTCGTTTAACGGTAAATGAAGTCATTCTTGGCAATTGAGGTTCCACTTCAAGATTGACTCCAACAAACGGGTGATAATCCCAGAAGTAGGCTGGAAAAAACAATAAAAATAAAAAATAAAAAAAAATAAAAAAGCCCACAATCACATTGTATTTCAAGAAGGGAAATGAAAACAGAAACACATTGGTGTACTTGCATGAGGAACACGAGAAAAAATCAAAGGGAGTGCGATTTGTTCTTCCACTTTACCCTCGACTCTGGTTTGTTAGTGCTCTAGTGTCCACAGGTACGAGAAGAAATTTTGGTGATAGGTAATGTCAAAGACAGAGTCCTTACTTTTTAGTAGCGGAATCCTTCTAAAATGGATGCGCTCACTAGACAAGAGCTCGAATCTACACTCCCTAGACGGGAACTCGCTCCCATCCAGATGAGAATCTGCTTCTAAACAAAATGAAAGTTTCCACATTGATCTTGAAGGTGGATTCTCACTTCTTTTTTCAAATATATGCAAGGAAGAAGAAAAAGAAAAAAAAAAGTGAGAGGAGTTAAGACTCTCTCTCTCTCGTCATGTATTCTACTACTTATTTACTTATTTAATCCATATATTTGGCATAAAAATATCTATTGCGATGGCCATTTCTCACTCTTATGTGTGTGTGTGTAAATTTATTCACAATTGTATTTATTCATTAAATACCTTTCCACTCCCAACTTAGGGAGCTTCTACATAACCCCGATCCACTTCTATCCCCACTCCCACCCCCGCTCTGTGCAGCTAGGGGCAGGGCAGACCCATGGGTGTGCGAGGAGGTGCCTAGGCCCCTGCACAACTGCAAATATTCTCTTTATTATACAAGTTTTTAAGGTTTGAGTACAAATTCAGCAATGCTATAGCGACTATATAGAATGTGCTACACTGAGAAATGAGACACATTTGATTCTCAAAGTAGTGACACGTCACATTGTATCCAAAATGTGGCACTTCGATTTGGTTCCCAAATCATTGTTGATTTTGTTTACTGGAAAATCGATCCTTAACTTTTGGGTTATCTATGTGGGGTGGGTAGGTAGACATTGGGGATATCACCCGGCTCACAAGAATACCTAAACAGGGTATAGAAAGTTCCACTTAGGGAACAATGATATCACAAAATAGAGATAGACAAAAACAAGAAATAAATAATAACAGGAAAGAAAAAATTGGGCTTCGGAAAGGGCGCCTAAACCATAGCCTCGGATCTGGCTTCTTATTCGCCTGAAGGAAAGCCGCACCACCCCTAAAACTCTAAAGCCTCAATGGATCTGATCCTCTTGAGGTCTGGATCAGAGCCAAAGGAAGTGAATGTGGCCCTCCATCACCGAAAATGATGGAGGTTGGATAATGGATGTTGTTAAGGGTGTTGGCGAGCTGAAGTTGAGGGTGGAAGATATGACTGGTGAGAGAAAAAGGGGGGAGGTGGAGGTGAAAAGGGCGGTAGCTCCACTCACAAGAGATTAGGGTTTCTTCAGATGGGGGGAGGTGAGAATGAGATTAGGCTTTCGATCACCTCTGGCTACTCTCCGGACTTATTAGTAGTGCTTTGTTTTCCTTTATTTTTTCCGGTTTTGTGAGGTCCTCAGGTGGTATCCTCCTTTGGCTTATGTATTGCCTCTCTTCTATCTATTTCTCTTTCTTCGCTGAGCGAAAAAAAAAAAAAAAATTCTTACTCTCTCTCACTCTCACTTTCACTCTCTCAAACACACACACACACACACACACACACACACACACACACACACACACACACTAAAAAGTTTGATTTTGATGAACTACTAGAATGATGAACGCTTAATTTTTTTCATAACATATGTCATTTGTGGAGGGTGGAGAATATTAAAAAAAAAAACTGACAAATTGCTAGGCACCGAGTACTCCCCGAATACTAGCCCTCAGCACTAGTCGGTGCCCAGCCGCCTAGCCAACTCAGGGCTAGAGCAAGAATTTTAAAGGTAGTGGGGTCAATTATTTACAACAGCTATAATGGAGCAAAGAAGTAGGAAATGTAGATATGCTTCTTCGCTACTAGCACAAGAGCTAATTGGAGCTGATACCTTATTAAAAATAACTCTCTACAAACATATAGAAATGAAAAATTAAAATGCGAACCCCCTTCAACAAAACCGAAGTTTGTCTATATTATCAAAACACATCCACAAACAAAATTCTCCTACATCGAGTTGAATAAAAAACCCAAACTTAGTTGACGTAACTTGATCCTTTCTGAGATTCACAAGGATGGCAGGTACTTCTAATTAATACGTGGTATTTCAACAAAACTCAAGTGATATAATCAACAAAACTAAGTGAGTAAATTATCATCGTGCAAAGCGATATTAATCAATGCACAGGTCCTCGTCCCAAGTGAATTATTTACCAAAAGGTCCAACACACTTAATCAATGAATCACATAACAACGTAATCAATGTTGACTTCTGAATGCAATGCAACTAAGGTTCCCCAAGCTTATACTATCCTATAATTAATTCCTAGAAAAAGGAAATCAAAAAGTGTAAAATTAACCAATTTTGCCAGAAAGTGATTTGGTTTTGGGTTTTTCAATTTCTAATTGAAGCTTATGAGTTCATTAGCTTACTTGATATGGAGTAAAGAAAGCTAGTTGTACCCATTTTTGGAAGTGTTATCCGAAGTGAAAGAATAGGGCTAATTGCAGAAAGCAAGAGAGAGAGAGGCAGAAAAGCTTTCATTTTTATTGAACCGCCAGTAACAAAGAGGGAAAAAAAAAACCCATGAAACAAAAACTAAGAGTTGGGCTCCCATTGGCATCCTTCATAGCAATATTAAACAACTGATCACAAGGGAGACGACAACTCCATTTACAAGAAAGAAATCCAATTACAAACTCATGGATTAAAATAGATGGGATTAATAATCTTAGGATTGGTAGTCCTGGTATTAATTCCATCCCTAAATCTACTCAATCCCATGTTTGATTTGCGTGGGATTATTTATTGGATAAAAAATATATATATTTTTAAAAACCCACATTTAAAAAATATTTGTTGAAAAGAATTTTGGAAAAAAAAAATTCTAGTTTTGAAAAATATTTACTTTGAAAAAAAAATTTTGAAAATTCTTTTTCAAAACAATCACAATCACTTTTTTTAAAACAACATTTTTGGAAAAAAATTCTTGAAAAAATTTAAAAATAAAAATTGAAGTTTCTTAAAAAAATATTACTTACAAAATATATTTTAAAAATAAATTTTTTTTCTAAATTTATTTCCAAAAATGATTTTCTTGATATATTTATTTTTTTCGAATTTTTTAAAAATAATTTTTAAACAAAAAAATTTTACATAAATGATTATTTCCCAAAAAAATAAAAATTGATATTTTTTTTAAACCAATTTTTTTTATGAAAATATTTTAAAAAAAATTTTCTATTTAAAAATTTTGAAAAATAAAATAAAATATTTTTTCAAAAAAAAAAATTCAAAATTCTTTTTGAGAAAAATTCCAATATCATCCGAATATTGTCGAAAACAACTCCATCTTTGTTAATCCTACCCAGTCCCACCTCTACCCTGAGATTATATAGTACCCTGCATACAGGGATAAAAATAATCCTGGGATTAATAATCCCCAGAGTCATTCGGGAACCAAACATGGCATAACTTTGAAAGTGGTACAGTCAGTCCTATCACAGACAGTTAATCTGCGAATCAAACGACCCAAGTGAGCTTTCATGACGGTTTAGTTTTTCAAAAGAATGACAGGGAAAAAGAGAGGGCAAGTTCTATAATTCTCGAGATCTTTAGGGCAAGAGTATAGTACTTGTGAACAAATTTAATTACAGAATACCCCAAAACATGATACCATGTCTAATGAAAATTTTGAACTCAGAGGGGTCACTTGAACCCTGACCCTACTTGCCACCCCTTCCCTACGCACCTGAGCCAGTGCCTAACAAGTTTTAGAACCTTTATTTTAGTTGAAAATTTTATCAACAGATGCAAAATTGACTCGTTTAATAACAAGATCTTTGGGTGGTATCTTGAATAGATTTCGTGTAACAATATCCATTCCAAAGTTGCTAATTTGTGCGTAGTTATGTAATTTTGTTATGTCATAAATTCTCACTCTCAAAGAAGGTGACAATCTCCCAATAATATAATGAATAGATTTCGAGTCATTAATGTCCCTTGTGAATTGCGTGTAACAAAATCTCAACTATATGACGTGGATCCTTAGGGGAAAGGAATGATATATGATGACTCTTGTTGCTAACCAATATACTATGATCCTCCCTTTGTATAGATGGTTTGAATATATTTGAACCCCTTATATAATATCTAGTGCTAGGGGTGCATAAAAAAATCGATAGAACTGCTAAACGATCCAATCCAACTGAACCATTTTATTTGGTTAGGTTATGTGGTTTATTGGTCTGGTTATAATTCTAAAAAATAAAAATCGGTAAGTATGGTTCGGTTACTGGTTCTCAATTTTAGAACTATTGTTAGTAAGTGTACATAATTATGTATCTTGACTTGCTAAGTTAACAAAAAAAAAAATCCCTAGCATTGTAGTCTTTTAAGTCTATTTAGAGTAGAAATCTATTTTGTTAGGAAGTCTAACACTATAACTATTTTACCCTACTAATACCCAATTTTCACTTTCCATAGTTACACATGCTAGTGAGTTTATTTATTGTTTCGACTAATTCCATTCTTTGTTTAAACTATTTTATTGATTGTTTTTCATCAATTTTAGGAGTTGTTTTATTGATGGAAGATTGTCAAGTACTTAATTTGTGTATCATGTGGACCATATTTGTTTTCGAATCTTAGCCTATAAATTATTTTATGAGTTTTTTGGTGCTCCAAATTTTAAATAGTCTTTTGAGTCCATGTTTCTGAAAAAGTGTCCCAACCATAGTTATCAAATCGCGAATCAAATCGAGAACCGGAATGACCCTTTTTCTGAATCGTGAATCAAATCAAATTGTGAATCATAATGATTCAGTCTAAGTTGCAAAGATACTTGAAAAATGTGTCTATGCACTTACATTGTAAAATTGACAAATTTAAGTTTAAATTAGTATTGAAGTTTTTTTCTAATATACTGATGATTAATGGTCTAATAGGAAAGAGTAAATATTTGTACATGAAACTAAATACTATAATAAAATGGATATATGCATGTAGATATAGACATTCATTATAAAAATGAAAGCTTAGCAATAAAAGTTTGTAGCCTAATAGGTACAGAACTAGTTTATATGAAAAAATTAAGGTAAAACCGCTAAGTGATTTTAAATTAGTCGAATGTAAGAATTATGGGAAGCCTTGATTCGCTTATAGATTTGTATCGTTTTTGCATGAATCATGAATCAAATCGCGAATCGAACCGTGAATCGTATGATTCACTACAGATTCTAGATAAACCTCGATTCACCTATAGATTCGTATCAATTTTACTTGAATCGTGCGATTCTGACAACTATGATTCCAACGCTAATGAGTAGAACCAGAATCGAACCAAAACCAGTCCAGTCTTGTTATTTGGATCTGGACAGGTTCTAAACGTATATTGGTTAGGTTTTGGTTCTTATTTTTTTAGAACCGGTTTGATGGTCTGGTTATTGGATTTCTAAAGAATTGATCTAAACCGAACCATGTGCACCCATATCTAGTGCACGAAACATACCTAATAAGCATAGTGTTGAATTTCAATTCAATTCAACTCAATTAGTAGATTGAAAATAGTCATATATAACCAAAAGAAAAAACTAAAGAAGCAAACTTACCTAATGTTTCTAGTTGAGAACAATGAAGCACATATCGCTCGCCCTCTCTTTTCTATAACCACAACCTCCTTGTTGATTTAACTCCTTCGATCTGGGATCTTTAGGGTTATATCTTTGCTCCTTGCTCCCACCGCCGCTCCAGCTTCGTGCAACTAAGTTATGAAAGATCTAAGTAATACTCCAAACCCTAAGTGCCTTTTTATAGCTAGCCAAGAATTATGATTTGTTTGGATTCCTAATTATATGGGAATTAACTCTATCGTTAATTTGGAAGGTTTTGAAACCGACTTTGATTGGAAGTGCTGTGTCCCAGTTTTAATTTTTCATTGCACCAATCACGGGTGGACACGTAGGTAATGGAGATTGTGCGCCAATCTAGGCAACCATTGTGTCCTATACTAACAATCTTGATGCCAAGTGGCATTATTTGATAGGCGTAAAATTCAACAGCTGTCCAATAACAAGAATCAAGATTGAAATCAACTGAATTAGGGAAATATATATCCTAGTGAAATTAGGAATGTTTCCAAACCGAGAGCAGCCATAGGCCCGAAGGAAATCGGGATTACTTGACGATCAAGTTATCCTGTATTCCTATGACGGAATCAACAAGACAATTTCAGCATGACGAGCAATTCAACAATGGAATTAAATTCCTTATATGCACCCGGTGGAAACTACTCCTATAAGGTTTCAGACACCATTATTATGGGCTTCGCGTTTATTGTTGCTCTTAACCGTTTATCTTGTAGAGCCTCGTACTTCCTTATAAAAATTCAATTTGATAGTATATCATAGTACATCCTTATAAAAATTCAGTTTTGATAGTATATCATAGTACATCCTTAGAATTATTGAGGAATCAGACCGTACATTTTATAAATCAAAATTCAATTTTTGATATATCTATCGATGTCTGATCAAGCTGATTCTTTCCTTGGATATACTACCATCTGAGCTCTACAAGATGAGTAGTTCAGATTATAACGGTAAAAGCATGGTGGGGCCTGGTAGTGCGAAATCAACCGTTTCTACCGCCGATGGAAAGAATTTAATCTCTCATACAATATTTAATTGTAGTTACTCTTCGTCAAAAAAAAAACACAGGAAGGTGTTGATTATCACAGGTCGGGCTTAAAAGGACCTTTTGTACCCATAGACAGTGGCGGACCTATGTGGTGCAAGCAGGGTCTTGATCCTTGCACACCCCTCCAATTATCTCAATGTTATTTTATATTAAATTTATAAAATTATTAAAAAAAATCACCTCAAAAGTATGTTACTATCATATACGGATGATATTTTACTTTTAATTTATGAACATATATATGTGACTCTCTCGCTGGATCATGCGTCTGCCACTGCCTATAGAATGTATTAGGCCTTTTTTAAATGAATTTAATTGTTATGTTTGATTTTATTTTTCTTTGTGAGATTTTTTGATGAAATCAATCTCTCTCTCTCTCTCTCTCTCTCTCTCTCGTGTAATGTAGGGTGTTTTTAGCCAGTTTGCTCGCATCCCAGATTTATCCATAATATAATTGTAGAGACCCATGCCTAATCTTGATTTTTTATTTATTTAGTAATTTTGTTGCTTTGCTTGTCGTTATGATTAGTAATTTTGTGAGCCATGCAATGTTTATGCATAAATTTGCATATCCATGTGTAGGAATGTTTAGTTGGTCGGGTCTAAGTGTGTGTCATCAATCGGGTGTTTTGGGACCCACATATAATGGGAACTTTTATAAATTTTTAATAGTTATTAACATTGAGAATTAACTAATATTCATTCTTAGTTTTGGGAGCCTTTAAGCATTGATTTATAAAATACTCTCTTTCTCTCAAACACTCCCCAAACCCATATACTTCCACCCGATTAAAATTCGTTATTTATCTTGTTTTCCCCAAATTTTAAGCAAATTCTAACATGTTCTAAGTGTGTGTTTTTTTTAATCGGCTACATGTTCAAAGTGTATGATATACGTATACTATGTATTGCTCATGAGGTCTAAAAAGATTCATTTAATAAAAAGTTTTTCTTAGTAAGCAGCGGAATAACATAAATAGAAAAGAAATTTAGTCTGATACAATAAGAAACAGTATTTGTCGGAAAGTTAAATTACATTTGTCCAACACAAAAATTAGGCGATTACAAAGTCTTCTATAGATCTAGGTTGAGGTCCCATTCCCCATAAGTTCCCTGATTGGCGGCAGGGTCTTGATACTCGTTGCAGTGTCGTTCTCTTCCCTCTTCATGCCAGGACACATAGCATTATGAGTTTTGACACTTAGTAGCTAACTCCCACCCACTATCTTTTACATTACAAATCATCAACTATTCATATCAAATAGTGTATAAATAAGTAACAAGCATCTGGTTTCTTTATCTTCTTCTTAACTTAAGTGTTCTCATAGATTCTAAACCTTAGGAACGTCTCTCCAATTCAAAATTGATAAACACTATTCCTAGTGAACTTTCGGTTGGTGAGGCTCGGTTCCGTTTGACCCGACAATCGGGACCTCTCGGTTGACCAAGCTTTGGCTCAGCTGACAACGACTCAATACCTGGTGGACTTTTCAGCTTGCGAGACTCTGGTTCAACTGAGTCAATAATTGGGACCTTTCGGTTGACCAGGCTTTAGCCCTGCTAACCATGACTCAATACACAATTCCTGGTAGACGATTTGGTTGTCAAGGCTCTGGTTTCGCTGACCCGATAATTGGGACCTTTCAGCTGACCACACATTCTCTTTACTTTCCCGTTTTCTTTAACTTAGAAAGGTTTTATGTGATCTACTATGTAAGTACCAACCTGGGAACCTATTTTTTCATTCTAGCAATCCATCAATATATCACCTCAACTTTTCTGTAAGTCAATAGAGAGAATTAAATGATACCTCAATTAATAACATTCAAATGATTCACATATCACAAAATTTATCCTTTACCAAGCCTAATAGAATTTAACTCCAAGGTTATCAATTAATGATCAACTTAGTACATCAAAACCAACATTAACCAATATGTTTTTATAACTGTTTCTTTACGTTTCTACAACTAATAACCATGAAACATATGTAACTTTACACTAGCTACTAAGCTTTCAATATTACGAACTTTAGTTATGACAACAAAACAAATCATATTGGACATGAGTAATCTATCACACAACTCGGTGCAAGCGGGTACATATCTTCTCTTAGGAGAGTGCTTTACGTACACGTGCCTCGATCAATATAATGTTTCTACTCGATATTATTTCATATTTGTAGTATCGTATATTATTTGTTTTGTTGGGTTGTTATCTCCAATTATATAAGTTTACAGAAATTCTAACATATATTTCCAATAATCTAAGAGAAGATATGTTTAGGAATTTCTGTGAACAATTGCAGATCAGTTTCTAGGCTTGAAGGGTCGATTGAATAGTCTAAATAGATAGGCTCAGTTCATACGGAAAATAAAAAAACTTCCTATTTTGGCTTTAGAGTCAGAAATCAGTTGGAGGAAAATACTAATTAATATCATGAGGCAAGTCTTTGTGTTGACTAAACAAGTCATATAGGTACGTGCGTAATTTAACCAATTGATGTTGAGACTACGGGTCTTTCATGGAGTTCACTCCTTTATGTTTTTTCCCAATTTTAATCAATAAACGTTTTTTTTTTGGGAAACTTTTACTGAAAAAAAAAAACTGTGCATGTGTGTTTATAAGGCAGTGAGTTTTTAGCATTAGATGTATTTGTGACTCTTGGTCCAACATTTTCTCTGTACAGTAAAGGGTAAAGTTATGGGCTTAAATGATTTTGAATGCTTGGAATTGTGAAAGGTTGTGCCTTATTGCTAATAGAATTACTGACTCTATTTGTCAACTAAATAGTTCTCAATTTGGTTAATCTACTGTCTCAATTGGAGACTTCATTTCGTATATGAGCCTTTAACACATGTGTTGGCACATCGACACATGACATAGACAGATCATTTGGAACCGGCTATACGCGTATTTATCTCATGTTTCCACTTTACTTCTCTCATAAAATATGTTATTGGAATTTCGGATCAGTTAAGTTACGTCAACTATTTTTAAGAAATATAGTTTCTGTTTTCTGGAAAAAGATTTGTATACTTGTTTAGTGATCAAATTTTAAATATCCAGACTTAACATTTTGTTGGTGGAAGTGTTTGGTGATTCGTTTCACAGGTTGGGCTTGTGAAGTTATAATATGAAATTATCTATAGCGTGATCAATCCGGATAATTGGTGCTCATTTTTGTAAGAGAAGTTTTGATTCACCCGATGTTGCAAATTTGTGTGTGCTCATGAATATTTTGTATATTATTCTAAATTTAAAGTTTTTTAAAATCTTTTTGGGGGATTCTCGGAGAAATCTTAAAAAAAATAAATAAATAAAGGCTTATTTAAAGTAAGTTATTTTAAAGGTTACACAAATCTCATAATGGAGTATAATAATCTTCTTAATTCTTATAATGAATATTAATGAAAAATGGCCCAAAATGAACATTTATAAGTTCAATTTTTATTAGTTTTTATATGGGGGTTAAAAAGTTATTGTTCATATGTGTCTCCATATAAATTACATTGAATTGAAAAGTTACAAACTTCATTCATGTGATGAAAATAATATTTTCCTTCATTTTGAAAGTTAAGAAAATATTTGAAATGTGAGGATTCTAAATGGACTAAAAAGGCTTTGATAATTTTTAACGGTATATACAAGTTATTTGAAAAGGCTCCTAGTAGTAAAAAGACTACTGGCCTTGTGATTAGGAATAAACCTCGAGAATGAAACAAAAGAAGTGGTATGAGTCATATGACTACTAAGCACACGAGGAAAACACATGACGGTTAGTAGGTGCTCAGACTACTAGTCATGTGAAGGAGAAAAAAGTGATTCCTAGTAGGTATAGAAGACTACTAATCACTTGAAAGATAAGAACTCCGAAAGTATGCATTTTAGTTTATGAGATCGAAAAAAATGGCAAGAAAATGATTTATGAGACCCTAAATGATAGTGGGAAGTGCGATGTCGGTAAACAAAATAGTGGTTCCTAGTATATTATTGAGACTACTAGCCACAATATAAATAGCTCCTTGTAGAAGACTATTGGTCACTAAAACTAGGGATTCCTAGTAGAGGGCTACTGACTACCGAGGATGGATATTGTCAAAATCCTTGTAGACCAAGTTTATTTGATGTGTCTAAAATATTTCTTGCTTCGATTCAAAAGAAAGGACAAAACTCATTTTATGAGTTCTATATAAATAAAAAAAATTTGTTGCCTCGATTGATTTTGGAACATGTGGGTTCAATGTTGCCTCGATTTATATTGATCAAAATACATGTACTAGATACAAAGCATACATATTGTCTCGAATCAATGTGGCTTTCGGTGAGAGAATTTGATTGATTGTTTATTTACCTCGAATCAATGTTGCTTGCGGTGAAATAATTAGATCATTTTATGGATCCAAAATGTATTTGTTGCTTCAGTCGAAAACAAAAGGACTTGATGGGGTCCTGAACATCAAATTTTTTTGATGAGTCTCTGGCATGCTAGAAAGGAAGTGTAATATGCTATATGCATAAAGGTTAGTGCACATGCTAATCGGATAAAACATCGAGGGGGTTGGGATTGAAGCCTATAAATTAGTCATCACAGTGGACACCCAACCTTTGTGATTGGAGATCCCATGAAAAAGGTTCAATGGGTAACAATGAAATTGTAGGTTGACTAGAAAGATCACGACATTTTTATGATGGGTATCCCTAGTCCCATTCCAATGGTGATAGTGATCTTTTTTGTGACACTCGAGGAAGAGTTTAACTCTAAATGAGTCCGAGGCAGGTATTCTGCAGGGTATTGATCACAAATAACCCTGAAGGTCTCACCTAAGTGAGTGTGGTAGTGGGGTTGCTATTGTGGGAGATTAGGCTACTCCCTAAGGACACTCATGATACAGGATACGTGCGCATGACCGTAACACGCAGGCCCAACTAGACTCAAAATGAATTGCTTGTACTGTGTGTGGGGTAAGCAGAAGTTTGGCTCAAGGACCCAGTTCAAGACATTTAGTTCATTGTGGTGCCTTCAAACGGAACTTGTTTTCACTAGGTGTAGGTTCAAACCCAGAAGGTACCTACACCCATTGCACAGTAAAAATGCTCATGTATTAATAATATTGCTTTTATATTTTGGAAAGATTTTAAAATCTTGTGGGGATTGTTAGAAAAAGCTTTTAAAATCTCTTTAAAATAATTTATTGTGTCTAATTATATTTGATAAATAAATGGGTGATTATTGGATATCAATTTTGTAACTCCCCACACATATAATCATGGGATTTATGGCCTATATTAGATGATATTTATGGGTTTCTATATCATATAATTATTAACCCTTGGCCTATATATATGGTGTAGAAAATCACAAGTGGGAGAGTATTTTTACTTGATAAAATTAGGAAGCATTGCTTGTGTTGTTTTACAAGCTAAGTGAGATATAGTTTGAGTATCTAATATTTTGAGCATACGAGCAATTCTTGATTCGTGTGGAAAGCTTTAGCTGCACACAAAGCTTCCGTGGATGATTGTTGTATCTTGGGACTGGAATATCACACAACTCGGTGCAAGTGGGGACATATCTTCTTTTAGGAGAGCACTTTACGCGTGCCTCGATCAATATAAGTGTTTCTACTCTATCTTATTTCATATTTGTAGTATCATATATTATTTGTTTGTTGTGTCGTTATCTCCAATTATATAAGTTTACAAAAATTCTAACATATATTTCCAACATAATCAACCAAACAATAACCATGCACATCATCACTTCCCGGTCAAAATAAATTTTCGGTTCATTATCATTCCGTCCGTAATGTAGAAGATTGCATCCATAAGGTTTCATTTCATTCAAGCTCATTGCAAGCCCTAAGATAAATTCAAAGTACACTAAATATATTTAGGGTTAGGGAGTAGGAGGTTTCTACCTTTGATCCAGATGAAAAGCACGGTGTTGGAGTCGAGTGGGTTTGATTCACTGTGAAAATGAAATTTTCCAGTAGCGACTTTGAACTGAAAACTAATTTAGATGATTCTTGTATCTATAATGGAGCTTTTGAAGTCCTCTACAACCTTGACAAAGGATTCTAAACTAGAAAACTAATTTAACTAGGAGAAAAATGACGATTTGCGAAAGGTCAGGGAGCTGTCTGAAAAATATAGCCAAGATCTTTACTAAACTTTTGATGGCTACAACTCACTCAAAACTCAACCGATTTGGGTGATTCTTATGTCAAAGTCGAAGGCCTCGATGCCCTCTACAACTTTTATTTATAACTTGAAAGCCGGAAACGATTGTAACTTGGAGAAAAATGGAGTTTGCCAACAGGTATATGGGCTACTCGAAAATGAAAATGGTGGTGTGGGTGCATGGAATCATTTTTCCTCCTCCCTCTCTTTTCCTAATCTCCCTCTCTCTACTCGTATTGGTTTCTCTCTTGGTCAAAGAGATGAAGTGGTAGTGCTGGTCTTCTTCTATTCTTTCCTTTCTTTTTTTCCCTTCTCTCTCTCTCTCTCTCTCTCTCTCTCTCTCTCTCAATTTCCAGTGGAGGTGTGTGAATGAGGAGTGGGAAAGGTTGAGCCAGATTGGGGTTTGTATAGAGGTGGTTGAGTGTAGGGGGAGTGGGATGGAATGTAATGGAGGTGTAAAACCACTTGGGGGTGTCACAGGTTGATGGGAGAGTTATGGGAGTCGGTAATGACAGAGAAATAAGGGAGGAGAGTTTTGATTTTTCAGAGTTTAGGGAGGTGTGTGGTGTTGGTTTTGGTGGGTGGAGGAGTGGAGAGTGGGGAGGAGAGAGAGGGAGTTGGTAAAGTGCATATGTATGCATATATGTATTGTGTATGTGTTTATATGCATATATATGACATGTGTGTGTAAATCTAAATGTACATGTATATGTAGTAGGAATTTGTTATGGTTTAAAATGAAATTATGAAATTAAATATAATTATCCACATAAAATAAATTTGAAAAAATAATCCTAATTAAAATTATCCTAATTTTATTCATAAAAATAAGGATTATTACATTATACATATTCTCGTAACTAGATACCACACTTGATGGATATAACTTATTTTTATTTTCATACTTCATAGCATATAGTGACTTGATGATAATTTTATTATCACCTAAAGCGGTTTATAGATTGAGACTATTATTATTTTAGACAATTCTTCTTGAAGTTGTGAGTTGAATATATATTTGGTTTGGATACTTGGTTTATGAGTTGGGTATATTTGGTTTGGGTATTCGGATTATGAGATTGATACGGCTGATTGATTTATGTTAGAGTTGTAGTATTGTGAGCATGGTAGTGGTTCCTAGGGATCACAGACGGTAAAAGTCTAGAAACCCAACCAAGGTAGGTGTTCTTATGCCTTTGAGTAAGTAGGCCTGAGAAATGTGTGAGTTTTGGAAATGCATCTATGATGGTTCCTGGGGTGAGTGTGTCGGTCTCCGAGTCTACCTTGTGACTTGAATTATGTGAGATAAGCTTAAGTTAGGTTTGATTATGGCTAGGTAATTGAAGATTTGGAGTTCTATCGTATCGAAACGGGATTGTTTCGTTTCTTTTTCTTTATTTCGTTTTGATGCTTGAGAAGTAAAAGTTGCCATATATTCAATTTTTCTCTTTTGCGCTTATTAAAACGTAAGTTTTCTTAGAATGTTGCATATACGCACTTAGAATTCGACTTGCTCAATGAAAGAGAAATAGAATAAAATTATCTTTATTGTTAGAACATGTGTGAAGGTTAAGTCCCACATTGAATAAATAGGAAAAAGATTTGACTTTAATAAACAATTGGATGACTCATCACTTACAAGACTTAACATTTTAAGTGGATATGGATCATTTAATGTATATTGGGCCCAACGAATCTGGTAGACTCCGTGGATGCACTCCCTGAATCCGAAAATTGAACACACTTAAATCTCCCCTCTCTTCGGATTCAGGGGCACTGCTGTCCCTTTTGAGGGGCAATTACAGGCCGCTCCGGTCACTTTCCGACGATCGGAAACGTTCACTTCGTAGAGCTCAGTGAGTAAAGCAAGTTTACCAAAAATCAGTTCAATCGGATATCATTAAGTGACTGATCGGTACACATATAACTCGGAAATTATGGGTTCAAGTGGGTTTAATCTAGTGTTTCAGATGCATTCGTTTCATGAAAAAAATGTTCCGATCAAGCACTTATTGATATCCGATTGAAATGATTTTTGGTACACTTGTTCTACTCACCGAGCTCTATGAAGTGAACGTTTTTTTATCGTTGGAAAGTGACCGGAGCGGCCCGAAATTGCGGGGGACAGCAGTGCCCCTGAATCCCCCCTCTTCACTGAGTCGCCTAGCAAACTGCACCACTAGAAATGTCCAACATCTTGAGTATCATCGCCATCATCTTTTCAGATTCCAATTTTTTTTTCCCCTAGTGCTAGCAAATCTACCTCTCAATTTCATTAGTCCTCGTTTTATTCTTGATCTTCTTCCCTGGTCTTTTACATAAAAGTTAGAGAGGAGGTCGACAACCCACATGCATCCTATATATTTTCTTTCCCTCGAAGCCGACCCACCAATATATATCATCATTTAGACTAAACTTTTTTCCATGTTCTTTCTTTTTCTTTTCCAGGCTAAGAAAAGTAGACAAAGGGTAGAATGCTACTAAAAACATGGAGAGTTTTGAGTTTAGAAAATCAAAGGTGAAGTGATGACCGATCAAAAGGAGTTTTTAGGAGATTGTTCATGCAACTGGGATTTATGATTGGAACGGCCACGATCTTTAGTTAAGGTATCGGAAGGATAAAATAATTTTAAATATTGACGCAAAACTAACAAATGCACATAAAAAAATTGAATAAAGACAAAATGAAAAAACCAAATATCCGTTTTTTATTTTTTTTCCCAAATTTGTATCTTCTATTGGGACGCGTAATATAGATTTTGAGGCATGTGGGAGTTGGCTCCTTCCATTTGGAGAGTCAACCTTCGTTTACCTTTTATTCATTTATTTTAGCTAAAACCTCATTTGTCATCATTAGAAAATGTCCAGGTTTTGACATCGAATTCGACTGTTCAGAAATTTCCTGACTCACAAGTGGGTCTTCAAACGAATCTGTGCAAAATCTGTACCCTTATAGTTTGTACCCCTAGCCTCCTCCTTTTCAAATTGAAGAAAGCAGCGAACCCAGTGGAAATGGAGCGGAAAACTCCTCAAAATTACTAAGCTAGCCTCTCGTGTGTATTTATTTGCGAGGTCAAGTTCCAAGAACTTCATTTCCAAATAGGGGCACCAGTTCATTGCCTTTTTCTTTTTTTTCTCCATTAAAAAATCCAAAGAACAGTTAATGCGATTGCGAGCTATATATGTTCACCCTCGTTGCCAGTTTTATGATGTTAAAGGAGAAAACTAGAAATGAATTCAGTAGCGCTTATTGTAGCCTTTTCCAAGTAGCTAACACGTACCTATTTCAAAACTTTTACTAAACTGACACGATTTGAATAAGTTTTGGAGCATTCGAATTGGACCTTGCCAGCAGGTTTCTTCTTCTTCTTCTTCTTCTTCTTCTTCTTCTTTTCTTTTCAATATACCACATATTCATGATCGAACCATCTTTGAGGATATCCAAATGTTATAGCATGTTTATTACAAAGGCAGCCAGTCTGTGTATACATCTATCTCATCAATATATAAGAAAAACAATTGAACCCAAAAATAGTAAATTGTCCATTATAAAATATATCAAAAATTTGATGAAAGTTGAAAAAAGGCGGGCGATTGGCCGAGCTTAATAACACCAAATAGATAGCCAAGAGAGAGATTTTTACTTTTTTAGTGGTCATTTACCCATTGACTTGTATCAATGGATTTTGCATACCAAATATGAAATATATAATGTCACAGCTTAAAATTTCCGAAACCCCACCACTAGACAGTCAATTGTTGTTGGTGTGTGGATTCATCTTCAGTTCTAGAACAACAATGGAGCTTTGGTGTGCTCCCAATATTTTTTGGAGATCCCAGCAGCATCTGATCTCCTTGGAGATAGCAACAATAGGCGTGGAATGTATCGGGTGTGACATTCAATTGGAAGCCCAGCCCAAATAAGAAGTCTACTTCAAGTAGGTTCATCTCTCTTGTGCTGATTCCCCCTACCTTGGCATAATAAGCATTGTTGTAATACCTGAAAAAACCATGCAATGTGGCACATATATTGACTTCAGAACGACATACATCCGGAGCCAAGATTTCAATTCGGAGGTGCCGTCCAAAATAATGTAATGAATATTCTAGGTTAATTATTCATAATACCGAAAAATATACAATTTTGTAAGTTAATCATCCATCAACATACTTAATAATATCCATAATAATACACAAGTTCTACGGTTAACTATTACTATTACCCAAAAATAGGTTAATCACCTGTCAACATATTTAATACCCAAGTACGTGATTTGTATAATAATGTTGTTTTTGTAAGACCCAGGGGTATCTTGTGCCATTCTCCCCACTAATTGGCTCCGCCCTTGTCATATCTATCATCCAACAGGGCAGTGCACTTCAGGATTTCCGTTTCCTTTCTTAAAGCCCCACTAAATGTGTCCATGCACCCGCTCATAGTTATGTCAAGTCTCGTAACTTTTGATAAAACTTGTAACTTACAAAGGATATAGGTGTGCTAGGGAAACTGGTGGGTGCACTTAGAATCACCCTTGCCTTTGCCACAAAAAGTGTAAAATGACAAAAATATCCTGAAAAACATGCAAATCAAAAATATTAAGGGACACTTCAATTTTAAGACTACCTTAGTTAAATTTGAGGAGTTAAGTTAGAAGTTGTTATTTAGGAGAAAACTTTGGATGTTGGACGGCTACGTGGCGTTATCCGCCATGCATCTCGACCGTTCAGACACTACGTCAGACACCACTTTGTACATATTTGCACTCAAAATTTTATCGTGATTAAGAAAGCAAAAAGTGCAATTCGCTATCATTAAAGTAATTATTGAGTTTTAACCTTTTTCGAGGCTCCATGAAATGTGGACCAAATCTAAAAAAGTCATTGCAATTGAATTGTAAATACAAAATGCCACCGTGAGTTGTGGTGCGAGAATCAAGCTGTCTTGACTCCACGCAATTACTGTACTCATTAAACACAAACAGCTAAGCAGTGTGAGTGTGAGTTGCGACCATTTCTACACAACTAGTCCAACAGCATTATACTATTTTTATATTCGAGCAATGCTAAGTACACAACAAAAATATACAATAAAGTGGACAACACACTCACATAGGGTGTGGGTTCCACACACACTTCACACTCAACTGTGTGTGGAGCACACACCCCATGTGAGTGTATTGTCCACTTTGTTGTACATTTTTATTGTGTATCTAGCATTTTTGTTTATACTCTTTCTGTTCTAAATTTTTTGTCTATTTTTCATATGCGTTTAATTTTAAATTACTTATATTATTTTCCAATCTATAATGTTTTCTCTGATTTTAAAATTCTTTTTAATAGAAATAAGATTCATGTTGCATATTTAACACTTTATACATTGAAAAATATACCCCATCCGTTGCCAAATAAGAATGTAGTATTTCTTTAAGGGTATGGTTGTCCCTTAAAAAGTGATCATTTTGAAAAGTTAATGGATAAAAATTTGCCCAAATACTATTTTTTCCTTTTGAAAAGTTAATAAGTAAATAGTTAGGCCAAAGTTTCCACTAAGGTATTTTTGGGGACTCTTGGTATTTTTGCTTGTCTTCCCACTGTAGTCACGGTATTTCTCCTCACTACATCATAAAAGTACTATATAAAAATACTATTTAGCAAAAACAATACATACTTTTGACTACAGTGAGAAGATGGTATTAATAGTTGAAACTCATCCTTGATGGGTCAAAGTGAAGGATAATTATGGTAAGTGAACGTAAAAGTCGGGGAAAAAGTTGATATGAATGGTGTAATGATGATGTCTGTTTAATAAATTAAAATTACGAATCTGCCTACTTAAAAGAAACGAAGGGAGTTGAGAAACTGATATAGTGAAAGTGAATAAGAGATTTAATATGGGATAGAGTATTTTACACGGTCCGGTGAATTGGGCAGTCATTGCTAATATAAATAACGAGATGTATGTGTATGGAATGTACTGTTCCTTAAATATTTATTAGCACACAGTATATATCTAATGAATATGTCCAGGTAATGTCCATGCATTGATGGAGAGAGTCTAAGGGAAAATCCGCGTGATCTTAGCTGGCCTGTCTCATATGTCACATGAGCTTCTCACATGGCCTTTTTCTTTCCTTCCAAAACAACATATTCACAGGATGTCAATACCCTCTGGCTAGTACTATTGGTAAAAACAGTGAAGTGGAACTTAAACAGTGGACCTTACTTTTTTACTTGTACTTTTATCCTGGGTCACACAATTCGCAGAATAAGTGCGAAAGTGAAAGCGTCAATGTTTCAGATCTTAAGCCATTCAAAAATGATTGTATTGCTTGCCCTTGCATGACCAACCACAAACCCTCTCACACGCTGATGGGGGGCAATGCCCCCACCCGAAAGTCCCATCACAGCAATGAGGAGGGTTTGTGGTTGGTTGGCTGTGCCGCCAATATATGTATCATGTTATGGCCCATTAAGATCTGCAAAGAAGGCGAGGATTGGGGCGAGAGCGCAGTGTAAGAATTGAAAACGGAAGCGTAAGTGATTTCAAAGGATTATGTGACTATGGACTTTTATCTAAGGGACAGCACTATCTTTTCCTTGGGTACGGACCGGTTTGAATACCCAGCGAACTTAACCTCTTAATGTTTTCACCTTCTATTTGTTAATTTCCTTAAATGAAGTGGTGGGTTCCTATCTTTGTTGTTTAGGATAATGAATATATATATACATATATGGGTTAGTTCCTCTTATACTTTAAAAAATACAAAAAATACTCGATTTTGTTTCAGGTTCCACTGTGATGTTCTGAATCATTAATCTTGTTTAAATCAGTAAAATATGAGGTCCTGCAAAAATTCAACTCAATCGGATATCAGCAAGTGCTTGATCCAAACAGTTAAGCAGAAACTGTGACAGGAACTAGTGTTTTAAAAACTGTTTGGATCAAACACTTAGCGGTATCCGATTAAGCTGAAATTTTGCAGAACCTTTTATTTTACTCATTTAAACAAGATCAATGGATTAGAACATCACATTAGAACCCAGAAGAGTGAGATGTTTTTTTATATGTGAGGGGACGTAAACTTACAATCACACTAAGCGCAACTAATAGCCAATTAAGAGGCCAGATAATTGAACGAATAAACCCGTTCATGAGAAGAAATAGTCAATCTTTGTTTTTGGCTAGGATTGACCCCTTGATCTCCCCTAGAAAAATATGCCAGAGTGACCAGCTGAGCTAATCCAGTTGAGTTGATTAAAAGAGAAATAACGAACCAAAAAAAGAAGAAGACAAAACTCAAGAGAGAGAAAGAGAGGGGGGAGAGAGAGAGAGAGGAACTCACATGTCATCCATGAACTTAGCAGAAACCAAAACACTGGTAATGATCAAGCGATGCACATTGAATGAATCGATGGGCAGGAGGGGCTGCCGCTGCGCAAACCGGTCCAGATAAACGTATGCCACCACGAAACATGACGGGCTGCAATTCGCGTACTTGAATATCCTCTCCAAGTAATTCTGCACGGAGATTGTGGGCCGAGTTAGCCCATCAAACACCGAGATCTTGCCCTCACGGCCTGTCTTGAGCCGACGACCAAGGTCGTTCGACTCGGCCACTCTCTCCAGAAGAGAAGAGAGCAGTCTAATGACTCGCGGCATGATTATCGCCGGAGCGGTCTCCAGCTCTGCCATTTTGGTTGGTTGTTTGTATGTCTAATGTGTACGCATATATAGTTTTGACTCTTTTGAGTACATGGAATATAAATCAGCTGTATAATTGGCTGTTGATGAGCTGGTTTAAATTTATTGGCCAATGTGGGTACAAGCTTTTTTCATTATGACTTGAATGCCCTTCCAGGTGGGATATAGCTTTTCTAATGGAGTAAATTTTGGATACTCTTACAGGAAAAAAAATTGGGTGCTGGGCAGGCACCACGTGGTTGTGCCCGAGCATACGTTCTGGCCATCTAAAAATGTTTTGGATAGTCTAGAATTCTTCCCTCTCTCTTTTCTTTTTCTCTTTAAAATCCGGACTGACAAACCAAGATGGTTGCCTGAGCACCTATTCCGGCCATCATCCTTGCATTATTATTTGGAGTTTGTTGTAGTAATAGTGAGGGTGACTTGTCTTCTAAAAGAAGGAAAGTTATCTAATGGGTTAGCCACTTTCTGGTGGGTTTGTCATTAGTCCTTGAAATTAAGTAACAATAATGGAAATGGTTTGGCAGCAAATGGAGGAAGAGATCGCTCCCATGGAACTCAATTGATTTTTTTGTCACGCGATATGATGTTAATATGTCAGTGAGCTAAATTAATACAAAGGGTTGACCGCTGCTCCATCAACGCGAACTTGTAATCTCACCCTTGGAACATACACCCAAGAGAAAAGATCACTGAGCCAAAGCCCTAGATCAATTCAATTGATTGCCATGGCTCATTTAATTGAGTAAATGACTAAAAATTTGGATTCAATTGATTCGAGCAGAGAGTATACTCTAAAGGGAAAGTCTATGTCTCCATAAAACATTCCTAGAATTTATTCAGGATTCAAAAGGCAATGGACCAGATTCACATTGATTTTTGAATTTCGTGTGAATTTGGGCCATTGATTTTTGAATTATGGGTAAATTTTGTTTCATTCGGATTGTATCTTTTGATGAAATCTTGTACTGTCTTACGGCCTTTGATCTGATTTTGGTTAATTGAACTTTTTTTTGTCTAATTATAATGCTTCATAATTTGGTCACTCTCCATTTTCCAAACCAAGATATTTAATTCAGACAAGTGCGAAAAATATCACAGATGTGTGGCTTCAAACCGAAGTGATCAATTCTTCTTGACCATGAATCTTCATAATGGAATTAATGCTCTACTGCTTTTAGTGTAGATTACAATCATCACATTCCCTAAATTAGTGTAGTCACACTCCAATAGACTACTCATAATGCTTTCCTTGAAGGCTTGAACCATGGGTGGTTGTTGTACCTTCTAAATTATTATGGTTGTGTTTGATTAGATAGTTAGTTTAGTTTTAATGATATCAGCAGGTGTAATGAGTGGAGAGAGATAGAGAGGGAAATGATATATTTGGAGCCCATAAACAGAGAGGATTGTTCAATGAACCTATATATCCATGTGGATTCGTTTTTGCCTTGGAGGGAGTCATGCTACTATGTGGACCCTCTAAAAATGATTTCATATGAGATTTTGTAGCTCTAAATATGAGATTTTGTGACTAGAGATATGAAAGGCGTATGGTATCCACACTCATATGGATAATCACAAAATCTCATATATGTCCACAAAATCTCATATTTAGAGCCACACAATCTTAAATTAGATCCATGCGAACTTGGGGCGGACCTTGCAAACTGTGTGTACTTGGTGCAGACCTCATATTTGAAGTCACAAAATCTCATATTGTAACACCAAATCTCATATCTAGTCCCACAAACTCTCATATGGGTAATCACATCAATTAATATTGAATCCGTCATAAAATCTCATATTGCAACACCAAATCTCATATCTAATCTCACAAACTCTCATATTGGTAATCACCACAGTAAATATTGAAGTTCCTAAAATCTCATATCGATATACACACTAACATATAGTCAATGGTCAAAGGTGACACAAATTCTTGCACATCATATGTGGCGCAATCTTGGTCGTCCATCCGTATAGAGTGCATACCATATGCCAAATCATATCTCTAGCCACAAAATCTCATATTTTGTGCCACAAAATCTCATATTTTGAGTCACAAAATCTTACTCCCTCCGTTCATGTTTGTTAGTCCACTTTTACTATTCATAGCATGTTAAAAAATTGTACATATTTGTCACTACGAATTTATAAAAATATGCAATATAGATCTTATTTGATAGCTCTCAACTAGTTCTATTAAACAAGTTTTTTAAAATCATAATACTCATTATAAATTGAAAGATATAGACAATTGAAGACATGACACGAATGCCGAAAATGGACCAACAAACATGGATGGAGGGAGTATATGGAAGGGTGCACATAGTAGCATGACTTAGAGGGTTTTTAAAAACTCGGTCGAGATTGGTTTGCTAGTATGTTACATAAACAAAGCAAGCTGGTCGACCACCTTACTTTGTTAAAGAAAAGTAAACTCCATCAATCGATATCTCGTAAGATTTTATTTAACTCGATAACTATTGTAATGAAGGTTGTTAAGTGCATAAACTTAACTTGAGCCACATATTTCTCGGCTAAACGTAACACTACTATACGTATAATAGTACTCCTATAAGATAGAAATTTGAAATAGTATTTGGGAAGGAAAGATCAACATGGTACCAAAAAAGGTCTAAATTAAGGGCTTGGGGTTGCTGCTGTGTAGCTTATGCACATCAGCTGCTACGCACAAATTATTCACGCAAATAGTTCTCCTATTTTATTTGAAATCTGGGTCGTCCATTCAAAAAACGAACGACCTGGACCATCTACAGCAACTGCTGTGCACAAGTTGCACAACAACCCCCATCCCCAAAATAAGCTCGAAAAGGACGCATTAGTTTTTTTTTTATACTCCTTTTGTCCCATTTTAAATGTCTCATACATAAAGTCGTGTCATTTTAACTATAAAAGAAAACATATTTCTAGTTTTTTTTTTTTCAAAAAATTTTACACCATTCAAAACTACTCACTAAGATCTTTTGAATTGGTGCAAAAAAAATTAAAAAGTAATTCCAAAAATATTTCATTTTTTAAGGTCAAACTTGCACGATCTCTCGTTAGGGGACATTTAAATTGGGACGGAGGGAGTATATATATATATTTAATCATGGCATTAGTATTTGAGGACCGCGATTGTTGGTGGTGTTAGAATTTTTTTGGTTAACCACCGAAACTAATTATTCATTTTTTTCACCCCTTTTTCATAAACTAGGCTAATTAACAACAATTTTCACCTTGCACTTATTAAAAAAAAAAAAACAATGTAACATTGCAAATTCTACTGGTGGCTTAAATCTGTTCCAGGTAGATAAATAATTTTTCCTTTTTTATACACTTTAACGAAAGCTAGATGAAGATTCTGATTAAATAGTAGATGGAAAATTCTAAGAACCAATTTGGAATGAACTATCGTAAACTCCAAAGCCCAAAAATGGAACATGTGTGGTGTGCCCTCTTTCCAACCACGACCCATGTTAGAATCCATGTGAAGTGGCCTCCTTCATCAAATAGCAGAACCTCATAAAATCTATTTTATAAATGAATTATTTTCTTGCATCAGACCTTCCAAAATATGTGGAGAACCATTAATTGGTCCCTTTTCATTGCCCAACCAGAGGTCTCTCTTTTTTTTTTTTTTTGGTTCAACCGTCAAGAATTGTCAGGGTTAGCTTATGTACACTTCGACTATTTCCCTACTTGGTGCGATAAAAAACAGACCATCCACACCGGGAATAAGAGATTCACAAGAAATACTCCTATCTCTCTTTCTCAATAAATTCATTGAAATAAGAAAGAAGAGAAGTAAATTACATTTTGCACCCCTTTACTTTCGCTTAACTCTTACTTTGAACGGCCGATTGCATTGGTCAACACTGTATTTTGTGTAAAACGATAGACGAAGAGGCCACATGCAGAGCAGCAAATGCTGCCCCCTCAATTGAATCTTAAGCAGGCGGAAGGTGCACATTAACGCTTGACATAAAGTATAAGTACTGAGGCTAAGTTTGGCTAAAAAAGTCAACTTAACTTTTTGTTTTGTCTTTATTTGATTTTTTTTTTTGTTTGTTAGTTTTGCATCGATTTTTTGAGTATTATTGGTTTGTCTCTGCGAGATGAATCCAAAAAGGTAAAAGATCATGACTATGACTTTCAATTTTTTGAATAACATCAAAAAAAGTGTAAAAAGCTGAATTTTTTGGCTTCTTTTTTTGTCTTTATTCAAAAAAATTTAAGTTTCGGTCATAATTTTATATATTTTTGATTTCTCTCACCGAAACAAACTAATAATACACAAAAAAATTGATGCAAAACTAAAAAATGAAAAAAAAAATCTAATAAAGACAAAACAAAAAGTCCTGTCAACTTTTTTGGCCAAAATAGGCCTGAGTGACAAAACTGAAATGTTAAGATCGTAAAGGGCAAACAAATGTGTAATTTCCTGAAGGAGGAAAAAAGAAATCGTTTTGGCGTGTTAAAGAATATTGCATTTAGCGCGCCGCATGGTCCATATTCCCTGAACATGGGACAATAACTTTATTTTGTCGACAACTGTTCACATAGGACGGCGATTTTAATGAGTCGAACAATTAACAATCAAGGCTCGCACACTCCACACTCACAGGCATAGTTTTCGATAAGATTTTAGCAATCTAGTTGCTAAAATTATGGTGATTTTAAAGAAATAAATTCAAGAAGTTATTCTAATCACAGATTTCAAACCAAAAATTAAGTGTTTCCACGTTTTTATTTTTTTGAATTTTTTATTAATCAATTAAAAGCATACAAATGAAGACTTTAATTTGGTGGGAAAAAAAAAATGAAAAACGATACATAGAATCACTTCATTTTTTGATTTCAAAATCATGATTTTAGAACCTGTTGAACTTATTTGCTAAAATCACCATGATTTTAGCAACTTGATTGCTATTTTTTTTTGGAAAACTATGCCACAGAGAGAGAGAGAGAGAGAGAGAGAGAGAGAGAGAGAGAGAGAGAGAGAGAGAGAGAGAGAGAGCGAGCAACATGCTAGTTCGTGCTATACATGTTTGTGAGGAATGGATGCATGTTCTGTTCCAAATGGTGGCTGTGAATTGTGCATCTAATTCTTATTTACGAGACAAGTGATATACACTGCATATGCTGAGTTCCTCAGGCAAAAATAAGGGTTGAGAAACTTGCTACTCGAATTTGAACTAAACCATGAATGAGATCGGTTTCTTACATAAACAAACTAAACTTGAACAATTTTAAAGTTCATTAAGCTTCGAAACTAATGTTGAATACATTACCATTTGGCTAGAAATTTAAAACGTTTAAACAAATAGCACTACTTGAGAACAGTTTGTGATTAATTTGGTCAAAGCTCGTCTGAGAAAACCTTAGACAATGGATCCCCGTTATGCGCTAATGCACATTAAACTTCATCATTGTGATCTAATCCATTGAGATTCTAAAATTTGCTGAGCGGATCATCCAGTAAAAAAATTCAATTGACCGGATATTACTAGCCGCCTGGTTCATCAAAATTTGTTATACTATGATGCATAGTCAGCATAATTTAGATATTAATTGTAAGACAAAGCTATATTTAATCATGTGAAAATCTTATATCTGATTAACTAAAGTTTGAAACAACTGCAGCATTCATAGGATCTGCAAACAGAGCGGTTCAAATCATAATGATAACATCTTAGTCCACCAGAGCACACTTCACTATTTAGTGCATTAGAGCAATACAGGAACCTTTTGTCCAACTTCCCTCAGGAACAAATAAAAACTTGAACATGTTACACACTTACGGGTTCTTTCAGTTTAGGGCTGAGTCTTTTTTGAGGGTAATCTCCTTACGTGAGAGGAGTTGATTCCCAGAAAATGAAAACTGTGTGCTAAGTGAGGGCCGTGACTGGTGTGGGTTGCACCAGCTCCATCCGAGGTTTGAGTTGTACAGTGGGTCCAATTAGTGACCTGTTGTAGGGCTGTTCCTCGGTTATCAAAAAAAAAACTTGAACATATTTGAAACTCGTATGTTCAAATCAAAATTCGAACTATCTACGTCTCAAAAATTCAAAGGGAATAGGCATGGGTTCGGTAATACTTGGTAGGGCTGCACAAAAAAACTGGTGAACCATGAATCCAGTTCGGACCGAACCGATCCGTGCGTTTTGGATTTTAACCGTGGATTAATGGTCCGGACACGGATTGAAAAATAGTAAACCGTGACTCGCGGTCCGAACACGGATTTTGATTTCGAAACCGTGGATTAACCGATCCGGACCGTGAGATTTTTATTATATATAATTTTTTAATATATATATATATACACACACACACACATAATTTTATACAAACTTTTACTACACAGACTAAGGGGTAAACTATGATCTCTTTCAAAACTTAGATGTGTATTTTTATTGATGATACATTAGTGTGAGATTCCAACGAAGGCATCTTCTCTAATTAGCTATGGGAGCTCTTTACTTTGATTTCCTATGTTTCAAGTTGATGTGTTAGTTTCAAAATAGGAATTAGCAGTTATGAACTTCTGTGTTTGTGAACTTGTAGTGTCCTTAGTATTTATAGAATTTGAATAATGTACTTTGGGATGCTTCTTGATTTATTTTTATGCCAGATTACGACTACTGTAAATAATAATGTCTTATATAACATGTAATCCGTGGATACAACCGGAACCGATCCGTGACTCGCGGATTGGATTGGAACCGAACCGTGAGACTTTTGGTCCGGACACAGATTGTATTTTCTAAAAACCTTGACTCGCGGATTAGGATTGGATTCATGCCAATCCGATCCGATCCGGACCGTGTACACCCCTAATACTTGGGCCGTAGATTCGGGTTTAAAGCCCTACCAAAGGAAGAATGAATATCACGATGATGATTGCTGGCAGATATTTGGATGTGTTAATTAATTATTTTTTTTAAAAAAAAGATTAAGTTAATTAAATTGATAACAATAATTTCTAAATTAAACATCACAAGGTTATGTCACATTCACAAATACGTAGTTTAAGTCTAGGCCGAATATATTAGTGAAATTTAAATTATATTGAAATTAAATAACAGAGCTCTAGTTGGGATAAGGGTTCCACGCCTCTTCGTGCTCTGCCTCGACTGCTGTCTCCTGGAGGTACTACTCACCTCCCTCTATCTCTACACCTGGCATGAAACACCAGAGCCAATAACAACACCATGAGAGAATGATCTCTCAGTGGATAATACATCCCCTTCTAATCCATATATTACATGTAATAGATATAATTAATTATTCAATTATAAGGATGACAATAAGTAAACAATCAGATCTTTTTCTTTTACTAGTTCACCCTATTTGAATTCTAAAGTTTTCCTCCTTAGATAAACCTTTGATTGTCCAATGACTAACACCCCTCTTGTTTGTCCTATGAATCCACATAAGTTAGGTACCTAGCACATTTCATTTATGACCATAACAAGAGTTACAGGTACCCACCGATGTCAACCATGTTGTGTCACACCAGAATTTTGATCGCACAATATTTTAGAGTCCGTCAGTTGCCCTTCGCAAAGGGTTTCGCTAAGCTGCTTTAAAACAACGTATGTGGGTTTCCCTTAGGCCACTCCATTTCCAGAAATCATTATAGGCTGCCCATGTTGATTCGAGTTTCCTTCAGGCTGCTCCTATCCCAAGAGCCCTGGTAGATAATCTTCCATCACTTTATCATTAGTCTAGTTATCTTAATTACGTCTAATTCATTTCCCAACGACGAAATCCTCCCCAACCTGTTGTCTATTCTAAGAGTTGATCAATCAATCACAATTACATGTAAAGACTCATAAATAAATCAAGAATAAATAATCATGTTAAATAATCCAACCCACACATCAGTTGAATCCTATAGTACTTGTGTGGTTACATAAGTCTTGGAGTCCAACTCATAATTTTATAAAACTTCAAGATCGTTGTGTAATTATCCACATTCAAGGGGTCTAAGTGTAATTTATACATCTTGCAGCTTAAATATCACGTTTAAGGAAACCATCGGGTTTAAGTGAAAATAAACAATTTATTGGGGTCAATGTTGATAATAATAATAATAAATTATAAGGGCAATTTTGTAATTAAATTAAGTCTAGGGGTATTTTTTTACCCTTTTGTGGGTCAATTGGAAAATTTATTTAAGTCAAGGGTCCAAACTATGAGATTTCCAAAGTTTGATTAAGAATACCACAACTCTCCAAAGATGGTTCAAAGAATATTAAACAATCATCTGCAAAGAACAGGTGGGAAAGAGAGATACCATTTCTGAAGAGTTCAAGCCCTTCAAGCTGATTGAGTACACATGAGAGAGTTCCTAGGAAAATGATGAATAGGTATGGCGATAGTGGGTCCCTTGACACAAGCCTCTTTGAGGGGTGAACTTTTCTGAAAAACCCCTATTCACAAGTAGGGAGAAAGAAACAATGGAATATCATTGATGAAGCGGTTAGTCTCCGTCTAGAAAACACATTTTTCGGAGAGTGAAGGCTAGGAACTGCCAGCTGACTTTATCAAAAGCCTTGCTCATATCTAAATTAAGGACTGCCTTAAAATTGTTCCTTCTTTGGTGTGCTCAATAAGATTAGAGAATTCACAAGCCAAAAGGGAGCTATCAGAGATTAAGCGTTCCAGAACGAAGGTGTTCTAGGATTGAGATATATAGCGAGGCAAGATGCGTTTGACTCTATTAGCCAAAGTTTTGGAGATGATTTTATAAATAACGTTACATAGGCTAATAGGTCTGAAATCTCCTGGTGATTTGGGAGAAGGGATTTAGGAGGATGAGGGCAATATGGGTATAATTGACTTTCTTTAGCATTCTACTTGAATTGAGAAAAGATAGCGCAGCCAAAATCACTGGGGTCCCAATTGTATCCCAGTAGGAGTGGGAAAACCCTCCCGAAAAGCGATGTGGAAAAGCGATGTGGACCTGGGCTTTTATACTAACATATTGATGTGATATTTAACACTTATAAAGTGAAAATTTACTAATTTTGTCTTTTTAGTAATTTAGTTAGTAAATACATACTTTTATTATTTCTAAAACTAATATCTCTATTTTTTTATTGCATGTACTATATTTCTCGTTTAAGGAAAAGAATATATATTATTGTACAGTCAAATTTTTTAACTACCATTAGTACTTTGGTTTCGTAATAATCAAATGTAAAAAATTTATAACAAATTTGTCAATACGTGCATTTTCAAACTCTCAAAAAATATATTTCAATATACAACTCTTTAATTTTCATACCAAATTTTAAAAAACTGGTGCCAAAAAAATTTTAAAAACAAAATGACACTAAAATACATTTTTTTTATATCTAAGTAAAAATATACGTTCCTCAAAGAGTACATTTAAAAAAGAACGGACAGGACGGAGTATTAGTTAACAAAAAGTCAAAATTTGTCAAGTCAAAATTAAAATTAAGACTAATTTAAGAAATTAAAGATTAAAACAAGATCTTAAAAATTTGCAATATTACATTTCCGATTTTAACTTTTTGTAGGTTCTTAAAAATTGAGCGCTAAGACGTTCCCAGGCCTATTGTCTATCAAACAAGGCTCTAACGTCATTCATGCATTCCCCAGTTACGAACTACCAACACCTTTTAGTAGAATTAGTGCAAACAGAGCACATGAACTCTTCAAAACCATCTCACATGTGAAATCTGTAGGGGAGGTCAGCGCGAGACCACTTGTTGACTAGAGTCAACGTTGACCAACCAACGAGATTATGACAAGTGTCATCCAGGTGGCGCGGTTTCCACGTGACGCCGCGGGCACCCTCCGCCGAAGCGGCAAGATTTGGAGGGGCACCGGCGCGGACGGTGTCCGCTACGGGGCCACTATTATGGGACACTTTCAGGTAAGGCGCGCCTCAAACAAGCTACACTACATGCCCATCCGCCAGGCGTGCTCGAAAGAGCCGCGGAGTCATCCGGACAGGAGAATGACCCATGGTTCGGGCGTGATTGGCGCCGCCGTAACACGAGCAAGTATGCGCAGAGGCCATCACCACTTCAGCCTGCACAATACCACACGGGCCTAGCGCGGGTAGCCCCGCCCCCCGAGGCTTGGTCATCGCCGTATATGCCGCATCAATGCGTCACATTTACCTTTGTTCCCTACGAATAAGGAGACGAAGGCTTTGCGGCTAAAGAATAAAGAGGATCGCCGCTGCTGGGAACGTCACCAAGACCGCCACAAGACGATCGCCAATGATGACGCCAATTTATCGGCCAGTTGTACTGAAAAGGACACGGTTATCATATTATAGGATACATGTACCGCACCTCAAGGATTGGCCCATGGTGCCTATAAATATGTGACATTCCCTTTCAACCCTAGGTTGGTGAAAATCTTGCATAAGCATTTGTCATTCTAGAGAGAGAAAAGGGTAATCATAGAATGAAGAACATTCCCTCCGATTCTTCCCCCATCTCCTAGGTCACCAAGGGTTTCACGGATCGACCGAGAGAAGATCTCACCGCCTTAGTTCTTTCTCAGCAAGACACCGCCTATTCTTCACCCTTCCTCTGACCCACTCTATTCTCTTCTTTCTCATTTTTTATCGTTAACTATCCACACCTCTCCAAATTCATCACATTAAGAAGAACCACTACCTACATTCAGCGCATCACTGGGGAGGTTGCTTAGTTGATGGTGAACACGAAAGTGGTCTACAAACTTCAACCATGGCAAAGACCAACGAATCAAAATAACCCGTTTGACGGCTACCCAATCGGTAGAGGATGCTACATCTAGTCATGGAGGGAATGAAGGGGAGCAAAACCAGCGGGCACCAAACATGGAAGTTTTCCATGCCATGCAGTCGAATCACACAGCTTATGCATAACCGCATACACAAATTATTGGTCGGCCATAGCAGTGCTTTACGGAGGTCATTATCACCGCTTACCTAGGGCTCAACCGGTAATGGCGACTCGCCAGATCCATGCCGGGGAAATCCACCCATCTGGTGAAGCTTCCACTAGGCCACTGTGCTCATGGGACCCGTGCAGGATGGCACCTTACCGGTGGCCCAGCGCCAAGCCACCTGGCACCTGCTGATCCCCTGCTTCACCCTCGCTTTGCGTGAGAATCCCCGCCTCCCACTACGTGAACCGGTTCAGACATCACCAGCAAAGATTAGGAGCATGCCGTGGCCACAAAGCGGGGTGACCCTAGCAAGTACAAGCCCTCTTGCAAAGAGAGAAAACCAAAGAAATCCCCTTTCCTCCCTCCCTAGCCTGCATTCAGCCACCACCTCCCATGGCTATTCTCCAAATGCCATATCCCGAGGGGATACATACCAATCGGGTTCGTGAAGTTTGATTAAAAGAGGGTAATGGCCAGAGCATGTCAGGCCATCATCGAGACCCTAGAGCATTTTCTCGAGACACAAACCTCGTGTCGAGAGAGTTCTCCAAATCTCTAACCAACAAGCTTATACATGGTACGCCAACCTCGCGACCCTACTCTGTCGCCCCCCGAAGACATGGTTAGTCGCCTATGCAAAATTTTTCCGCATTACGCCGAGAAGATCACCGCTTTGTCCTGGTGAAGGAAACTCAAGGCCCCAAAGGAGGACATTATCGACTACATCGTTTCTGTTTCAAGATCGCAATGGGATTGCCTTGAACCAAAGGGACGAGGAGTATTTGGTGGAAATATGCACATCCGGCTCTTGCGCATTATCACCATTCTTGGTTAATGTCAAGATCCAGACGTCGCCTTAATACTCGAGGCAAAGATATAAGTTGCGCCACACCGCATGTACCATATCCGCAAATACCGGAAGCAAAGAAAGTCCCACTGCCGCCGCGAATCGCGACTTCCGGCCTCCTTCGCGCGCAAGTCGCAGGGGACGAGGGCAAATGGGCGACATGCTAGCGGGCGTGTGGACGGGCTGGCAAGAACGCCGCGGGCGATTGGAAGAAGCAAAAACGCATAAAGAAAGCTCGGTGAGCCCCTTGATTACCCTTTTGGCAAAGATGGAGGAAGTCAAAGCATTGGTGAAAGAGTGGATAAGCAGATGGTGGTCTCTCACGCCGATATATTGAGGTGCCGCCATCGCCAAGCAGCATGAGAAAAGCCCTAACTATTGCATGTTTCACGCATACACCAGCACCCCACCAAATGATTGCCGGATCAAAAGAATTTTCAAGAAGAAAATGGACAACAACGAAGTCATGGATTACCACGGCGGCACAGGATGTGCGACGCATCTCTACCCTGACCACGGACGGCCAACATGGCCGAAAGTGTTTCGAAGTTCATACGGTGACATATGAAGAAGAGGATTATGGTCGGAGTACGATTAAACTGCGGATTATGAGCACGTACCTGTGGGTTTGACCATGAAGAAGTTTACATGACGCCGCTTTTTTACGACGAAGCTTGATGAGATCGCCGGGTACGACACTCCAAAGAAAGTCCCCTCCGGATCCGCAGAAATGGCTAAGATTTTGCAAAATAGCACGGTTCAAGCACTTTTACGATGGAATGGGGTTCACACCCAATGCGAGGTTTCGATGACGGCGCTATCATGGCCATCGTATGAGGTCAGCGAGGTTTGCGCTGGGCATGGGGGGTCCCTCCCTAGGACGATCAAAGACGAAGTCAAGCGCAATTACGCTCTCGAGGCCGACAGGGAAGGTCCCGCACCCGCATAACAAAGCCGCTGTATGTCACCGCGTGTCAACGGCGTGGAGTCGAACGAGCCTTCATGGATGGCGGGGCATCCATTAACATCATGCCCATGTCAACGCCGCTAAAGGTGGGAATTCCGCAGGAGCGATAGTGAAGTCCCTAATAGGGATAACAGGTTCCAAGGGGACAAGAAGGAATCACCGGGTATGTGATTGTCGACCCTCACTTGATTGGAGCCCATCCTAATGCGCCACCAAATTCCACATTATTGATGCTCCCGAGCAATTACCACATCATGCTGCGGTAGCATTTGGATGCAATAAACTTTGTAGTCATTCCGTCCGGCTATAAATCAATGCTGAGAGAACTTGTCACGAAATTTTGGTAAAGTAGCCCGATACTTGACATCGGAAAAGCCCGGGTTTAGTGAGTGAAGCACACTTACAATAGGACTTCGATTGTACTTCAGGAAATGGAGGAGAAAAGCCCAGGAGTCTTGTGGTGGCGAGATCATCAGGTGTAAGCGCTTGAATGGGGACGTGGGATGAGGAGAGACTTCCCTGCGAGCAAGAGAAACCCGGTTTCGGCGCCTCGAGGCCGGGAAGATTACAAGGTCAAGAAGGAGGAAGGCGATTAATACTTGCTTACTTGTGGTGGCGGGCGGACACCTGCACTTATAGGAAGCATCGACGCGGTGCACAGAGGCAATAGGGCTGAGGGAGACGCATGAGATGGTCAAGCCGTAACCGCCGGAATGCATGCGTGATCGACCCAAAACCACGTGCAGAGGTATTAGGAAGAAGTCAATCGAAAGTGTGATGGTACCCCGGCCCTGTTCGCTGAGCCGGGCGCCGATGTTGGGATGAAAAGGCAACTCATTCGGGCCATTAAGAATGCATACAAATACATGTATTTGCTTGGTATTACGAGAGATGCCCGCTAGACATCCCAATTGGTGGTACACCATCTCTAACACTTTTTCCACTCTACGGTCAAGGTGGCCAAGCACATCACCAACTCGAGGAAAAGATCAAGGGAAGAAGTCGAGAAGTCGGTAGCGGGTCGGATTCATTCACCTCTATACAAGACTTCTCCGGCTTGCCAACATTGTGCTGAAAAGAAGAACGCAAATACGCTGTGATGTGTCGATTTAATTCTCAACAAAACCTCCCCAAAGACGAAGTTCCCATTGCCGCATCGACATCGCCGGGTAGATCGCACCCTGGGCACCAACCGCTTTCATTCATGGATGGATTTAATGCGGTACAATCGATCAAGACGGGGCCGAGGATCTAAGAAAAGACCGTGATTCCTGACGCCGCTAGGTAATTTCTATTACACTGTCATGCCTTTTGGCTTGAAAATGCCGGCGCTGACGCACTCAACGCCACGATGACGGCAATCTTTCACGATATGTTGCATCACATTGTCGAGGATTACATCGATGACCGTCGCTAAGTCGAAAAGAGAAGCTTGACCATTCAAGCACTTAGAGACAGGTTCGGTAGGTGCGTAAAATTCAAAGATGAGGATGAACCCACTCCGCGCGCTGCTCGGGGTCGCGTCGGAAAAAAGATTTGGGGTTCTTGGTCCATAGACATGGAATAGAAGCATGACGCCAAGATAAAGTCTATCAAGGAAATGCCCCTCCGCACTCCCAAATGACACTCAAGAAGTTTTTGGGATCGCATCGATTTTTTAAGAGTTCATTCCAGCCTCGCTCAATCTCGAGACCTTCAAATGACTTTGCTAAAAGCGGGAAGGCAAGGTTCGAATGGAGCGCTGGAGCACCAAGGCGATTTGAAAGAATCAAGGCCGTGGCCGACCTCACCGCAGCACTCATGATTGCACCCCCAAAAGGGCAACCCCCTAATTTTCTACCCGACATCCACCCCGGTATCCACGGCCTTACTCAGACCAGGAAAGTGATGGCGCAGAGAGGCCAGCACTACATCGCCAGAAAAGTGTGCGAGCGTAGGAGCTGCGACACGTTAGTGGAGCCATTATTGCCCGGCGCTATGTTCACAAGACGTGTTTATGCCTATTATTTCGGCTATTCAAAATAAACCTTGTGACAATGAGTGATCCAAGCTACGCTACTTGCTATCGAGACTAGCTCTTTTCAGTGAGAGGGCCCGCTGGCTTTAGCCCGGCAGAGTTTGAGATATATCGCAGGTGTCCCTCCCAAAGCAATTAAATGTCGCAATCGGGCGATCTACTTGCACAATTCCTGCTTTACAATGCGAACCCGCTCAAGAAGAGTCCGCCAGGATGGTTTCGGCATTAGCGCCACGCCCCGCTTGCCGCATGGACGCTTAAGCTTCCGGGCCGCAGAGAGGCGGCGCAGTGGCGCTGAGTAGTCCTTGCCAAGACGGATGGTCGGGCAATACCCGCTGCATAAACTAGCCTTCCAAAGGTTCAAACAACGGTGCGTAATTTGCAGGCCTTAATCTTGACTCCCCGGCCATTGCTAAAGGCATAAAAATCCTCAAAATTGTGGGGATTCAAAAACTTGTAATTCTCAAAACCGAAGGCACCTTCGCATTGAAAGAGTTTTCCACTCTCACCAGATAGGCTGGGCGCTCAAAAGTCGGCGTAACGCTTCGATAAGGTGGAAATTGTTCACAAGCCCGCATCGCATAAATGATTTCCCGATGCTCTTGCCACTGGGTCGGGCGTCAATTCAACGAAGAAAAAGGTAGCCATCGAGATTGTCAAGAGGACCGCCCATCCGTCGGCGAAGTAACAAAAGAACAAGCCGCGTAAGAATGGCAGAAAAGATAGTGAAGCAATTGGCAACAAAGGCAGCGGGACTTTCCCTTGACGTAATTGGCACAATTCACCATGATCGGAAGAAGTTATACTACCGCTGCCCTCGTGGGTGGCTCAAGCGCGTGTATCGGATCGAGGAAGCAAGAGCGTGTCAGGTCGATCCATGACGCAACTTGTGGAGAAAATGATGTCTCTATACCGGGCGGGTTCGTGAGACGATATTATTGGCCTAGCATGAAGAATGACTCACGAGGTGACAAGGAATTGTGAAAAGCGCGCGCCAGAGCCACGCCACCAAGAATGTCGCTTCTGTAGAGAGCAGATCGAGGCGTAAATACATTGATTACATCAATGAGGGGCGCTACCCGTGGAAAGGGGAATATAGAGGCGATTAAAATGTCCGCACACGGTTCTTTTGTAAAGGATGGAAGCCTCTACGTAAGAGAGCCCCGGATGGCATCCCCACGATGCCTTCCAATGAAGAAGCGTAAGAGGTGCCGCATAAGGCTCACGAAGCCAGCATCGTATGAACGCGAAATTATATGAGCACATCATCCACTTAGGATATTACTGGCCGCGAATGGAGTCTGACGCTAAAGCTCATGTGCGCCGTTGTCACGCATGCCAAAAATTTGGAAATTTGGTCCATGCGCCACCGTTGAAGTCGCACGCCATTCGCAAGACCCTATCCTTCCCATACTTGGGCAATGGATCTCTTGGGCCCATTTCCCCAAGACTCGCCAGTAAGCACCAATGGATTTTAGCCGCAATGGAGGTCACACTAAATGGGTGGAGGCCATTCCCTTAAGAATGCGACAGCGCGCAAAGAGGCTCAATTCATCAAAGAAAACATCATCCGCAGATTTGGCATACCAAAGGTCATCCCGTTTAACAACGGACCCCGCTTGTTAACAGGACGCGGTACATTGCTCGATCCCTACTCCATAGAGCACCTGACTTCGACCCCATATTATCCACAAGGGAATGGCCAGGCGGAGGCCACGAACAAGTCACTGGTACGCATTCTGAGCAAGTTGCTGGATGAGAGGGGGGGGACATGGTCAGACCATCTGGTCACCGCGCTCTGGGCCTACCGCACAGCCAAGAGAAAGGCCACGCGAACTAGTCCCTTCAATTTGGTCTATGGTGCGGAGACGGTACTCCCAGTCGAGCTAAGTGTTCCCTCTGCTTGGTTGGCCCCGTCCCGGCAGAAACCACCGCCACGAAACGGCCGCTTGAACCTGAAGCACTTGAAGAAAGGCTAGAGCTCATGCCCGGATCATCAAGCCAAGTATTGGGAATCAGTGTCGAGGTTCTACAACAAAGAGTGGTACAGCGGAGTTCAAAGTTGGGGACTGGTGCGAAATCTACAACGGATGTAATGAGGAATGTTAAGCTCCCCAAATTCACTCCGAGATGGGAAGGTCCATACCATGTCATCCACGCAGGGACAAGTGGGCATTACAGGCTATCCAGGGTCTCTGATGGGTTCCTAACGGGGCCCATTAACATTAAGTTCATGAAAAAGTACTATCCCTAAGTTATTCATGTTTGATCTTTGTCGCCCTTTTATACTGTAAACACTGTTTCATTGTAATGCGAAGTTAATGAAATACTTGTTCAATTAAATAACCTTACAGAAACTGGTTCTATGTGGTGACCAGATAAGTGATAATCTTGATGTAAATGCCAAGGAACATGCATGAAAAGAATTGTGCAAGAGCTGAATCAATACCAAAACATAAGTTTATTCAAATTGTGGTCAAGTCTACTACAAAAAAAAAAAAAAAAGAAAAAAGAAAAGAAAAGAAATACAAAGAAAATCATGGTAAAGGCTCGTGAAATGTGCCCTTAGTCACGTGGTCGCCCCTCTCGAAGATGTCACCGCCAAAGCAGCCTTCATATTCTTCCTTCTCGCCGCTGAAGGACCTCAAGTTCGACTTGACGATCTCCGATTCCTTTTGCCCTCTCGCAAGCATCGCCCAGCGCCATATCTATCTTCTCCTGGCGTAGGTTGATCTCCTTTTCTTTGCTTCTACCCGGCGGGGGAACTTGAAGGCGGCCTAGAATTGTACATACGTTCCAAATGGGCTATAAGCCCCGGCCGACCTCCGGACCTCCCAAATCTTGGGGAGATCAAGGAGGGTTCCCGCCGAATCTAGCGAGGACAACTCACCAAATTTCTTGAGAGGGGCGGTCCGCAGAGAATCGATGATCTCCGGCCGCGGCGGTCCATCCCGGCATTCCCCTAGGGCACTCCTTTGCCGGACATTACATGAAAGTCTCTGGATGAGTCAGCGAACCGTCTCCCGGTGTAGGGAGATTGTTGGCGACAATACGAAAAAGACAAGAAAGGTTTCATGAACTTCGGGGAGGCTGGATGGGTACCTCCACATGGCAGCGAGAGTCGCTATAATCGAGAAGGGATTGATCTCTTTGCCGCCGTTGTTGTTGCCGCTGGGTGCCGCTGACCCCGCTCGCTTCCGAAGCTTTCCTCATCCGTGGATGGGTTCTTGCCGCTACCGCTAGCCGCTTGACCCAACATCCCCTGCTGGATCACTTCGACTCAAATTCCCCGCCATCATCCCCTTCTCGGATGTCCGCCTCGTGAATAACGGGAAGTCGCCGAGTTTGCGGCTCTCTCCGCTGAACCGGCCGACCGATGTTTGTGCTTGGTGAAACGCCTTCTGCTTGCCTCCTGATACTCCCCCGAGGATCCACAAGCCAGATTCCAACTCGCAGTTATCTTTGAACAATTCATGAATTATAGGATCAACGGAAGTCGAACAAATTCTCCTATACTATGGATGGTGTGCGGCCCGGAGCTTGGCCCCACATGAATATCGCCCCAATATTCTCAAATGTGCTGGAAGAGTCATGATGATTACCTTTCTCCGCTGATAATGAGCGTTGACGGTGAACCAGAGGCTGAGAGTCTTCCTCATTGTCGCTTTCAGAATAGGGCCGCATAAGTTCCTGCTCAAAACCTTGGTCAAACCTTTGAGGAGTCCTCCCGAGCTCTCCTCCCTCCCTGCGGGTTCTCTTTTCGTGCCCCGTAACGCACTTCCCCGCCTCAAAGAACGCCGGCATGCGGACCCAACAAATCGGCAATAGGGGACTCACCCGCTCCCCAGCACTCGAATCATCCGCAGAAGCCTTGCCTCTTTGCCTCCTCGCGGTGGACCCTTCGGCAATAGTATGAATTGAATTGGCGGAGGTGGGGTGGGGAACTGTTCCACCGCATCACCGCCACGCCGCTTTGCAGTATGACGCCGATCGGGAGGTTGTCACCATTGCCGCCACTATCAATTGCCACAGCCGAGTCGGTGGTCCTCGCGGGCGTACGACCCGCCCCCAGGCGAAGTAGCCGCCGAGTCGCATGGTCCGTGTCGTAGTCCCGGACTACCACTAGGCCCTCGAGAAGACCCGACCGCCACCGGACCGGCCAAAAAGATTAGCAATGGCAAATGAATCAGTAAATATAAAGACAGGCAAAGATATGAGCAAAAATAGATAAATAATAAATCGCATACCCTGTGTAATCATGCGACATCGAATGGGTCGAAACCACCTCCCTCAACCTCCCTTTCACCCCCGGCCCGGGCCCTGCCGATCTAGTAACGCTGAATACCGCCAATGCAGACACTACCGCCGGCTCGGGGAGATGCCGAGATGCCTCTCCGCTGCCCAAATGACCCAAGACGCCACCATTCCAAGCAGTCAGTGGCTCGGGAGAATGTAGGTGGAGTCCGGCTTGAAGATGACGCTGGGCCGGGCCTTAATCGCCGCCTTTGCACAAATGCGTAGAAAAGAGTCCAGTTCCCCGCCAATGAAGGCTAAATTGTGTTGAAACCAAAGGAGGCCCAGAGATTCTGAAAACGCCGAGGCCGACCCCTGGGCCAAGATAACATCCGCAAGAATGCAAACCGATTGAGGGCCTCTTTGGAATTCTGGGTTCGTGCCCCCGCCGAGGGCACCACCGCATCAGAAATAACCGGGCGCTGCACCGTCCTCTGGTTCATCAGAAACCACTGCCTCCCATTTCTCAAAGACCAATAAGGGCAATGCAAGCGACTCAAGCAATACACCCCGACGAAGGTTCCGCTTATGTATGACTCCAGACGGAGAAGTCAACCTCCCCCGGAATGTCCGAACATAAATTGCGCACACCGGCCCAAAGTTCCTGTGATATGGGCGCCGATAGAAATGACGCCATCATCCGTGTATTCGGCCCCAAAGCTTGGCCGTAGATGTGTTGTTCCAACGAAGAATGATTGGCTACGAGGCCCCCGGCGGTAAACCGCAGACGCCTGGCCGTCCTCTTCACCCCCGACGCCCCCATGCCGGCCCAAAGCGCGGCTGCATTTGCCGCCAACTTCCCCGCCTTTTGGGCCACAACCTGGGAAATGTTCGCATACCCGCCGCTAGCCAAGAACCGGGTGTGGACCATAGAAGTGATGTCAGAAGGCCGACCAACGCTTCAAAATCCGCTGATATGCGTCCAAATTGATAGAGATGCCTAAGAAATAAAGGGCCCGTAGGAGTCTGCCTCCCCGCCATCCGCACCGCAAGATGAAATGTGAAGTCACTGGCGCCGATGGGGAAATCCGCAAAGATGAAGAATGAGAGGAAAAATGCAATGAAAGCGGCAAATACAAGTCACCTTTATATACTCCCCCCTCGATTGCCCGGGCGCGCTGAACTCCCGGCATGCGGCCGGAGATCCTTGAAGAAATGCCGAATCCAAGATCCCCTGTGAGGTCTTCTTCGGTCGGGCCATGGCCCCGCGGGCTTCCATTCCTCGTCCCCATCGAGAACCCCCGGCGGCCCGCAGCCTTTATAGGCCAACTTAAGACAGACCACCGATTCCCCGATCCGCACGGGCTTGCCTCAAGGGGCTCGAGCCCCCTCGCGCCGCCAAGCAAAAAGAGATGTAGGAGTGCACCGTGTCCCGGAGGGTAGGTCCAAACTCACCCCATGGGAACACGTGTGAGTATGTTACCCACCTCGACATCGTGAAAGTGAGGGTTCTCGTTCCTCCCAGCTTAGGAAAAGGGCACTGGAGATCTTGAGGCTCTCCGAGATGAGGCACGCCAAGAATTTGTTTATGCGAAGTCGCCCTCAATCACCTCAGAACCCATTCACTCCAACCTACAGGCTGGTAGGGCGGAGTCTTGGACGCGAGAGAAGGGAAAATCCCTCCTCTCCGAGAAGGCGAAAGAATGGATCGAGGGTGGCACCATATCCCCATCCTCGGCAAAAGTTCGGGATGAATGCACGTGAACGTTGGCGGCTCACCACCCTGCGGATCAGAGGACTCCCACCCTCCCATGGAAAGCGGTCGCCCCTTGCCATGAAAGTACGGCCTCTACGCCATTGACGGGTGAAGGGAATCCTGACCCCGAGGAACCGTGGTCCTGCCACACCTCAATTGCTCACCACGAGTCATTTTGACAAAATGAGGGTGTAGTTCAATGTAGAAGTACGGAGTCAGAGAATACGGGCCTAAAGTGGGTCCGGGTTTTCTGGAGGAAGAAGGAGAGGAAGGAGAAGAAAGCTTTTGCAGAGAGGCCCCGGGTGGATTCGTAGAACGAGTGAGAGAGACCTATGGGAAAGGGGTGAGATATTTATATGAACTGATGGGGCCCCCGAACGTCACAATCAAGCCGTCCGGGTCCGGCCGGAAGCGCCCATAATGATGACCCTGATGGCTAAACGGCGCCAGAAAACGCCGCTACTCAAATTTAAAAGTTTTCGTAAAAACGGACAGATCGGGCCGATGTCACGCCGCTCACGCCACGCCACGCCGCGGTTCCACACGCCATGCTGGGCCGCTGTGGGGGAGGTCAACAAGAAGACCACTTGTTGACTAGAGTCAACGCTAACTAACCAACGAAGTGATTATGACAAGTGTCATCTGTGTGGCGCCGCTTCCACGTGACGCCGCGGCACCCTCCGCTAAGCAAAGATTACGGAGAGACCGCGGACGGCCGGTCCGCTACGGGGCCACTATTAAGTGGACACTCTTGTGCAGCATGCCCCGCTATACAAGACTACATGCCCATCCGCGCGGTGTCGAGTAGCCGCGGAGTCATCCTAATAGAGAATGACCCATATTCGCTGATTGGCGCTACCGTAACATGAGCAAGCATGCAAAGAGGCCATCACTACTTCAGCCCGTAATAATACCTTGCCGCGGTTTGTAGCGCGCACCGGCCCCCTCGAGGTCGGCCGCTGTATAAAGGCTGACCGTAATGCGCTGACACCCACTCTTACCGAATGCGGAGATCTGGGCGGTCAGCGGTTAAAGAAGGTATATCAGGATGGGAACGGGAACAAGACGCCGCCTACGCCACATGACGCCACCCGCATGACGGGCCAGCCACAGACGGAAAGCGACACGGTTATCATATTATAGATTGACCATGTGCCAAGACTCTCGCGACGGCCCCATGGTGCCTATAAATACGCGACATTCCCTTTCAACCCAGAGGTTGGTGAAAATCTTGGCATAAGCATTTGTCATTCTAGAGAGAGAAAAGGGTAATCATAGAATGAAGAACATTCTCTCTGATTCTTCCCCCATCTCCTAGGTCACCAAGGGTTTCCTCACGGATCAGACTGAGAGCATCTCACTGCCTTAGTTCTTTCTGTGCACACCTGCTCTATTCTTCACCCTTCCTCTAGACCACTCTATTCTCTTCTTTCTGTGTATTTACTGTTAACTATCCACACCTCTCCAGCTCATCACATTAGCAAGAACCACTACCTACAAAATCAAATCGTATTCAAGCATTAGTGAATGAGTGTAAATCAACTTGGGCCCTAAAATCACTTGCAAAAATGAAAATTTTAGAGACAGAGAGTCAGAAATCTCGTGTGGAAATAACCGCTCATCGCACCCCCTTAGAGATGCTGCGTTATCACTTAGATTTTCATCATTCTTCTCACCAACAATCAAATCATCTTTGGTACAAATTCCTATCTATATGTTCGTAAATGGGCATATAATTATATTCTCTACAATTTTTGGATTTTCCCTTACTTTTTTTTTACCTGATATCTGGATATCCACATCTATGTGCATCTCAATTAATTGGTTCAAAAAATTTCCAGGATTTCATACATAACTTGATTCTTGAAGACCACAATTTAAAAAATGATCACACTTCTGATCTGCTTAGACGCGACGCAAACATTCATCAGAAGAATATCATTCTCATCCACAACTAAAAATAAGTTGTGTCCAAAGGTGTCCTAACATTTTTAAATTTCTTCATCACTAGATGATTTCTTCCTAATGATGTAAAGAAAAAAAATGAAAAACTGAACCTCGAACAAAATTAAATTGAAAACCCCTCAATGGCTCAAAAGAACAATTTTATTTTCAATGCAATTGCCAGCATCGATCTCAATAATTAACAACTCGAATTTTATCTCAACAATGGACAACTAGAATCATCCAAATGACGAGATAAAATTAAGACCATTGATTACACAATCAATGGCTTAGATGTCGCGTACAACTCTATAATGCGGCTCTGCAATAGATCCCCAATTCATACTCAATATCATTAACTCAACTGTAGGATTCAGAAGCAAAGCTATAGCATCAACCGACTGATAAAAGTCTCAGATCAAGTGTTGGATTATGTTATGCTGCTTCATCCTTATCCAAATTACACTGAACACATTAACAAATCAAATCAAATGATAAAAAAAAAAAACGCACACTTTTTGGAGCATAAGCCCAGAAATTAATCCAAAAAATTGGGGGAAAAAAGATTGCTCAGTGGTGGCTAGTTAAGTATTAGGTTCGATTCTGCCAGCAATTTTCCTCAACTTCAGTGTCAGAAGAGGGAGCTTATTTATCCTCATCGCAATCTCAATTTCCCAAATCCAATTATCTTCGGCGATTTCAAAATAATAAAATTAAGTTACACAAATACATGAACACTTTACAGATATATATAAACATATACGTACAAATACGAGAGTATGTAGTGTGTGTGTGTGTGTGTGTGTGTGTGTGTGTGTGAGAGAGAGAGAGAGAGAGAGAGAGAGAGAGAGAGAGAGAATCGCTCAGTTCAGCGGGGTTGTCGACACGCAAATTTCCCTCAAGAGAGAAAACTGCATTCCGGTCTGTTGAGCTTGAATTTTATGTGGTCATCACCGCGATCTCTCCCAAATTTCGACACAAAATACAGAAAACGATGAATGAAACAGAAACTTAGAATAACAGAGCTAACCCTAGAATGATTTTGGAAGAGTACGTTCCACGAGTATTTCTCAGCCATGAGGTTGGATCGCTTGCTTTGCTACGATTTATAGGCACTCGATTAGGGTTTTCTCAAGCAAGGTTAATCGCACTTTTAATCCTTCAACTATTCGGTTTTGTTTACTTTGGCTCTCATGTATTAATTGCATTGGTTTTATCCCTCAACTACTAGTTAATCTTACGGCGTATAGTTGAAAAGTGAAAACATTGACCAAGTTAGGGATAGAAACATTCAGACATTCAGGGGCGGATCCAACGATTCCACAGGGGTTATCTTTGAATTGTAACTTGGAAAAAATATTTCACAGTTCAATATGACAAGAAGATAAAATGTTTAAATATTCTTCATTAAACAAAAAAAATTGAACTTAAATTATTATGAAAGAAAATTCTAAAATTTGCCCATTAGGCTGACATTAACGCTTAAAAAATGTATATGAATATTTAAAAGTGTATATGAAAGTGAAAAAAGTACATTAGAACTTGTGTTTTTTTGTTTTCTTGTTGCCTTATTGTCAGCCAACTGGGCTAACAATAGAAAAACCTTTTTTATATTTTAATCATTTACAAATTTCTCCAAATATGCAATATTCCAATGCAACTAGAGGTACTTGTCTCATCAAAATAATTTTTTAAATAAATGCTCTTTTCAATAAACCTTACAATATATGCGGTTCAGACCATCACGATTCCGGGTTCACAATTATCAAATTTTTCTTCAAAATTCATTCAATAGGGTCCTAAATTATGAATGAAAATTCAAAAGGTTCAATTGACTACCTATAATTACCCGATTGAGTTGATTTTTTATAAAACCAATCAAAAATTATTTTAAGGTTCTTGAACAACTCAGATTTTTTACAAACCCAAATTTAAAAACAAAAAAAATAGTTTCTGGAAGTTCAGGAGGTCACATAACTCATCTTTTTATTGCAAGAAAGATAAATGTGAGCGAAAATCTTATCATATGATGTTCACATTTTGTATACTTTATGTTCTCAACGAGGTAAACAAAATGAATAGTCTCTATAATGACCCGCCTCCGCCTTCCACAATATTGTTAGCTTTGGCCACCCAAGCTTCTTGGACTGTCTAGTACGTCACTCATCCCAGGATTATTCCAGGGTGAGCACACTTAACAGTGAAGTTCCAATGAGTTTTTGACGCCTACACGGCTTTAAAAGACATTTTGCAAGTTAAAGCATGATCTATTCTCTTATATCATAGAACTTCGTTGGATTTAGGTGGGGTCATGGGCTGTTACATTCGCCCTACCTTATGATGCAATGTCCTCATTGCATATTGGCTCAATGAACTTCTCTTGGGAGGTATAACACTTAGTTTTGCATAGCACTTTGTACCCACTTTGAGATTCAAGAGATGGCTCCTGCAAATTCTCTTATATCAACGACCTTTTTTCCATGATTCCAATGTTTAGAAGATACATGAATGAGAATGTGATGCCATTATTTTATGATTCCGATGTTTGAAAAAGACAAGAATAAGAATGTGATTCCTAATAACATATTCAACCAGGAATCACGTTCCCAAATTGAGTGGGAATCTGATCCCCCCGTTACCCTATGAGAATCTTCCAAAATACTTGTTTCCCGCGTAAGATTACTAAATTAATTCAAACACCGAACTAGAAAATACTCCACTTATCAAGTTTCTAGGAATTCGATTCTCAGTAATTATATTCATATTCCTACTCAAAGAAAATTCACAGGAATTCGATTCCAAGTAATCAGATTTCTATTCTTACTCATGGTTCCAGTCATCCAAACACATTATTGACTTCATTTTGAGTGATCAAACAAAAGAAATACGGAGTACTAGAGAATGGAGATGGAGACGAACTGAGCAACTTGTGACTCGGCTCTGCTCAACTCGTTTAAGTGATATAGCCGAGTTTAGTACTCCAGAGCTTGGGTAGGCTCAAAGAAATTCAGTTAGGCTCGTTTATATAGACTCAGAGTCATTTAATGAATAAATCGGGTTCAGCTTGTTAAAAGCCTGGCCTAGCTAGAGCTTGAGTTTTTAGCTCGTTTAATAGATTAACCGAGTTCAAGCACAACAAAAAGCACAACAAAAGCCGATTCATTGCTCCGTGAGAGACGTTATAAATGAAATGAAATAGTATGTCCCTATCCTATCCTTTCTTATCCTCTCTTCAGAATGGGACGGCCTGAGAGGAACATGGAATTGATTTCTGTTTGACCCCTCAAATTCCCTCCACTCAAAATACTAATTCGATGAAATTTTCCGACGATATATTGTGAACCATAAAAAGCATGATTTTCTAGTATTTTTTTAGAGAATGATTGGCATAGTATTTTTTTAGAGAATGATTGGCACACATATGTTCGGATTATTCAAACTTATTTGTATTTGGATAATCACAAAGGGTTTGTTTGTACGTCAGGGAGGCCATTTTTCAGTATGGGACAAGATGCGAAAAAACGATACTACACCCGTTCCAAATTTCTTGTTCATTTCTCAGCATGGGTGTTGTTTTTCAATTGCTCATAATTTTCGACATACTTTACAATGTTATTTTACAATGCTAAAAACTTTGTGTAATAAAAAATCGAAAACTATCAAATAAGATCTATATTGCATATATATAAAATAACATTACGTATTTGAAAATACAAATAAGTTTTTAAGAGGTGTCATTAATAGTGAAAATGAACAAAAAATTTGCGACAGGAGAGTACTACTATAATTTGAAGCATTTTGAATAGAAAATTTAGAGGCCAGTTTGTCTCTGATAACGTAAAAACACAAAAATCACGAGCCCCGTAATATTTATTTATCAACTACAACGCATTTAGAGTGTCATGTGACTTTGTTTTAAGACCATTTACATACTCTCTATATCCCATTTTAAATGTTCCTTACAAATATTCGGGCATTTTTCAAACGTCTATATCTTTTTATTGGTAATGTTTTCAAAGTTTTTTAGAATGTTGTCTAATAAAACTAATTAAGATCTATAAAATAAGATCGATATTGCATATAAAATACATTATAGAATGAAAATTACAAAAGTTTTAAAATGACACACATAAACGCAGAAAGCAATTAAATTGAGACGCGGGGGTAAATTTTAATACTGTACACTTACAAAACTCAGTGGGAAATATTTTGATAGGGAAGTCTGAATAAAACCCAGGGGCCAATAAGATTGAAACACGTCCCGCACTTGCTTCCCCCCTGCCGGAGGGGAGATCCACTCGGAAAAAATCCTGTCGCCCGGAAACAGAGACGATACTCCCCGAGGGAGAGAGAGAGAGAGAGAGAGAGAGAGAGAGTGACTGAGGGAGAGGGTGGATGTTTTAGAGATGGTTTGTTCAAGTCGGCTTCTGGCACTTTCGTGCCCTACATCGCCGGTTCTACAGAAAAAATCGGTACTACCGAACGCGAGATTTGTTCAACGAAAGCTCAGATCAAACCACAGATGGCGATCCATGGGGCCCGAAGCCGAGAGCTCATCGTTTGCTCCTTCAATTGACTCCGAATCAGCTGATATGAACGCGGCTGGGTAACAAAAACTTACTGTTCCAGTGCCAATTGTATTTGCATCTGATTTTTGCATTTATAATTCGTGAACTTTTGTGTTGCTGTGCTTTGAACTTGAATTAAAGGTTTTAGTTCAGCTGAAAAGGTAGAGTAGTGATAGGAGTTGAGGATGGCCATGCTATCTGTAAATAATTGGAGGGGTTAAAGGCGTGATTAGGAGTTAGTTAAGGGACTAATATGAGAAAGAGTTTTCCAATTATTTCTGAATAGCATGGCCATCCCAGCACGTGTCAAACAGCAACTGTTGTTCGGATGGAGCAGTTGTAGAGTAGATGATTGATTTACGAGGGGCGAAAGTACTCCGTAATAAGTCAACGGTGGAGAAATCGTTATTGCAGGTGATAGAGTATTGATGGTTGGAAATTTCATTAACTAGAAAATCCATACACCACGTAGGATTACCATAGGTAGCACACTGATGGAGATTGTGGTCTGTGTAGAATGTATGAAGAAAGACTCTGTAAGTATGAATTTTAGCAGAATAATGCTTGAAAAGATGCAGGAATTTGATTGAACTATGAAATAAAACAAGCACCATAAAAGATTTAAGGGAGCACATATGAAATTTTAGAGGAACAATTCGAAGGAAACACCTGCCACTCCTGATTCAATGGTGGATCAGCATTTGGTATGCAAAATTCTTGTTGAGTTATAACTTTTTATCGGTGTTGGACCTTCATTTGAATAATCTGTAAAAAGATTGCTTAACTTTCTGCCTTTCTGGTGTAGATGGGGGTATAAACTTGCTTGATCGTCGTGTTGGCACATAGCTGACTTGACCTGTTAGAATGAAGCGCAAAAGGGGCAATTACATTGCTTGGTTAGTTTGCTCATCGTATATTGTGCTTTTGAGTGCAGGTTTTGCATCATTGAAGGGCCTGAAACAGTGCAAGATTTTGCCAAAATGGAACTACTAGAAATTCAAGATAATATTAGAAGTCGTCGAAACAAAATATTTTTACATATGGAGGAGGTGAGCTTCAGGGGTAGAACTTGCTGTTTCACTCTCTTGTCCTCTTTAATGACACTGTCATGACTTTCTGACGAGCTTTGTGCACCAATGGCCATACAGGATGAAAATTTTGTATTTCTTATATTTTCCTCATGTACTACAGTTTCTGCTTTAGCGTGTGCCCTGTTGCTTCTGGCTTTTTATAACTCCAGGAATAACGGTTGAATTGACAAATGCATCTTTGTGTAATGGATGGAGCATTTGTCATTGGGCAACTTAAGTATTATAGTTGAGCTTGCATTGGATACTGCCATAGGAGACTACCCAACAAGGGTGCATGGGATTCGTTTTTAGTTGGGCACGTTGTGAGAACTCTGGTATCCAACAGAGCAATAAAGGAGTTGAGTTCACCTCATTTGATAAGGTAAAGGATGTGCCTTAGTGATCTTCCAATCCAGTTGGTGCAGTAGGAGGGATTGTTCTGGTAAAGCTTAGTTTTTGCCTTAACTGCATGTAGAGGTTCTCCTCCGACTCTGGTTTGCATTCTCATAGTGGTTCATATCACATTGAGCAATATCTCTTACATAGTTGTGTAAGGTACTTTGTTACTTCAGTACACGTGTATTCCAGCATGGGAAAAAGTACCAAGCAAGAACGAACCTTTTATTTAAGATAGAGCAAAGTTGCGGTCTCGGTTGTTATTCAGAGCATGTGTTTCTCTATTCTCTAGTGTTAGATGAAATTAACTTGTAGATGTGCACCCACCAATCGGAGTAATATTGTCAGTGCTCAGCTGACCCAAATCTCCTTGAGTGGCTGATCATGGTGTGTAAATTCACTTTGGCTTGGTTACTTTTACTTTTAGAAATTTAAGGGGCTGTATTAGTAGGTGATGGCATAATTAGGAAAATTAGGGCTAACATGATATTCATGCATACCACAGGTTTGGTTTGGATCCTAATTTGATTGCCCTTTTTGCCATCTTTTCTTTTCCTCTTTTTCTCGGGGTAAGTGTGAATCTTCTTGCCTTCGTCGAAAACCTTTGGACTATTCGGAAACATACTTTGTGAAACGGTTCATGCATACTGTCTTTGATTCTTAACAGAACGTATTAGTGCTTCCATATTCGTTGATGTGTTCTTACAGAACTGTGAGCCTGGTTGTTGATCCACTCGTCATGTGAAAATAAATGTGGAACTTTGTAATCCTGATATTCGTTTTTTATTACTTTGCAAATTAGATGCCTGTTTTTGTACACCTCATTTTGTATGTGAGGCGTCATATTGCTAATACATACTATGTTCAAAATCATTCACAGGTTCGTCGTCTCAGGATACAACAGAGACTAAAAAATGTTGAATTGGGAATCCAAAAGGATGAACAAGAAAATGAACTTCCAGACTTTCCTTCATTCATTCCCTTCTTGCCTCCGTTGGTAATTCTTGCAATCCATTCACATGCAACATTGGCTTAGTGACACTATTTTTTTTTTGTCAAGACGATTCAGTTCATTTGCTTGCCTTCAATAGATCTTTGTATGATTAATAGACGTGTTTATTTCATGCAGAGCTCAGCAAATCTTAAGCAGTACTATGCTACTTGCTTTTCTCTCATTTCGGGGATTATCATTTTTGGCGGTCTTCTAGCACCTACTGTAAGTTTTCTTTTACTAGGCTATAAGAATCAAGCACCAAGTCATCTAATAACTTTAGAACATTACCCCTTGTTATGTTAGGACAAGTTTGATTCCATTTTTCTCTTCATTTTAACATGATATTATCATAAAAGTGCCAATGTCGTAAATTGGTTGCCATCAAACTTATCTTTGGTCTGTTAATTTGTGTTTCTTCGATATATGTGCTTCACATCACATTTTCCTTGTATGTAATATGTATTCTTTGTAAGGAATAAGGATCTATTAACCAAAGTTCTTGTCCCATTATCAAATACCAGGAATTATAAACCCCATTAAAGATGGGTAACATTATATCAGCTGCCTACAACAAACTTTCCCTTTTTATTTTCTCATTCTCATGTTGTGTATCAGCTTTCTCTTCAATGTGTAAAAGAACGGGATCTAAAACTCTGGCAGAGCGTAGTCCCCTTGGATGTTCTAGGTATCTAGAGCTTGGCTAGAATGGGTTGGCCTAAGGTTTGGCCTGATTTGGGGGAAAGAAATTCAACAAATAAAAAAGTTCGAGGGCCTAGCTGAAGCAACTCTGCAACAGGAATTTGCAGATTTAGCTCGCGCCACAGCCCTGTTAGGTGAAATTTTTACACGTAAAGAGAGGTTATTGCTTTGTGAAGGACCCTGAGATTTATACTCCACAATATGTCAAAAAATTGATTGGTTGTTGGAACCACGAGATCAAAACATGTTACATTGTCTTGGTTCTCAAAGAGATTTGCTTACTGTCCTACATAGAAGAAGGCTTTTGGAGAAACTTTTAGAAAAAATTGATTGGTTGTTGGAACCACGAGATCAAAACATGTTAACATTGTCTTGGTTCTCAAAGAGATTTGCTTACTGTCCTACATAGAAGAAGGCTTTTGCAGGAACTTTTAGATCTGGACAGAGTGAAATATAGCACATCCAGCTTCTAACCGATATTTCCTTTTATTGATTCTCTCAGCTGGAGCTAAAGTTGGGAATAGGAGGTACATCATATGCAGACTTCATTACCAGTATGCATCTGCCAATGCAGTTGAGGTATGCTTGTATGTTCGTGTAATCGTGTATGTTTTCATAAATGTTAGCAGTTCTGATTTTTGTTGTACCCCCTTGCTTAATTTTGAATGTTTTCTCTTATTACTTGGTGAGAATAGAATTTGCTTATTATTTTAGCACTTAGGGACTTTTGGTCAACTGCAGTGAGGTTGATCCTATTGTGGCATCATTCTCTGGGGGTGCAGTTGGAGTGATCTCAGCTTTGATGGTGGTTGAAATAAATAACGTAAAACAGCAGGAGCATAAAAGATGCAAGTACTGTCTTGGAACTGGTATGGCCTTCTATTAATTTTACTGTCTGAAATGCATTTATAGGTTTCCACTCTCGGTTTAGGTGTTTATGTTATTCACTTGGTCTGTATATGCTACATGGGGTTGGTGGAACGATATTAAAAAATGGTTGCTTTGATTTGATCCATTCATGTCTTTAGGTGCTTGAAATTCTAACCCAATTATGCCAAATCTACTAGGCAGGATGTAAATGTAGTGTGGAACATCCTTTGAAATATCCGCCGATGTTTGGTTATATGGCGGCTGATGGGTGCTGCATGATTAGATAATTGTCTCTAGCTTTGAAAGCCTAACTCCCCCGGCCCCTACAACTTGAACTTCTTATGGCAAAGAAGAGGTGCTTGAAATTCTAACACGTTTATGCCAAATCTACTAGGCAGGAATAGGATGTAAATGTAGTGTGGAGCATCCTTTGAAATATCTGCCTACATTTGGTTATATGGTGGCTGATGGGTATTGCATGATTAGATAATCGTCCTTACAACTCAAACTTCTTAAATTCTTATCGAAAAGAAAAGTGTTCACAGTTCTTTTACATGTCCAACGTTCAGCTAACAAGAATTAGTTTACTAAGTGTGAGAGTTTCTAGAGTCAAGGGCTGTGGTTTTGGCTACATTTTTTGATGTGTCAAGTCGTGCTGTTGATCTCATACATGATCTACACGCCTGTTTGACATCAAAATAGCTTTGTCCATATTTCATCTAGAAACCTTGCTAAATTCTTCAACGTAATGGAAACTCCTTATCCCCGTGAACATTCCTAAAACTAAACCCACCCCAATTGCCAAATTATGTTCTGAAACTCTTCACATCTTTGGGCTTTGACCACAATTCCTGAGTCCTTCCAGATGGCAGATCTCTCCCTTAGTGATCACATCTTTATGTCTAGTGGATGATAAGATTGATCAGAGCAGACGACTTGGTCTTGTACAAGCAGTTGCATCAGAATTCTCTTGAATATCCTGTCCTTTCGTTTACTTCTCGTTGTTTTTCCCCCTTTCTTTCTTCTTTACCACGAAAGAAGTTTTCTGTACATCTATTTGATCCCGTGCTGGCTTTGTTGTTCCCACCTGTCTCAAAACAGGGAGCTTTTTTCGTGTTGCATGTTTCCGTGTTGATGTTTATGCATTTTTTGGAATCATATGTTCACCTTGTTCATGCAGGATATCTTGCTTGTGCTCGCTGTTCAAGCACAGGAGCGCTTGTCCTTATTGAACCAGTGTCTACAGTTAATGGTGGAGATCAGCCCCTTGCACCACCTAAAACTGAACGATGTTCAAACTGTTCAGGTTCCGGAAAGGTTAGACCCTTGCAATTTCAGGATTTATTTTTCTATTTCTTGGTAATTGACTCGTGAACTTTATTTTTTATGTTTTTGGAAGGAGAACATCAAATTATTGTAAGCCAAAAGAACAGAAAACTAGACTAGGATCATTCTCAAAGAAGAAACACTTAAAAACATAGCTAAACAACCACCCAACTTGTGCGCTATCTACTGATGATCATGGCTTGCTTGGACGAACAAGTTGTATTGTGGGTGAAGAACCTAGCAGATGAGGTGCTTCCTAGCCCTACCTTTATTACCTACTAATTGAAGTTACATGATCTCTTCATGTGCCGTACTCCCTCCGTCACGTACTTGTAGTCTATTATGAGAAGTCTCGTCTTTCTTTATCTATTCTAATATATAAATGGGGAGCACAAGTTTGGTGTGGAGTCTTTTTGAGGCTAGCTCACACTTTTGTTTTCCAAAAAAACCCACGTGTTGTAACTGCCATCCATTTGTAATAGTTGTAACTTATGCAGATAACGAGGGATAAATGCGTAAACTAAATGTGACGGTAACCAACTTGGCCTATCCATTCTGTAACTGCCTTCTCCATGCCCCACGTCGACTTCAAACCCCCAGTAGGAGAAGGAACACAGAAACCATTTACTTCCTAATCTTTGAAAAAAAAAACATGGTATGCCTGATGCTGTTCTCTTGAATCGGCGCCACCGCAGGCCGCGTGCTCTCCTGCAAAACTTGCAACAGGAAGTTACCGTCGTTCTTAGCCTTAGGTCGCCACCGTGGCCCATTCCAGCCACTAGAAGCCGAGATTGATGGCAGCGGATGGAGACGTACGCCACTTTCAAACACCCGAAAAGCCGAAGATGCACGAGTGCTCAATTTGCGCGTTAGAGGTCGCGATTGAACAAGTGCTTGCCGGACACATGAGAAGACACTGCCCAGCCGCAGGAGGGAGCGATGACGGGAGATGGGTGGGGCTGGTTTTGGAGAAGTAGGTTGGAAGCGGGAAGAGAAAAATGGACTAATTCTACACTTCCAATTGGTAGCCGCAAGGAGAGAGAGAGTTTGCTCTTCCAAAACCGGATCAAATGACAAACCAAAAATAGCTTATTTGATGTGTTATTGAATTCGTTGTCCATTTGACAAAAAATGATAACGACTATACCCAGATCAAATGATGTGCATTTTTTTTCTCTCTCAAAACTCAACTTGCACCCGCATTGCGCATGCCCCGATTTCTATATTTTTTATTTCCTTAGTTTTGCATTCTTGATAACCAAAAGAAAAGAAATGAAAAGTAACCTTATTCTTGGATTTAATTTGTTTTTTGATCGATTATGATCTTATAAAATAAAATTAAAAAGAGTTTTTTTATGCCTATTGTATTCTGCATTTGGTAGAAAGGGTTTAGTTAGAGGGGGAGAAGATGGTAATTAGGAAAGGGTTTAGTTAGAGGGGGAGAAGATGGTAATTAGGATGGTGGCTTAATTAATTTCGTCTTCGAGTTTACTGATTTTTATTTTTCTCTACAAATAGTTTCTTCGCACCCATTGCGTGAGTAAACTCGACTTGCACATGTGATTAATTTTATTCATACTTTTTTGTCAAAATTCAACTTGCACACGCATTGCGTGTGCCCCAAGCTCTAGTACAAATTAAGTGCTTTTAACTTTTTAATGGAAAATGTAATTAATAGATCAGATTTCAAACTTGAAGGTATTTTTTCCAGCGTTAACCCTTCGATAGTGAGTTTCTAATACATTTTTGCCAACTCGTAAGGCATAATGTTGAAAACTTGCTAAACGTTATGCTTACTTTTCAAACTGGACGTACATCTTGAGCATGTTACCGAGTTCAATGCGACATGCTAATAGTTTTTCTAACACCACTTCCCATTTGTTCAGGTCATGTGCCCTACATGCCTCTGTACAGGGATGGCAATGGCAAGTGAGCACGACCCCCGAATTGACCCGTTCGATTAGGAAAAGATACCATTGCTTCTTCCGACGTGCACGCCTTTCAGACCCGAGTCCAAATCAACAAGGGGACGAGTTCCGTTGGTGTGCACTTATCTTTTCTGTTGGAGACGTAAAGCTTCTGCCACATAATGTGGTGGTGAGAAGTCCTAGCATATTTCTGTGTATAAGCTTCAACAGATGTACCAAAAATAAATAATATAAGATTCAACAGTGTCATTAACATGAAGCATGTCCATAAGATTGTGATTCTACCATTATGGAGCCGGCCTTTTTGTCGAATAGGAATAGTTTAAGAACTTATGTTAAGGAAATGCATTTCTATCTTCTCTTAAATAGGGTGGTCATTTTCAGAGTAAAAAGACTCCAGATTTTGTTTTTGTCAGTCCAAAACATAATATTAAAAGATGGTCTGTTTATTTTTCCTTGATGCAGTTGTGTACACTGTATGATTCTGTTTTGTAAGGAAGACTGAAATTGGTGTGCTTATAGCAAGATACTCTGGATAACATTTACCAAAGAATAGTTCTTCTAGGCTCTTTCACTGTGAGTCAGACTATGCATAAAGACAACGAGCATACAGAATGTGTACAAATCACTATGAGGGACCCACAAAACAATCCAAGCCATTCATTAAAATAGTTTTTTTTTTACAGTTTAAATTATTTTTGTAAATGTTTTATATGTACAATTGTCCATTTAAAGGAGGCTTGGATCATTTGCGTGTATATTATTTTTGTTTCACTTTCAACTTCTTGAGAATATAAGATCAGAAGTACACGACCATTGACCATTGCTCATAAATGGTGACATTCATTTACGCAACCCTATATCCAATGGCGAACCAAAAAATCATGAGGGTGTTCAATTTTTTTACAATGTACACTATCTCTAGACCACATTATATGAATTGGGTGTTCAAGAATGTAAAAATTAGGTGTTCAAATCAAGCTATTTAGGGATCAAAAAAAAAAAAAATCAAGCTATTCTGTTCAACAAAATTTTGTTTTATGGTGTTCCAATTGACCACCCTTTGCAAAGCTTGGAGTCGCCTCTGCCTATACCATTGCTAATTGGTGGGAAAATAGTTCAAATAAATGACTCTTGTAAATAAAGGACCTTAGTTTGAATTCAGGAAACAAGTAAATAAAAGAAAAGATAGCGCACTGTTCCTCTCTGGAATCGAACCCTAATTCCCCGTCACCACCATAGTAGGCCACTTTCTTACCATCGAAAGTTTATGATGTGGAGACAAATAACATTACAACTCTCTCTTGCTACAAAGATTTGTATTGCTCGATCAAACGAGAAGCATGGAGGCGTGACGAAGGGACTACTGTGCAACCCAAGCTCTGCAAATAAGCAATCTGCAACCCACAGAAAGAGCAGAGCTGTGAGACTCAACAGTCAATCTTGATCAAACTTAACATGTATAAAAGCAGGAAAGGATGAAACTGGGGTTGTAAACGAGCTGTGTATAGAGTTGTTCACGTTTGGATTGCTAACTCACACTTCTTCGAAAAAATGTTCAAATTTGATTTATTTACATAAGAAGTCAATCTGAATCAAACTTTTTCTAATGAGTTAGAAGAATACTTCTGTAATTTGAACTAGAGTGGGATCAGGGAGAGACCCCTATATGCAAATGGAGTTCAACTAGTGAAACCCGAGGAAAAAGAATTACTCCCCTAACATGGAAATCAAGCAGTTACGGGAAATGTTTTTGGAAATCTCAACTCAGAAACTTGCAAGGAAGAACAGGGATTTGTAACAAATAAGCTATCTTCTATCCTTAATTCTTCGAAGAACCTGACTTTCGTGATTATTGAACAGGGAAGCCAATGCAAGAATAGAATTTTAACTAGGGTATGTATGTCACCTGTTTAGGGGTGGCACTGGATGAACTCATCGCATTCTCAATCCTTAGTTTCTGAAAATGTTCCTACAATGTAAAAAGAAACAGATCACCATCCAAATTATAGATGATGACGAGAACGAGAAAAAGAAGCCTTCGTAGAAGAATACAGAAGATCCAAAACCATTTTCAATGTTAGAAGTAGAGCCAAAAGTCTAAGACCTCAAGGAGAAAGAATTACATCGAACACTGAAACCTGTGGAACTCTCCACCATTATCGACGATATAATCTAAGAAAGAATGAAACTTCAAAAAGAACAAGAAATGTTTAAACCACAACAAAGAATGAATGGAATATACATCTTAAGAAACCATTTTGTAACAAATATTTCAAGTTTCACTCCTAGCTATCTAATATGGACACTGTTTCACACATGTTCGCACAATATGTGCCCCCAAGGTGTATTACTGAAAAACATACCTGTTTCTCCCTCATCAAATGGGCACGCTTATCAGCAGGTATTTGCAACCACATCACAACCTATTCCAACAAAAATAAACCTCTTAAGTTTTCCATAACTTAGCAAAAGCTATGATATGCTAAAACTTATATTCGCGATATACAGAAAACTTACATGTTGTGCATATTGGAATGCCTCATCACACTTCAAGCAGGACTTCAGCACACGCATAACATCCTGACATGTCATGCAAGTGCCGTAGAACCATCAGGAAATATAGCAAGACTAGATTGAGGTTGTTTCTAAGCTTGAGTCGTTGCATCCACATTCCACTTAGATTTTCACCATCATTAAACAAGACTTTTATTTATTTATAAAATTAAGTCTGCTTGAACTTGAAAAAATTGTGCTTTTGAGCATGTAGAAAGAAGGTTATAAAATGAGACCAGACGAATAGAGAAGATTTGTGATCGAAAGTCAACAGAACTTAATTTGTGAATGAATGTAATAAAACGTGTTGATATTCCAGGTTGTAAATAAAGGTCGTTGTCGATACGTATCATATCCGCGGTTACACAACAGACCCTGATACCGTTATTTACTTACACAGATTGGATAAAGTCCGATATATGGCTGTCTCACTGCTACCGTAATGTTTCCGATACCGCTATTTAAAACCCTGATTGCTCTACAAGTGAAAGCACAATTTGTTCATTTTGCGGTTGACACATACACCACAACTAATAGAAGCTGTTAACTTGGATGTTTTTTTTTTCCATGTAGAGATTGAGCAGAGGGAGAACTAGTGGGTAAGATGAAAGTGAAATTAAAGTTAAACCACCTTGTGTGTACTTTTCTTCAGTCTTAAACGTTCATCAATTGCAAAGGCAACCTGTAAATACATCAGATTGTATAAAATGTGAGCTGTGCGTATACTGTTGGCAACCAGAGAAAAAGGAAAGTCCTAGGCATCATGTCATATGCATTCAGAGGATCATAAGGGGAGAGAGTAACAAAATATAGGGGAAGCAAGAATGCAATGTGTTACTTGGTTAAGACCATGCACAATTCGTGGTTCAGAAAAATTTGCAAGTTTTCAAACAAAACAAAAATTCCCAGGTAACATGTCATTTGCAATGTAGAAGTGTAATGCACATGCCACAAGCTGTTGTCTTTAAGAGCAATAGCTGGTATATGAAAGAGAGAATTGAGTACAGACTCAGGCTGCAGGCAGTTCATCCCCTTAACAGCTCCACATTGAGGACAATTAAGTTAGAAAACCTTTTTCCTGTACCTATCAACAGCATATGTAGCATTGCTGCTCGGTGCCACTTAGACTAGCATCAGTACTAAACAAAGGGAACCAGAAAGGAAAAAATATAAGGTAATGCATCAACTACAAACGAAAGACAAATTGACGAGATACACTGGGTAGTGGGGAGACGGGTGATTGGGCAAAAACCTAAGAAATGGTGGATATATTTCAGACTAATGATCTGAAGATGGTGTAAGTATTTAAAAGGCCTGCAAACACTGTAAACAAATTGTTAATAATGAAGGCGATCTTTAGGAATGAGCCTTCATCGAATGATTCTAAGTTGCACCAGCCTCAAGGAGTTCTAACCTGCTATATTACTCGATATACATTGTTGAGTTCATTTCTTAACAGCTTAAGCTTTTGGGACTACCGGTAACTTAACATGATATCAAAGATTTGGTTGGGAGAGGTTGGGTTCAAGTCTCTCTGCTTGCATTTGTTACCCATTTGCATAATGCTTCTCCCCTTCGTATTTTGTAGGGCTCTATCTATGAAAATTGCACCGCTCTATCTATCAAATAATACCTAGTAGATTAATGACTTCCAACATGTCTTCACCGTCGGTCTACCAACGAAATCATTTACTTGGTTATGGAAATTTCACAACCATGGCCAAGGTTAGACCACAAGAAAACTGGACAAAAGAGCAGAAATCCAATGATTACTATAGCATAAAAAAACTCCCAACGTGGATATGTCCCAATAAAGCATATGAAAGAAAATAAAGGATTAGATTCACCTTGTCAAGCAACCTTCTTGGATCATGAAATGCTGGCTTCTTGGCCCACTGATGGAATAAATGGGAAACAACACCTCGCTCCTCCACATTGAATCTATGAACCAATATGAAGAAATCAAGCAGAAATTAGTCGATGTAGAGCAACATTAATCAATATAAACAGGTGGATAACAAGATGATCATATTCATTTGCCAATCCCAAGACTACTTGGAGAAAGACCTTTTCAAAAAACTATTCCCATTGCATGCCTCCATTGATACAATTGACTCTTTCGAAGCTTCATGGTCATGAATCTCGACAGAATCATTTGGAAGCAAATCTGCCTTGGCAAGTTCTATTCCTCCCGATAAACCAGCGTTGGCAGTGCCCTTTTTAAGATTTTGGTCCTTTCTTTGTAAATCATTTGAATTCACATCGCCCTTAAACCCAAAAAGAACAGAGAAAAAGAGAAATAATTAGCTAAAGTTAGTAAATATAAACCTAGAATCCAGCATGCAAAGAAATCAACCCAAGCTTCTCAATTGTAAATACAGGTTACAAATTAAAGGTGATTGTTGGATGAGTTTCCGTGTCAAGGGGGTGTGCATGTTCTGAGAAACTGCAAGTTGATACTTAGATATTGGAAAATGCATTAGCTTTGACACCTTATAAAGTTAGGACTTATAGTCAGACAAGTGAAGCATAGGGTTACAACCCTGCATGGTTTATCAACGAAAGCAAGCACTTAGAGAAGTTCATCATGATCAACATCACAACATGATATGATCATTTGGATAGCATCACCAGGTTTACATATTACGGAAGCTGAGCCAAGCACTAAGCGTTCAAACTCTAGCTTGTTCATTTTGATTGCATGGGAAAAATTCGTCGTTGGTAGGACAGTTCTATCTTCTGTTGCACCAAAGAAAAAGAAAGAAATGTAGGACAGTTCCTCATGGTTAGTATTACCGTATTCGAATTCCATCACATTGACATTTTGGGGTTACCTGTGCTCATTAGTGAGATGCTTTGGATCATGAACGAAGAAAGCATGGTAATGAGTACAAAAATTGATTTGGGTCTCTAGACCTGCCCTCCCTGATGCCTTTCGGCATTGATTTGGGAGCTTGTTTCTACAGCAAAACGTCCCTGTAACTCCTTGGTTCTTGGAGGTTTAGGGGGGCCACTGTTTTAGTGGTATTCTGAACGTAGTCACTTTATGCATATTGCCAAAGGTTAGAGTTGTCCTCAATTATCCCCCGCCCATACCCCCTATAATTGGGGACTAGATGGGTTCTATTATTGTTGTTATTGTCATTGACATTTTGGTGTTAGTTTACTTTCTTTGATATAAAGCCAAAAGTAAGCAGCCACATCCTCGATATGTATCTTGAACTCGCCAAAACATGATTGAAACCTACTAGACTTATACATAGTGACTGAAAATTTACTAGAATAAATAGTGAGCAGTCCAGGCAATGCACAAGGCAATAGAACAGCATATTTAAGAATCTTATGTACCTTCAAATTGAAAACACAATCATTGGGAAGTAAATGTACCTGGATTTCCCAAAGATGATCAGGTATTTCTTTCAAAAACCGTGATGGCTGAAGCATCTGGAATGAATCGTTGTCACTCAAGTAAGTAATTGCAGATGAACAAAATGTACAATAAAATTTATTGCAAATCACACCTGCCAATTTGAGTCCATAATAACATAAAGAATGAAAAGTTTTTTTCGAGCTCGAGTCATTGCCACGTATAGTAAGCGCCGCTCTTCCTAATATGATAAGAGAGATGAGAAAAAAATAGAGTAGTTGAGTCCCTTTCAAGCATTGACAAACCTGTAAAGGGGAGAAGGGAGGAAATGCATGAAGTATGAACAAAAGACTTAACAGCAGAAAACATGTTTACCTCAATTGAACTACAATTTTCCTTTGCAACTCCATTGAATTCATGTAACAAAGGGATCTCGGATTCATTCACCTGTGGCATTTTTTTCCACATTGATCAGCGCTTGACAACTTCCAACAGAGTATAGTAACCTTATTCAAACTAGACACGCACATTCAACATGCATTGATATACACATTGATGCAAGGGTCAATACAGAGGTCCATTTATCAAAATGTTCTCAACAGCCACCAATAACAACCTATCAAATTGGAGCTCAACTTTACCAATTCTCTTTTCAATAAAATTGATACCTTCAGTTAATATCGTTTTTTAAGTTAATAAGATATAAATGTCATTGTAACTATCTCCCCCGATTTGGTCTAAAGAGAACCCTGAAAGACAGCCTATTATTTTTTCTTGGGCCCAGATTTCCAGTTCAATACCAAAGAACACCATGCGTATGCTTCTAATGTGGGACATAGCTGGCCAGCGCCGATCTGGTTGGTATAGATTGCAAGTCAACCAGTTGGAATCCTCACAGAGATACGCACTTTAAATGTCACCTATATTTTCTTCCATGTGAAATTAACATGTTAAGAGAATATAAGTATTTTTCAGCAATTCATCACCCATAAAACTTGGGATACTGGGGAATGATTGGCTGAGTCACCATGCTTTTTTCTTCTTAACTTTTTTTTTATTATAAAAAAAGCATGGTGCAGGAACATGCAATACAATATATTTGTATTAGACTACAAATTAGAAGGCCAGGGAAAAAGGCTTGGTATAATACTAAATATGCAGCATGAAGCCCAGTAGAAGACGTTACTCCTGGAAAATACCTTGACTATGAAAACAGTATCCCACTCCAGGCCTTTTGACTGCACAGAAATAAAGAAACAAGAGATGTGAAGAAAGTTAAGCAAAAGTAATTGCCAAATTACTCAGTGGCAATGTTAAAGCATCCAACTCAAAACCAATTGGCTATGAGTGGAGAGGCTGCCTAGGCTCATATGCTAGCTTTGGAGATTATAATTAACTGATGTGAGACACACTCTAACACTCCCCCGCACGTGCAACCCTTGACTTGCACGTGGAGAGATCAAACAAAGGATCCGGAACAAACGGATCACAAAGAAACAAAGTGCAACTATGGCGCAAACAAAGGGGAAAAGCCTTCGAAAACCTAGCTCTGATACTGTGTTAAAGCATCCAACTCAAAACCAATTGGCTATGAGTGGAGAGGCCGCCCAGGCTCATATATTAGCTTTGGAGATTATAATTAACCGATGTCAGACACACTCTAACAGGCAGATATAAGTAACTTCTCTAGCTAAAACATAGGAAAATGCAAGAAGAAGAAAAAACACTAGACTGTTTAGAACAAGGAAAACCTGATGGATGGTAGTAAGGCTAACAGAATCTTTGTTTTCCTGTCTCCTTGAGCGGAAGTTTTCCCTCTCCCGTTCAGATATGTAATCAATATAAGCTTTAAGTGCATAAACACATCCTTTATCTTCTGCTAGCACATCTCTCACCCCTTCTGGTGCAGTAAATTGTTTTGACAAAAACTCAGAGACATCATCCAACATGTACTGTAGCACCTGCATGATGGAGCATTCGAATGCCAATAGATGATGTATTGACTGCTGAAGGTATAATACTACAACTAGTACAACTGCAAAGCCAAGAATTTACTACGCTGAGGTGATTCTGAAAGTGAAGGGCAATAAATCATGTTTCCGTAATGCCTATTAAAAAAAACCAGTTTACATGACAAGTTACAGGACGAACACTATTTCATTTCACGGAGTTTTGTATACCATTCCAAAGTCTGTGATAAACAGGGTCAGAAAATATGTATCAATAGGTTTTGGGGATTTCATAGCGCTTGGAAAAATGAACATAGTTTTGGTGTCCGATTCCCCCGTTGTACATTGGTCAATACTCCCAAGTAACGCCTCAGTGTAGTGGTGATAATGGTGTAACTTTGGCTTTGTTTGTCGCACCTTTTAAAATGAGTTCATTCCCGAGAAGGGATTTAAGTTAGGAAGGTTCATTGACCAGGTGATGCAGAACAATTAAAAAGTCTTGGTGCCTTTAGATCACCTAATTCCTCTAGGCCCGAAATCTCAAAACTCTTGGTTCGTAGATCTGGTCCTATGTTTAGTCTGGAAAAGTGGACATTATGCCAGCCGATACTGCAGTTCAAAACCATTTGCATGTGTTTGACACTTTAACTCACAAAGGAGAGTCTCACCACACATGAAGGGTTATGTTGAATGAATAAATACTAAACTCACACCCTCTTTTAAAGTTCAAAACTTTAGATGAGTTGTTTGTTAGTGTAAGGAAATTAAGTATAAGCAGCAAGTGGTGGCTAGCTCATGTGGTAGAGCTCTTAGATGTCTCACACTACATCTCGGGATCAAGTCTCATTCTCCCTCTCTCCCATGTAAAAAGGTGATTGCAGGACCCTAATTTGTGAAGACAAGCTTCCACTACCGGATTCTAGATTAAGAAGGTAAAAACTAGGAAACAGCTAGGCAGCTAACCCACTAACTTTGGACTTTTGTTTGTGATATCCACCAGGCCTATCTCAAGTCTTCAAATTCGAGTTGGTGTTGTACAACCACCGTTTTAGAGAGAGATGTACAGCATACCAAAGGCGCATATGGGTATTAAAGATCTACTAAAGCAACACAAATGAACAAAGAAAGTATAGTTTATTCCTTTTAACTTTGTACAGTAACCAAATTGCTGCTTATCGTCGAACTTACAGGTCTGACGTCATTGTCTTCATTTAGTAATTTTCCTCCATCATTGTCTAGAACTGCTCGTTGTTCAAGAAGGTATTTCTGGAAGTCAGAAGCCATTTATCAAATTTAGTGAAAGTACACCAAACCACAAATATGGTAACAGAGCAACTAAATATAAAGGTCATACAAACGACTTCAAACAATTGCATAAGCGAAATTTCAGTGCTAAGATTCTTACTGTGGTTATCAACCCTTCCTCTTATTTCAACTTAGGTTAGGTACTCAAGAACACAAATATCAGCTGATGATACCAGCATTACAAACACATTGGTAACCACAGATATTTACAAACGTATGGAAAGTTGTTTCCTCCTAGGATATCTAGTGGAAGAGGAGACCAACCTGAGGTATCATGTTGGCCACTGAAGTTATGACAGCTGAAATTGATTGTTCCTGTAACATCAGTAAGCAAGATGGACTCTTCCACAAATTTGTTAACCAATTTATATATATATATATATATATAAAATAGCATAATTTTCACTCTCATAAGTTTCTAAGTTAGATTCAAATAGGATGAAACTTGAAAGCATGTGCCTATGAGCACCGACACTCCTAGTGGTCGCCGTGTGAATTGGACACCAGGATACGTATTGGACATGCCATGTGGTGTGTCCCTTAAAATAAATTTTTTTTGGAGGCAGACACACAGGGGACACGCATCTCTCGACTCGCTCCCCCTCCCTCGCTCTTTTTCTCTCCCGTTGTATATATATGTGTATGCAGGTGTGCGCGCGAGCCCATGTGTAAATATATACAAAAGTATGTACTTGTATATATTCGATCAATATCCAGTCTCACTATGGGTATCTTACATATATATATGTATGTACTAGTATATATACCAATACACAACGTATACATCTTACATATCAAAAGAAAAGTTTGCATATAAACTATTACTGCTATATATATGATTTATTTTTATATAGAGTTTTATTTATTTATTTTTGCCGTGTTTGTGTCCATTTTCTTGGAATTCTCTTGTCCCGTGTCCATATCCGTGTCGGTGTTGGTGCTACATAGTGTGCAACATGTGCCTTATGCTGCATGAAGCCAAACTTGGATCCAATTTCTTGGTAAACTTTCATGTATTCTGACCATGCAAAACCACATTTCATTTATTTACCCCTGGTAAAAAGATAGCTACAGCTCCAAGCCCGTAAGAAAAATAGAATGTTTCAAAGTGTTCTAAAAGTCGGGACTAGTCGGCGACTAGTGGGCTACTAAGTCGGGGTCGGGGGCTCTCCGAGTCGACTAGGGCCTAGTCGATTGATTTAGTCGCCGGCTGACTTAGTCGGGCTCAAGTAGGCGACTAGTCGGACAAGTCGGCAACTAATTGGGCAAGTCGTCTAATCGGACAAGTCGGCAACTAATCGGAAAAGTCGCAAGTCGAAAAAAAAATCGGACGAGTCGGTAACTAATCGGAAAAATTGGGGTAAAAAAACAGAATTTGCTAAATTTTTGGGTCAAACTCAAAACTGTGGATGATGTACAATGCATTAAAAAAAGTTTGAATAATTTAATTGTCTCTCTATCTATCATTACGAGAGGCTAAAGTTTGTGGTTTGTGGTTTCCACTTACAGATTGTAGAATATACATTAAAAAAAAGTTTCCACGTACTGTAGATTGTAGAATAAATCAATAAATTAATACACTGTATATTGTTGTCGTTTGCCACTAAGGATTAATTATTATTGTCGTGGAGGTAAAAAACATGTTGTATATTTTTATTTGATGATTTGCTACTTATGTTATTCTACTTAAAACTTATGAAGGATGAAGGAGAATATATATTTAAAAAAAAAAAAATCTAGCCGACTAGTCCCCTAGTCGCTAGTCGGCAGCCATCCGACCTGGGAGCGACTAGTGACTTTTAGAACATTGATGTTTCAGTCAGTTCACAAGACAATAGACAAATATATTTACCCTGTGAACAAGTTTCGAAATCATGTCTAGAGTATTCAACACTTTACGTCCTTGGGTAAGTTGATACCTGTAACATGCAACAAGAGTCATAAGTAAATGGCTAAGAAATTCAACGTGCACCATCAGTGTTGATATTTTGACAATTGGAACATGACTGAGCTAGCCAAATGCTCGTATTCCAAGCCAGCACCAGCCATATAACAATTTGATTAAAAGAAAAGGGGAAAAGGGATGACTAAATATTTCGTAAAATGACTAGACCAACTCCTATAATCGTTTTTACTAAATAGAAAACAGCTTTACTGAAGAAATAACTTTGAATAAGACGTGGTTTAAAAAAAAAAAAGACAGTGCCTTTGTCCTGTCCATTTCAAGCAGCGCAACCCTATCGATTATATATTTTTATCAAGCACTTGAGTGAAGTTGGAGCCTGGGAGGCAGTTCATGAAATTATGAAATTTTACGCTTTCTTAATTTAACATCTTCATTTACAATTATACACACAACCTTAAGATTACCTTGGTTCTCCTTGACAACTTTCGGATGTATTCCTTGTGCAGTTGTGCCCATGCTTATAAATACGGTTAACAAGATATGTAGGATACATATACGTCATTCTCTCAAGACCGTTCTCCTAAACTAACTTAGAAGGGCAAATCTTTTGAGAAAGAGCCACTTCATTCCATTTGTGGAATACAGAAAGTCATCTATCTAAAAATGATTTCACTTGCCGCATAACAACATGGATTCAACTCCAATGGAAAATGTTTGATCTCAACACGAGCACCTAATACAAAACCCAACAATGGCCATTCACCCTCACTGACAGTGCCAACATTAACACAGAACAACAGCATGAATTAGAATTTTCAGTCATTCCATATCCCCAACTAGAGCTAAATCTGTGATTCTTACTCTTTCCAATCTCCACATGTTGATGAACGGTTTTTTTTTTGTTTCGAATTACATTTTAAAACCTTCTGTGCTTTAATATTAAGCTGCCAGATTTTCTATATTATTTCCTTGCGTTCAGACACAATGAATTTTTTTTCTCCCAGTAACAAGGTATCATCTAAAAGGAGCACTGAAGAGTGAGGAAACTCTTAGCAAACTAAAAGAAAGTACACAGAATACTGCTTGTCTGAATAATGTTGCCATGGAAACAAGCAAAAATCCATGGGCTCATTAGCAAATAGACGTAGATGTGAACAGAATGTTTTATCGTGTTGCAAGTATAAGTGCCAATTATGAGGCCTAATCTATCAAACTTGCTTTCGCAAAGTCATCCAACATAAAGTATTCCCAAAGAAAAGAATTTGGAACAAACCTTTTAAAGGTACCAGAAACCTTTGCAGTAAATATGTCGTGTGCAGCTGATATATAGCTGCATTTCCTTACAGTCGAAACTTTATCAATATGACCAACTACCTGTGAGAAACAAAAAGGAAAATAAATCCTTGGCCTCAGCTCCATGAGCTGCACCTTCTGCAGTAGCCATGCCCACACATTCGAACCAAAGTAAGCCTTATGTACCAATCAATTGGAGTCAGCTCCATGAATGGTTCTTTTCATTTTAATTAGTCAAGGGCTATAAGTTCTTTTAAAATTTGAAAGACCATATCCTTTTTTGCCACAACATAACATGTCAGTTCACGTCTTCCTCTGCCCCTAGTGTTTCTATTAACACTGGTCCTCACCCTTACATGATAGACAAGACAACAACTCAATCAGGAAAGAATAAGCTACATAAATGTTAGTTCAAGCTAATACCTTTTTCTTCTCCTCTTTCTCAAAAGGTAGTAAAGCCTTGAAGACGCGGCGAAACGGACCATCATCACATGCAGGCAATGTTGTTTGAAGCATAGCAATTATGGCTCTCACTACCTGTTAAGAAACAATTGGTTCATAATTTCACAACAATAACAAAACCCATCTCGTCTCCAATCATTGAGGGTATGGGCGGGGAGTGATTGGAGACAATCCTAACCTTTGGCAATATGCACAAAGTGGTTGCTCTCAAAATACCACTGAAACAGTGGCCCCCCTAAACCTCCAAGAACTGAGCAGGTACAAGGACGTTTTGATGCAAAACCATGCCCCCAAATCAAAGCCAAAAGGCATCACTCATCAGGGAGGGTAGGCCTAGATACCCAAATCAATTTTTTGTGATAAAAAATTATTTCCTTGATTTGATAATCTTCGTAATCGTTTTGTTTTTTTTTTATGATGAATTAACTGTTCTTGAACACATAACTTCATTTTCTATGCATACTGTGAGGAAATCAACAACAAAGAAGCACTGTATGTTCATGTATTAGACAACAACATTATTGCAAGATCACAACAATAGTTTCAGAAGTAAAAATTTGAATTCCAGAAAAGCTGACGGAATTCTGCATCACTAGCTAGAGGATTGCTGGTGTGCAGTATAGACCTACAACTACGCATCCATGTTAATAGACTGTCAAATAAAATGACAATTTTAATGTACAAAAATGCCCAGATCCACAATTAGACAAAATCACAGAAGCAGATGAATGATTATTACAATGGCAATATATATTTATATTCGGCAGGGTCAAGTGGCGCCCAACACAGTGCAATGTTGGTCAGCAGAAACATAGTTTAAGGGAACAAAGGACAAAAAACTGAAACTGCATTCTTTGTTTCTACTGTAAATCATTTCAGAAGAAACTACAAATATCCTGCAAAGGGATAATATAATGGTTTTGAGTGTGCACGCAGAGGTAACGGTTCCCAAATGTCAGCTATCACCTAATCAGTGTTATATGCTCTATATGGACGATGTTGTCTAATATGCAAGCAGTGCACAACAATAACATAATCCATTTAGTCCCCAATAATTGGGGGTATGGGTGGGGGATGGATAAGAGACAGACCTAACCTTTGGTAATAAATGCACAAAGTGGCTGCTCCCAGAATACCACTGAAACAGATGGATTGGAGACAGACCTAACCTTTGGCCATAAATGAACAAAGTGGCTGTCATAGAATACCATTGAAATAGTGATCCCCCTATACCATCACGTTTGTTGCGGAATCATGCCCTCAAATCAAAGCTAAAAGGCATCAGAGAAGGTAGACCCAAGAATCATTTTGATTTATGTGCACATTACCATGCTTCTTTCATTCAACATCCAGAGCATTGGCGTTGCACAATTTTCTGATATGCAAGCAGTAACAGTCATAAATCGCAATATCGTAATATGGTGCAACGGTTCAATTACTTGCACTAAACTGTGTAAATAGTTGAAACCTATGTTACCAGGGAATGCTACTATCTTAACTTATTACATTTTGGCATGACCATTCCAAAACATGGTACACTTTCGTTCTAATACGGAAAATCTAGAATCCACAAATTTTTTCCATAAAACTTAACCTATGAATTAAAAAATCTAGAGAGAATGGAATTTTGGTGAGAATATGGAAAAATCCGGTCATCATGTTCCTAGAAGTGTGTTTTGCGTTAACAAATTAGTTGATGTTTATCCCTTGGAAGGGTAAGTTTTGATTTTGTTATCTATAGAAGCCTACCCCTACTTTTCCACAATTTAGACATGTGGTGAACCACGTTCCCGTTCCTCGTAGTGATACAATCCGCGTTCCATGTAACATAGGTTGAAACGTGAAATTATAGTTGCATTTTAAATTCGTACACCTAAAGGAGTTCATTCTAGACTCATAACTGGTCACTTGTGTAGTAAATAACATCCTCAACTCAACTATGCAAATCTTTCCCAGCAATTTGAGTTAGATCATATAACAACATCAGTAGAAACTTACTGACAAGAACAACTGCACATTCACATTAATTTGAAGTCATGTTTAGATGGGTTTTGTCTAGGTCCATGGATCATGAGCAAGTTCAAGACATAAAATTCCATTTAGTACATATGACTGTCAAAGAACAGCTCTCCCATTAATGAACATAAAGGGTGTCAGCAACCTTTTTTCTATAGAAGGCCACTCCGTGAATGTTGAACGGTATTTTCCGGTCACGAAAAGCTGTTTGGAACACTTTCCCAGACACCTGAGGTACAGAAGATGAAGCCGCAAAAGGTTCAGTAAAATCTTAAGAGCTTTTTTGTGGAAACTCAAGATTAGATGGAAGGTATGCTTGACCTGCCTCCGGTAAAGAACAGCAACATTTCCAAAGGTGCACTTATCAGATGAACCTTCTGAAGAAATTTCTAAGATCTTATCAACAACGAATGCACACTGTGCATCCTCATTACAACATTCCTTTACAGTAATCTGAATAGGATGTCCAAAGAAAAACAGAGTCACCAACAAGCTTCAACAAGGACTGAACACTTTTCTAAAGTTTGACAATATTTACCTTAGATCCACAAGAATTGTCAGTGAGGACATTCTTTAGCTGGCATCGCTTCAAATTATGTTTTATAAGAGATGATGCAGCTTCAACAATGAAACGAGTGGACCGGTAGTTTTTGTTTAATTTCACCTGAGGCAAAAGTACATGATCAATGGCACGGAAATACAATTAAAGAACCTTCATTCCAAGAGTTATCACAAGTAGCAAGTATGAAGGTTCAACACATGCAAAAGCAAATAAGATGACCACAATACCAACGTAAAACTAAACATACTTCTTTGTGGTACGGGAAATCTTTACGAAATGAATCAAATCCAGATACATCAGCACCATTGAAACTGAAAATGGACTGCAGTACGGCATACAGAATATATAGATCAGAAGAGTGATAATTGAAGAGTACATTAACTAATTAAGATGGTGAAAACTATATAGCAACATAAGGTAGCAATTAGAAAACATAAAATACACCTGATCTTCGTCACCAACAATGGTAATACGTTTATGAGATGAAAGAAACCGCAGCAGGCCATACTGCATGGCACTTGTGTCTTGAAATTCATCTATCACGATTGCTTTCCATGTCTCCTGGCACTCCTCAAACACTTCATTGAAATAAACATACTTGAGACATGAGAACAACTGTAAGCCAATAAGTTGGTTAAAAATGCAGACAGGATATGAACCTGCAGGAAAATCACTGAGCAGCTTCACTGAACAGGTAATTAAGTCGTGGTAATCCAGAGCATTACAGGATCTTAATATGTCATTGTAATTTTGAAGAACAGCCGCCTAAACCATACTCAAAAGTAAGAAATGTAAAACACAATCAAAATAGAAAGGACAGATAGAAGACACTACTTAATTTCTGCTTACTCCTACGGCATCACCATCTTTACGACAATCTTCAGCAGTCTTTCCAGAAGCTTTAGCCTGAAATAGGATAGCTTTAATGCTACTGGAAGATGCATGAGTAACAAAGCAACATATATGGCATGGACCTCCTACTGGACAGCTTAGTTATAGCACTAAAACAGGAACTGTAATGTTTCATGACTTTTGATAATTTATAGAACTTCACCATGTTCATCATATCATTGCTTACATAAGCAGAAAACAGAACATCCATCTTCATATAACTTTGTATACAGTATCTTGAATACTTCATATTCTTGATTCAAATTCCATAACTTCGCAGTTTGTAACTTTGTATGCACTATGAAGTATCTTAAAGCTTTGCTGAGTTTTACAAATGCGATAGCCATCAGCTTAATAATTAAGAGTAGTGTTCTTAAAGCAGCTAGGCATTAGTCGGGTGGAGGAGAGGTGCCTAACGCATAGTACCTATCAGCTGACTTGTCGCCGGCTGCCTATGCCAATTTTAATCTTGCCGTTGGACTCCCACCTAGTACACTGACTAGTCGGTTGCTTAGGCTGACTTTTAGACCACTGATTAAGGGCAGAATCAGTGTCAGGCCTTGATGATCAATCAAGTTGTGCACCATTTAGGATTTCAACAAGGTACTCTCCGCGTTAGGTACTGAACTCCTCTAACTCTCAATTGCTGACTGCATTGCTCTTACTGATAAAATCATTTTAAGGAGTTGAAATAGGTCTCTCGTTTACGCAGGAAGAGGCTCGAAATAGTCGGGTTTGTCCTCTTCACATCCTGGTCTATTGGAGCATGCATTTGGTACTTCTTTTGGGTATTTGTTACCGCATTGAGTGATTGTTCATGATCTGATACTAATCATTATTCTAGTAAAATTGCATGGCAAAGTCCTCTGTTTACCCAAAAAAGGAAGGCCAAATAATGCATCTCTCATCAGACATATCCGGGCTCTACTCTGCTGATTGTTCCTGGGCCCTAGACCTACTGACAGACCTTTTTTGAAAAGCAAATCTCATTTAGAAGCTCCTCTCCTATCTGGCGGGAATAAGCTCATAAGTCGCTGAATAAGTCCTACGTAAGTCGAGAAAATTTGGATTTTTTATTGCAAAAGCAAAAAATCAGTTCTTTATGCTTTAGTTTGTTGATAAATACAAGGAAATGAAGAGGAAGTCAAAATAAAAAGTTGCAATTCGCAAACAACCCCACATATTTTAAGTTTTAAGATTACAACATTTAGCAGGATATTGTGGATGCACGTAATAACTTACTTGGGCAACAAACTTCTGCCATTTCTTTGACTTATCTTTAAAGTATTCTGGAGAGTTTACGCCTTTTAACTCTTCATCAAGTGAGTGAGCATCTTTATTTTGCATATTCGTTCCATTTTCCAGTAGCCTGACAGCCTCAATGATTGCTCTTCTTTGTTGCCCGTGCCCATATATCAGGAACTCTGGAGTGCGTCCTAACCTATTGCATGGTTATATCAGGTGGCAGCTCATTTAGTTTTGCTTAAATAGCGTTTGGAAAAAAAATTGGGACTACAATGAGAAGAGAAAGCTTATACATATACTATGAACTGGACTTAAAAAACTAGATCTTAACTACTTGGTATTGTGAGCTGATATACTAACCGCCCACGCAAGGCTTCAATGCTCACAAAATCTTTGGTAATAAATTAAGCTATAACATATTTCTTAAATACAGGGCTAAAGAAAAACCACCTCAATTACCTAATTAAAATTTCCGAAAAACAAGAAATTACAGATCGTGATAGAAAGTATACTAGCTCTACAGGGAAAAAAACAAAAAACAAAAAACAACAGCAGTGTCAATTGTAATCCAGTGCTTACCATCAATTCAAGACATATGGATAAATTAAGATGGTAGATATCCAAAGTTGGACTCTAACCATCAAACTTGTGTAACAATTTGTTAGGTTTAATTTACAGGTTTCGAAAGTAAGCCTGTGAAATTGTGAATATGATTTACCGAACTATATTGGCTCAATAAAAAATATTACAACAGTCATTACACCACCTCAAAAGTATATGCTTGGGACTGCAGACAAAAGTACACAAGTAAAAATACACATATTCGGTCACGAACTTCAAGGAGTAAGCTTCATTGGACCAAGTTGAATAGAGTTTCTTTTGATTTATATCAAGTTAATTTGTGTCTTAATAATATGCCTCAGATTGCAAGAAATTCAGTTATGTGGTGCATTAACTCTGGTATCTGGAGACAAACCTAAACAGAAGACAAAAAACTAACAGTTCCAAGTCCATAAACAATGAAGCCTCTTAGTAAAAAAAAATATGCATACTTTTCAGCATGTGAACGACAAAGTTGCAGAGAAAATGAGTGGAATGTGCTGATCATGAGCTCTTTTGCTGTTGCCTTCCCAGCCACCGCTCCTATACGATCTCTCATTTCACAAGCAGCAGCTGTCGTGAATGTCATGGCCAGAATGTTGGATGGACCAATGCCCTAAAAATTAAGTGGTGATAGAGAGGAATCAAATACACAAAGATCTAGTGAAGATAAACAATCTCATACAAGTAACTTAGAGAAAAACAGTGCATGTTTAAGGAACTTTCAAGCAAAAATGTAGATGAAAAAAAAAATATAGCAATACCTCGCTAAGCAACATCAGAACACGTCCAACCATTGTAGAAGTCTGATATCATACACGAGAAAGCAAATTATGGACATGAAAAAGAAGAAAAGAAAACAAACAAAACTTTCAATTTTTAAGAGACAAACAAGTCGAAAATGAATGCGATAGAAAGCAGACCTTCCCACTTCCTGGTCCAGCAACAATCATTAAAGGGATAGAAATGTCACTACAAGCAGCTTCCCGCTGCCTATCATTCAGAGAATCCATGTACTTTACATATTCCTCAGGCATGTTTACATTTTGTGCAGCCTTGGAAATTCGCCACCCCCCCACTTTACAGTCAGGGTCATCACTTGAATTTAAAACTCCTTCAGTTTTTAACTCTGGAAAGACTTTACTCAAATTGACCTTATACTCCAAACTACTCCCTTCAGCAGACTGAATTTCCAGTTGAAAATTACTGCTGCACCCTTCACTGTCTGATTTCACCATTGCCTTCTGCTCACATAAAGCATCAATTTCTTCCAGAATGGCCTCGTCAAAATCCTCATCTAAAATCATAGATGCTGATGAAGATTTGCTCGAAGCAGAAAACTGCAGTTGTCGCACTGGATCAACAGAAGTAATTCCATCCCAAGTTTCCACCTCCACATCCGTTTTCCTTTCACTTAAACTATGATCAAATGATTCAATCCCATTGGTAGATATGCCCCCAGAGCATAAATTGTTAGTACACTCCAGTTGTCTAGTTGGGGTTTCAAATGAATACGGAACTGCCTCATTCTCCAAAGCAACGCAGGTTGTCCTTGAACTGCAACTATCATCAATCTTACTACCCAATAGGCCCCTAGAACAGGAACTGCTATTGCCTTTGCCTTCTTTTAGCTTCAACCCCTTAACGGAAGCTGGGGAAGGAGTGTTCATCAAAATCTCTGAAAGAGGGAATCTTTTCATGCATGTTGCCTGAGCTGGAGTTTCAATTCTAATTGCATCCGCAATTCTAAAACACCAAACAACCATATTAACAATGCATCCCAGATTACAGCCTTTAGATTTTGCATCTCTTAACCATTTAGATGTAAACAGAAACACAGAATTTTTTTAAACCATAACTCTAGCTTTGTTTTCTTGTTCACAAGTTAAATCTAACATTTTAGAGATGTTTTTAAGTTTCAATAAATATGATACTTGCATGAAAAAAGACCTAATCAATTTTCCCCTAGTTGTAACAAGTGCAGGATTTATGATATTTTCTGCTCCTGCAGTCGTTCTTATTCTCTTATATTCTTCAACCACATAAGTTATGCATAGTTTTATTTTATCAATCAAGTTCAAATTTTCTTTCTTCTTTTCCTTGATTCTATGGGAGACCAGTACAGAAAGAAAAATGTATACATATGCACATACTAGCGCTCGGGCACACAGGTGCGTGTACTTATATTGAATATAATATAATTTATTTTAGATAATTAGTATAAAAAATCAGTGAAGAAATCTAAATTTTTTTATTTGATATGGTAAAAAATTAACATAAATCTACATCGCCATGCAAATTTTTCTCAATTTCTTTCATACACAAAAATAATTACACATGGGTGTTGTAATTGTTGACCAAAAAACAAAACAATGTCACAGACAATACCGTAGTATATTCCACAAGCTACACGATAAGCTGAGTATATTTTTGGTTGAATTTTAGCCTTTAGATTTTGCATCTCTTAACCATTTAGATGTAAACAGAAACACAGCAATTTTTTAAACCATAACTCTAGCTTTGTTTTCTTGTTCACAAGTTAAATCTAACATTTTAGAGATGTTTTTAAGTTTCAATAAATATGATACTTGCATGAAAAAAGACCTAATCAATTTTCCCCTAGTTGCAACAAGTGCAGGATTTATGATATTTTCTGCTCCTGCAGTCGTTCTTATTCTCTTATATTCTTCAACCACATAAGTTATGCATAATTTTATTTTATCAATCAAGTTCAAATTTTCTTTCTTCTTTTCCTTGATTCTACAGGAGACCAGTACAGAAAGAAAGATGTATACATATGCACATACTAGCGCTCGGGCACACAGGGTGTGTGTACTTATATTGAATATAATATAATTTATTTTAGATAATTAGTATAAAAAATCAGTGAAGAAATCTAAATTTTTTTATTTGATATGGTAAAAAATTAACATAAATCTACATCGCCATGCAAATTTTTCTCAATTTCTTTCATAGACAAAAATAATTACACATGGGTGTTGTAATTGTTGACCAAAAAACAAAACAATGTCACAGACAATACCGTAGTATATTACACAAGCTACACGATAAGCTGAGTATATTTTTGGTTGAATTTTATTAAGTCGGCCTCCTCGGTCTAAACTTCTGTCTCCGCCACTGTGCGTGTGCGATTTTAGGTAAATTAGGTTGATACATATTTTTGTATGCCTTCTTAGCCATAATCACCCCTTGCCATTACCAGATGCTAGAAATGAATGGGGCGGGTAGTTCTGAAAATTGAAAGTGTGAGCCGGCCTCAAAAAATTGTTCACACCATAATGGGATTTTCCATTTATAATAGTAATAGAAAATAGATACATGTGTGTGTGTGTGTGTGTGTGTGTGTGTGTGTGTGTGAGAGAGAGAGAGAGAGAGAGAGAGAGATGAAGATGGAATGCTTACTTTTGAGGGAACTGAAGGGGTGTGTAAGGGGTGGAGTGGCGTGGTCTTTTGCGAGAAAGGAGGGCCTTGGCTGCTCTGAAGTTTTGGGAAATTCGAGATCTCTGTCCCTCTGACATTCCTCCTGAAGTTCCTTGTACATCAGCACCATTTTCCTTGTTCATCTTCGATCGAAAATTTGAAACCCTAGAAGATGAAGTGAAGCCACTGCTGTGATTTCGCAGAGAGTCATGCGATGCTCATGTTTCCCTCCGCCGCTGTGGTTCAAAATTTTGAGAGCAAGCTCGGGTTTTTTGTCTTTTCACTGAATCCTAGAATCGCGTTCCTAAAACGCGAGTTTACGCTAAACCCAAACTGGCATTGTAAGTAAAAGAAACTATTTTTTATTTTATTTTAAAGTGACCAAAAATGACTCGCTTCTGTTGGCAGTTTGACAATCGGTAATTCATTTTACACTGACCACGTAACGATGGCGTCGGGATTTTGAATGAAATGAGGGTGATTTTGAATTGAGTTCATACTGTCGTTCAATTACCTCGATTTCCGAGTGGGATTCTCGCGTGAACTCACTCAGAATTCGATTTTGAGAAAGATGAACGGCTTGGATTGATCGGTTGAGACCCACAACAGAGTCCCGACGCTGTCTGTACGTGGTCAGTGCACCACAGTCAGTGCAAGGAGAAGGGTACTTTGACAATCAATATTACAAGTTTTTGTCTCAGTCTTTATATTATATTTTATCCCTCTCTCTGCCAACTCACTCCCCCCTCTCTCTATATATATAATATTTTCCTTCACCGGCCTATCACACTCAAAATTTCAAACCACATTCCTTCTCTCCACTTCTCAAAATTCAAACTACATCACTCTCTCTCCCTACTTCCTCTTCTTCTCCCTCTTTGAAATTCGAAGAACCATAAAGAATGGGCACAATCATGGTGTAAGGGCACATGCGTCGATTACTGAAGCCCTGCCTCCAAACACGGGCATGCACTAGTGAAGGTACATGACTAGAAACTATGCTTTACATATTTGTATCTAAGGTAATTTCACCGTTTCTATTGATGTATAGTTGCTGCGAATTTTAGAATGCAATTGTGGTATTGTATCTTTTGAGCGTCTAATTACGAAGCGGGGATCTTACTGGCCCTGTTCGTTTCCTAGTTTAGTTTTAGTTTTAGTTTTGATGACATCATCATTTTCCTCATTTCTTTCTCTATCTCTCTCCACTCATTATACCTGCTGACATCATCAAAACTAAATTAAACTATCTAACCAAACACAGCCACTTTAATTTGTAATCTCTTGGCGTGCTTGTTGCCCATAAATGAGTTTGAGACATTGGGGTTGTGTTTGGTTTGGGTTTTTGTAATGATTAGAGAGAAATAGGGGTAATAATTAAAAAATAGGTATTAATGATTTGAGAGAGATAGAGAGAAAAATAAAAATAAACTTTAAAAATAGGGGTAATAATTGAATAATAATTGAGAAAACGGTTCTTAAGAACCAAAACCAAACAAGGCCGTGGGAATCTCCTATAATTTATCGAAGAGTAAATTTCACTTACCTCCCTGAGGTTTCTGACTAATACAGAGACCTCTATTATATTTTCTCAAATTCTACTGTCTTTCCTTACTTTTTAAAATAATTGTCACTTACCACTCTTGCCATTACTTTAAGGCTAACGGTATTAACTTTTACGTGAAATGACCGCAGTACCCTTCGTATAATTATATATTCTTTGATTATGTCATACTGTACCAAAAATAGATTTATAAATGCAAGGAATTAACTCTTGTTCAAAAGAACAATAGTTAAGTATGATGTTGATCCGCACAAACAATTTGGCTGAGTTACGTTAGCTTAAACAATTTTATTCTTTAATTTGGTGAAAGAACTATTGATTTGAGTGATTGATTTTTGGAAACTATGTTACTTAATAAACAAGTAATGAAATTGGTAAGGAACTAATGAGAGAGAAATCTAGGGTTTTGAATCCACCACGATCACATAACTAAGTTATGTGTAGGTTAGGTTTATTAATTCGAATTACAATTTGTCAAGAGAATAATTATGTTGTCAATAAGGATGGACTATCCCATAGCATCTCTCGCTAGCATAACCTGTCTCTTTCATAGGCTAGCCAGTGGCACAATTCGTCTTACAAACATAACCTATCTTAGTTACCCAAGTTCAAACATAAAAACCCACTGTTGAATTAGGTATTTGAGAGTATACACACAAATACTCAACTAATAGAAAGAATTAAAACGATTTCATTTGATTATAGAGAAAACATGTTTTCAATTAAACAATCGATTCGAGGTAATAAACCTAATGGCTACACATACACATGGCTTCATCTTCCCCATAGAAGGTGTTTAGTCGGACATGGAGGTGGTGATGAACGCTTGATTTGTTGGAGGAATTGAAGAACCCATAGATTGACTTGCTTTTCCCTTTCTAGACTTGCCTTAAAATATTTTAGAACTCGAAAAATGTACAATTATTGTTTGAAATCTTTACATCCAAGTAGATGTTAAAATCTTCTTGAACTTGCTCCTTTTCTCTTTTTTTCCCCGACCCCTAGCATTCCAAGACATTATGTTCACTATTAAAAAACATAGGGGTGCACAAAAAAAAAACCTATGTAACCGTTAAACCGATCTGAATCGGTCCTTTTGGTTAAGGTTTTATGATTCATTGGTCTGATTATGATTCTAAAAATCTAAGAACTGGTAATTATTGTTCGATTACAGGTTCTCAATTTAAGAACCATGGTAAGAACCGAACCGGACAGTATAATAATATAAATATATATATATATATATATATATATGCATATATATTAAATATAATTATACATGTACAAAATTATGAATCTTATAAAATCCTATAATTATTTATTTATTTTATGAGCTATTTTGGTGCTCTAAATTCTAAATAATCTTTTGAACTCGTGTTGTGATAAAGTCATCCTTAATTGGGTAGAATTGGAACCGAACCAAAACCGGTCCGGTCTTGCTGTTTGGATCTGGATAGATTTTTCATGTGTATTGGTTAGGTTTTGGTTCATAATTTTCTAGGACTTGTCGGAATGGTCCGGTCATTGGATTTATAAAGAACCGGTCCAATCCGAACTATGTGCACCCCTAAAAAAACAGATAAGCTCCGAATCCCATCCCTCTTCTCCTCCATCTTGCTCTAATGATCATCCACAATTTCAACCAACTTCTTAACAAGTTCATCTTCCAAACCCGTTGCTTTTCCTTTCAGCACCTTCCCCATAGTCCATATAGCATGTGCCTCATCCAATAGAATTCTATTCCTGTTGTGAATTCCATCCGATGAGATTGACAAATAAGTAGCAGTGGCTACCGATCTGAACACTACTTGTTTCATCTTTCTCCTTCTTTGGCCTCCAATTTGAGAGCAAACTCCAGAAATATTGCTCCAAAGAATATCTTCCAAGGGTTTTTTCTTGCAATCCATCTTGCTTTGAGTTTTCCGTGCCAAATTCAACCCACCCAAAGGCCCTGTTTCGATGCCGGAGATGGCACCCGGATTTGCCAAGAAGCCGGATATATAATCCCGGTCCCACCTATATCCGGCGTTTGGATGGCAAAACACTCCCCCAGATTTAAACACTATTCGGACTGCAAATCAGGGGGCAACCTGATTTGCTAACGACAGCTCCTACCCTATCGTTAGCAAATCCGGGAGATTTCTCAAGGTTTTAGTACAATAGTACCCCTCCAAATCTTCTTCTTCTTCTTCTTTTGCTGCTGCTGCTATGGTGGTGGTGAACAAATACTCTTGTTCTTGAACCTGTAGATCTTGATTGGAGTCTTGTTCTTGAACTTGTAGACCTTGAACTCGACTGAGAGAGAGAGAGAGAGAGGGGTTGTGAGGCGTAGAAATACTCCACGGAGAGAGAGAGAGAGAGAGAGAGAGAGAGAGAGAGAGAGAGAGAGAGAGAGAGAGAGAGAGAGAGCCCGAGCAACTTTCTTTTTTTCTTTTTTTCGATATGTAACAGGTGAGAAGAAGAAGAAGATAATGGATGAGAAAAATGATTTGGTGTGGCACATGTGGTGTTCATGTCTTACAATCCAATTATCCAATAGTAGCTACATTTCCAAAACCATGGGCCACATTTCATTACATGGCAAAAAAAAAAAAACTCCCATAATAAGGTTTGTATGTGATTAATTTAATTTTTTTTCACTTTGCAATTATAAAATTTTTTCCCGGAATTTTTTTTAATATGCTTATAATATTGTAGGGTAATTATTATGTATTTTTAAAATTATTATGTATTTATTGTTATTATAATGAAATTAATCTATTTTATTTAATAAAATAATAAACTGGGGACAAATAGGTCATTTGCTCTCATATTCTATCAAATCCACCTTCCAAATCCACCATCTCAAAATGCCATCCAAACACCTTACTAAAAAATCCACCATTCTTATGAGGTGGGGCCACCCTCATTACAAATCCACCTTCAAATCCACCCTCGTTACAAATCCACCCAAATCATCTCCGGCATCCAAACGGGGCGAAAGTGTTTTTACAAGCATCTGAATTGAGGGCCATCAACTGAGAAAGAGTAAGAGGAATGGGTCCATTGTTTTAACAGGCTCAACAATCTCACTTGGCCCAACAAGAGGAGCCAAGGATTTAAAAAACAAAAATCCCACCAGGCCCAGGCCCAAGCCACCCTAAAGAAGGCAAAAGGTTACATTGATTTTTAGAAGACTCATTCACCTCCTTAAGTTCTCCTTCTTCAATACTCTCCTCTTGGGTATTGGGGTACAATCTAGGAACTCCAAACGGCACCACTCCTTTAGACTAGTCCTTTTGTAAATCACTTTACTTACAGAGTAATCACAAGACACGTGATTTTCTTAAATATGAATACGGAGATGTTTAGTACCGTTTTCTACTAATCCTAGACTGGTTTTCGAAAAGGATTGCGTAAGAAAAGTTATGATTTTATGTGACACATTTTATGAGAAAGTTATGTTGATTTGAAATGCGTTTTATGAAAAGTTGTATATTCACAAAATGAGTTTTACAAGACTTCACGAGACATAATACAATAAAATGACACGACACGATTTTCGAGAAAATGAATGAATGGTTGTAGACAAGAAGTGAGATGACAATGAAAATGGATTGATTTGATTGAATTGAATTGGATATGGTAGCGCCGCCCTTCTTGCTGGTGCGATCCATAATGTGGTTAGGGCTAAGCCTGTAAAGCAGCATAGTAGATGGACCTTGTATCGTGCTATTGCGGTCCATGATACAAGACAGCTGACACTATGTTCGTGTGTGTCACGAGGTGGACGAACGTTATTTCTACAGCTTTTCAAATCTTGTGTAATGATGAAGATTCTGATTTTTTGGCCCCCCACCCTCCAAAATACATTTTCTCACATGCCTATTATACCTACTAAACCTAAATCACGCTCTCACCCCCCTAATCAAACCTTTAAACCCAATATCCCTCTATAAAAGCACCCCTCCTCCATTCTTCAATTCTACAGACCCACCACTTTCTCTCACTACAATCTATCCAGAAAATCTCTAGCCTCCATTACCAAAACTCTTTGAAAATCCCATTTTTTCCCATTAAAAGCCCAAAAATCACCATCAAAATTCATCATCTAGCCATGGTTTAGTCTGATAAGCTCTAGACTCCATTACCAAAACTCTTTAAAAATTCTATTTTTTCCATAAAAGCTCAAAAACAGCCATCAAAACTCATCATATAGCCATGGTTTAGTCTGATCAGCCCTTATCAAGTGTTATACTATCACCAATAGTCATCCCCCAACCTTTATTCCACATAAATCATCCCAAAAACCCATGTTAGGTTTCGGTTTTCCTTAGATAACCCATCAAACATGTTCAAACTACTGTTGGAAAAATACAGTGACAATCCGAATTCAAAAGAACAATTCCTCTGATATATATATATATATATATATATATATATATATATATATTATGAACAGATTACAATTGAAAATTTACAATAATAGAAATAGATAGAATATGGAAAACAAAGATACAAACAGTAATCGGAAGCCGAGTCGTGTGTAACCACACTCTCCTTGACAAAGACCTCTAACACGGGAGACTTGCACCAAGAGAAACCAATGAGAACATCTGCTACCTCCATGGAAAACTCGTTATCTGATAAATCAATTATCTTCAACTTGCAAAGTTTTCCGAGTGATGTTGGTAAACTCCCCTGAAGATAATTGTCAACTAACTCAAGCACAATGAGGGAAGTCAAGTTTTCAATTGCAAGTGATCAAAAAAAAAAAAAAAAAAGTTTTCAATTGCAATTGAAATCGCACCTTGCAAACTATTGCCTCTCAGGCTGAGTGACTCAAGGTGGCTTAAACCATACAACTAATTTGGTATCGTAGAATTAAAAGGATTATAAGACAAATCAAGAACTCTGAGAGAAGTCATGTTTTGAGACCACTAGGAAGTGGACCAGAAAAGCCACATTCAATCAAATCTAGGGAGACTAGATCATTAGACTGAGTATCCAACCAGGAATAGATGGTCCAAGATGGTTATAAGATAGGTCAAGGATGTCAAGTGATGTAAAATTAATTTTGTTAGTTGAAGAAGGAGAAACGACATACTCGAGTTCACAGCTAGACAAATGTAATTCTACCACCGAAGGTAGGTTGCTCATCATTTGTACCCAATCCGATGCTTCGCTGAGGTTTACCTTACTCATTTGGAGGTATTTTAGGGAATCAAGACCCGAAAGCCATTGCAAATTTCCATCACTGCGTAGGGCTAGGGCCAGCGTACCATTGTAATAATCGAAGTCACCCCCGAGATCGATATAACGGATTTTGGTGAGATTTCGTAGTTGAGGAGGAATGGTTCCACTGAACCCCGCCCGAAAGAGGTCGAGGTATCTCAAAGTTGCAATAAAGCCAATGAAGCTAGGGATTGGACTCCCTTCAAAATAATTGTGGCTCAAGTCCAGATATTGGAGGTGCTTCAGATCGAGCAAAGAGGGATTCAACTTTCCTCGTAATTTGTACTTCTTATAAATTTGATATTCTGGTCCATTAGTACTTTCAGAATAACGCTCAGCATAAGGATTCTGAAGGCGGATCTCGTGGACATGACCAGTAAGGTTGTCACAGACAACTCCGGCCCATCGGCAACAATCCTCCATAGTTTCCCAAGAGGACAACCAGTTCAAAGGGTCTTTCAAATCTTGCTTGAATTTAACAAGGGCTTCCCTCTCATTTTCGAAGCAACTTATATTATTATGAGTGGTTGGAACTGCTGCTAATTCCATCGCATAAGCAAACATGGAATGTTGCAACGGTGATGAGAAAGCAGATGGCAAAGGCTGCAGTTGTAGTCATGGATGAACCCATGATTGAACACATGCAAAACCTACAACTCAATTTGGTTTTCAGTTTTTTGAAGATCTTTATCTGGTGTGATTTATAGGTTGCTATTTGTAGTGCCAAGAACTCAATTTGGTTTTCAGTTGTGAAGTTCTTTATCTGGTGCGATGGATAGGTGGAAGGGGGTGCTAATGTGCACTCCTGGTGTGCGCATCAAGGCCGTCAGATGCGTTTTCAATAGCTCGGATTTCATCTTGACACTTTTTTGATTTGAGCCGTCCATTGCCAAGGTAAAATCCGAGTTGTTAATTGCCAAGATCAACGGCCCTAATGCGCACACTAAGGGTGCACACCAGCATTGATAGGTTGCTATTTGTAGTGCCAAGGATGGAGCTAGGATTTATGTAGGGGGACGCCGAAACATTGAACCTAAAATACCACACATTTACAAGGTTGTTGAATTTTTAAGCTTTCCTTATTACATAAGTAAATCTAAGCATGAAATCGAAGGAACAATGTTCTTTAAAAAATAGTCACTTTTTATTCATACTTGGCAAAACATCCATATACGCAAAAAATGAGTAATTTTTTCCACTAAATAGCAACTCTTATTTTATTTGAAGAGACGATATAATATCTTATGGATATTAGTGTATGTTTAATAACGGTAGTTCTAGCAAGGTTGGGCCTCCCCACGCTTACGCTTACCTCTGTCCCTCTGTAGGGCATAAATGTGGTCCATAAATCATTCTTGACCTTCTACTGAATAATGCTGTACATTTCATATTTGTGATCACATTTATTCTTAGACATTTTATCTGGTTGTACCCCATCTTTACTGTAACTTCTGCGGAGATCTAACTTCTTCGGTCAAGCCATGAAACTTTCGTCGGATCAAACCTTTGAAAGTTCTCGGCCACAATTAATTTCTCTCTCATGGCTTTATCGTTTTTGCACATTTTTCTTGGCAACTGGACCAAGTTAGGTTGGATTATCTCAAGGTCAAGTTTTACCAAAGGATTGATGTGTTACTTCCTCCACCAACCTACTTAAATAAGTTGATCCATCGGCGTATCACCATTACCGATCAGGACCAGAATTGAGAATTTCTCGATTTGGTTAAGGCATTACACATGGTACCCAATAAAAGGTCTTAAACGAAGAACATAATGTTTTGTTAGACATAAAAAAACAGAGCTTAATGCATTGGACAATCAGACGGTGTTGAAGGCATTTAATTAGATTTTTATCATTGTGCGTCTTAAAAGGGACAGACTTTGAGTGCATGCTTATTGGACTTGCATTGCATAATAACAATTTACACGAACGGAGCTGAATTTCAGAGTAGATAAGCACTTGCTGCTGTTGTATGAGAATGGAGGTGAATTTCAGAGTAGATAAGCACTCGGTTCTACCGTGTGACTGTTGGAGCGACTGTCCAATTCTAATGACGGGTCGGGACCAAGACAAGACCTTAACCATAATTACTTGAGATATCCTTCATGGAATTTAGGGCAAAAGTCCAGACGACAATTATGAAACTTTGATTTTATATCACTTATGTTTCCTTCACGCTTTAACTTTTGATTTTAAGGGACACAAGACCATCCCAATGATCAAATACCTAATTTCGGTGGCTATCCTTTCAATTTTCAAAAGATGCTAAGAACACAATTATTCGGACTGGCTGAAGTGTATGTGAAGGGTGTGTTCGGGATTGTGTCTGAACGATTAATTGCCATAGTGTTTACCAAATTTTACCAGTTCTTATCGATAACAACTTTCAGTGACTGATGGATGCTGGAAATGTGGTTTGTGTAAAAGTGGAGTTTGGTTTCTTGCCGTATTTCAAGACTTCTCTGGAAGTAAATAAAGGAATTGAAGACTAACATAGTACAACATTATTAAACTTTAAAAGGGGGTACAAATCAATCAAACTCGAAGTTACAATCGATGAGTGAATTACGTTACTCCTATTCCTAGAAAGTGCCGTAAAGTATAGTAAAGTAAAAAGATAAAAAGAAAAAGCCTTCGTGGTGGTTAATCGTGGATCCTCCAAACTGTCGTAGATGACTGGTATTTATAGGCTTTCTCCTGTCTTCTTTGAATTTCAAATCTTCAAGAAGTTTCCCTCTTGATTTTGAATTAAGCAGTTATCTTCTTGAATCAGGGATCTTGTTATTTCGATCAAGTCCTCCATTTGAAATGTAAATTCCCTTGTCTTGATCCGGACAAATAACTAACTGCCTTTGTCTTAATTCAAATTTCTTTAATTTATTCATTGCTTGCCACATGCTAAACAAAACTACTTTTGGCTACCACATATTTAACCTTATCGATAAGTAAAGGTTGAATAATAAATCATTGTAAAACAGGTGCTTTTTAATTACTGACTGCCACATATTAGCCTTATCAATAAAGGGCTATGTTAATTTTATGATCTAAACACATAAACAAAATTGTTGGCCCAGATAGCAACATTAGAGTAAATAAATAACTAAATGCAACATCCAATATAAACTTAATGTGGAATTAAATAACTAAATGCAACATCCAATATAAAATTAAATATTTTCAAGCACGGAAACAGTAATTATATGACAGTTAATAAGGAGTAAGGGGATAGAGAAATCAAACGCAAGAATTTATAGTGGTTTGGTCCGCAACTTCACGGCCTAGTCCACTCCCCAAGTGTCCAACTCAGGATTTGCTGCACTATATCCAATAGTAACACTTTCTAGCTTCGCGGGTGCTAGAGAAACCTTTACAACGAGCAATCTATCCCCAAAGGCTCCAACTGTTTTTGAATCTGGTGTTAGTCACACCTAATGCAACTAGTTTTGACTCCGGTGCTAGTAACACCTAACCAAGTGATTTTTTCTCACACAAAAATCACTAACAAAAGATAACATTTCACAAGGAGTCACACTCCCTTTTTACAATGAAATCTCACAAATTAAACACTCTTGAAAAGATAAAGCTTTGAACACAAAGGTGGCTCACGTCTCTTTCTTCTTCTGAGTGCACTGACCATCACCTTAATCTTCCTTTTATGCTAGTAAATGGACGTTATTGGGAGCCCACTCCAATTTGGAAATAAGCCAATCAATTTTTGGCTTGATTGGTCTCAGCAATGTTCAATTCATTTTCCTGCAGTAGCCGTTTGAACCGAATCACTTGATTCTCATTGCCTTGATTGAAGCAATTAAAAGATAGCAATAACCCATTCCTTTAATGCATTAGCCGTTTGAAACAATTAGGCAGCCATAACGTGATTTCCAATTTGCCGACTTCCCTAGTAAAGCTTCCTGAACATTTCAAATTATGAGAAGAGCTTTCCAAGATAAGTATAGGAGTAAGATTTGTCTTTAATCTTCTCCCCTTTAAATTTAAAACTTGGCAATTGGAGATAGGATTTGATGTGGAGCAATTCTTTGTGTACCTCAATCAAATCCTACAAAATACACAATTAATTCAAATGAGTATCAAATATCATAATATTAATTTTAGGCTGTCACTCAATAGGTGTGTATTTTAAAACTTGGCTATTGGAGATAGGATTTGATGTGGAGCAATTCTTTGTGTACCTCGATCAAATCCTACAAAATACACAATTAATTCAAATGAGTATCAAATATCATAATATTAATTTTAGGTTGTCACTCAATAGGTGTGTATTTTGAAAAGTTAATGGGAAAAAGCTTGTACAATTATCATTTTGCCATTTTCAAAAATTAGTTAGCAAAAGAGTTAATGCGTTATAGTGGAGGATAATTTTGGAAGGTAGAGGTAAAAGTTGATATGAAAAATATAAAGTGGAGGTAAAAATTGATGTGAAAGTGTAATAATGATGTTTCTTTAATAAGTTGGATTTCTGAAGTAACACACTTAAAAAAGAATGGAGTGAGTAAATTTTAATAGGAGGGTTTGCTGCTTCAATGATGAACTTAATTGGCCCTTAACTTTCCAGCATTTTCTCTTAAAAAGAGAATGAGAGAAATTAACAAGAAATCCAAAAGATTAACTTGGCCATTGCCTTCAGTCCTTAATTTTAATCTTCGTATTTTTTCTAAGATCAATAAAATTTCTTTTCGCTGTTCCTAAAAAAACAAGAACTGGATCAGAATGATGGATCAAGTTAAAGAATTTCAAAGTCTTATCTTTTTCTATCACTGGGAAATCTTACAGGGGCCACATGCCCACATGCAATCATATTCCTGCTAGTGAACTAAAAAACGAGTACTGTGTAACATGTTTTAAGTACAGAATTTGGAACAAAATATTCTTATGTATGCAATATGGCGCATACAAACAACTTGATTGGCGCCTCAAATTAATCTATTCACACGAGGATGGATCGATGTTCGTATCTGAAGGATGTTCAAATAATTCTCATATCCACCATATGTAAGCGCATTGGGCAAACTTTCGCGTATAACAATCACCATATCTCTTCAATAGTACCCTTATAGCAGGTGTCGCATCCATTTTAGATTGCAATTGTTAGGTCCACAATCCACATGTGCTTTTCCTGATATACAAACGTTTAGGTTTCACCTTGTCTAAGTTCTGCTATGCTTTTCTGATTGCAAGTTTAGTTGTATGAGTCACAGAAAGTTGTTTATGTTTGGAAAACAGAACAAGAATTATTTTTGGTGGTTTTTTTTTTTTCTAAGAAAACACAGTAACAACAGTCCAACCAACCAAAAGGGGATTAACGGCTTTGTTTACGAATGTAAGTTTTTACACCATGGCGACTTAAGACAAAGTTTTCATGTTTTGAAAGCTTTGAATGATAACGATTCTGCTAATTAATGTTTTGAAGAATCAAGTATCATTGCCAACCGAGTTCTACACTTTTGAGCTATGAACAACAGGTCAAACTAAAAAAACAACAGGTTGGAGAGAGATTGGGTTGAAGAATGCAATCGAAAGAAAGAAAGCATGCTGCTACTAGCACTGACTCAACAACAACGAACAACTGTTGGCAGAAACAATAGACAATCTTGTTGAGAACTCCTCCTAAGGCACATGGGATCAGGACATCACATCATTCCAGTAGTGATTCATGTGGATCCATTGCATCTTCACCATCAGATTTATTCAAACTCCTCGGGATTTATTGAAGAAAGTGGTTGAAGAAGCTTTGGTGAAATGCACGAACTGGGCTTAGAAAAGTGTTGACTACTGAATCACTTGGTAGTAAAATTAAGCCGCATCAACTGTAAGGTAGGAAATAAAGCCTATGAAATAGGTAAAATCCAGGAATAATGTATCTATTGAAGGTTTGGTTCAACACCAAGATTAGAAAGCCAACTAGTTCCCAAGATTAGAAAGCCAACTAGTCCCCGCCTAGGCCCTAGGCGGTCCTTCTCCGCCCGACTGGCACCTAGCCAGTTTTAGATCATTGTTTACACCTGGGAATATAATCATGCAAATCGTGATACCAAAAGCTTTATATTTTGGAACTTTCAAGACAATCAGTTCCTGCTTGAGGTCTGTACATCCAGCTAAATGTTAAAATTATGGACGAAATTCAAAGCCAAAATGCATTTACAGTAATCAGCGATATCATGAATTTATGGGAAGCGGGGGCCCAATAGTGAGCCCCATCTGGTCGTCCATCTAAGTACCGACGGCTTAGATTTAATCCAAACTCCAAATGATCCGAGCCGTTCATTGTTTGGATTAAAATCTGAGCATTCAGTACCGGGATGGACGGCTGGATGGGCTCACTACAAACCTATAGTTAGCCCCTCACTACAAGGACCCGTACCCATATTTATGGTTGTCATGTTCTTGTTTTTGGCCCAGAACATTAATATGGCTTCTTTGGGTCCAATTCAAGAATGAAGAGTACACACCAATGTGACTGGGTTTGTTCACATATTTTCATATTCAATCCATACCCATTGAAGCCCAAAATATTAGGCACACACTACGCAAAACAGAAATGCATAGCCTGCAACCCCAAGAGATATAATACACTACCAAATATTACAGGTTACAGAGTGAATGAAAAACTCTCAAAGATCCAGCATTATTACCTTCGACACAGACTACCCAACACAATTGCCTCCTATTGAAACTATAAAACTAAACAATTTTTTTTTTTTTTTTTTCCGTTCATAAAGGAGAAAATAAGCACCATTATCATTAATGGAACATATTAGCGACATTCTACAACAAAATTGCAAAGTTTGTGCCAAATATCATCAAGCACCCGGAAATAAGCAATTCTCCAGGACCTCTTGAAAAGTAAAGGACCCACCACAATCCAAAACCCAACTGCGAATCCAAGTGCCATGCTTGCAAAGAACAATGCTTCAAAAAATCCATCTCCTTCACTTTCACGGGGTTCAACTTCAGGATGGATTGTCTTGTTTGGTTTGCAGCTTGTGAGTGGAGGCCCACAAAGGTTGTTGCCAAAAAAACTGGACTCATTCATGCTTTGAAGTTGAGTACTTGATGGAATGCTTCCTGTCAAATTGTTATAAGACAAGTTCAAGTGACTCAAGAATGTCAAACTCGACATGCTCGAAGGAATTACACCATATAGTTGATTTTGCGAGACATCAAGGGATTCTAGTCGTCTCATATCACCAATATTCCTTGGGATTCTTCCTGTTAAATGATTTCGAGACAAATTCAATGACCACAACCCCACAAGTTTAGTGAGCTCCCCAGGGATATCTCCAGATAAATTGTTTTCAGAAAGGTCCATGCTCGTAACCAATCGAAGAGTTGTACTATATTCAACATTTCTTCCTTTGGTCACCACAACTGTATTATCTGGGAAAACACCATCTTTATTTGGGAAAGATATCACTTGTCTTGAGTCATTTATTTTTGCCATGGCACTAAAATTGGCAAAACATCTTGGCACATGACCTGATAGATTATTGCGTGCAACATCGAGGATTTGTAGAGCGCTTAAACGACATAGTTCATGTGGAAGGTGGTCCGAAAAGTTATTTGAATGCAGATTCAGGACCATCAACCCTAATAGGGCACTGCCCATCCACGGTGGTATGCTTCCTATAAATTTGTTCTCCCCAAGGTCCATGATGAACAAAGATGAGCAACTTTGCAGAGCCGGGGGTAGTTCCCCTGAGAGGTGGTTGCGCCGCAAGTGCAATGATTGAAGGTTCAATAACTGTCCAATGGAGTTTGGAATGCTACCCACCAGGTTGTTGTTTTCTAATCTGACGACATACAGGTCTTGCCAATGCTGCCAACAGTCAGGAATGTTTCCCGACAAAAGATTATTTCCCAAATTTAGAAACGACAGAGGTTCCTCTCCCTTACCACATAGAACGTGGTAAATAGATCCTGAAAAAGAGTTATTCGAAAGATCTAGCCAACTCAAATTAGAGGAGATCAATGGTAGCGAACCATTGAAGCAGTTGGAGCTAAGGTCAACCCACGAATTAGAAGGTAAGCTTGGAACCTCTCCATGAATCTGGTTGCGAGAGAGGTTTGCGTACTGCAACTTGGAAAAAACAGGCCAAAACAAGGTTGGAATGGAGTCTGAAATGTTTGTGTTGGCTATGCTCAAAGAAGTCAACTTTCTCTGAGATGGAAGCCATAAGGGAAACTGTGGCCCCAACTGCCAAGAATCCAAATACAAATCTTCAACTTGAAAAGGAGGAACCCAATTCTCACTTGCTTTTAGAGTTAGATTGTTTCCACCAGCATTTAGGCGACGTAATCTCGTGAGATTTGCAAAGTGAGCCTCAGAAACAACACCTTTCAACGAATTATCATATATGTGCAAGACTTCTAACTTTCCAAGCTGCCCGAGACTTTCAGGAAGAATCCCTTTCAACTTATTATCGGAAAGATATAACATTTTCAAGGATGATAATCTTCCTATCGACTCTGGAATGGGACCAGAAAAAGAGTTGCTACGGAGATCAAAGTAGGCTAGACTTTTTAGTTGACCAAGTTCATATGGCAAGTGGCCAATAAGATTATTCCACCTTGTAATAAAGGTCTCTAAGTTGTGTGACTTGCATCGAGAGAAACCTTTGAAAACGTCTGCCACCTCCCCATAAAAGTTGTTATATGATAAATCAATTGTCTTTAACATACAAAGTTTTCCGAGTGATGCTGGTATACTCCCTTGAAGTTGATTGGAAGACAAGTCAAGGCTAACGAGGGAGGTCAAGTTTCCAATGGCACTTGATATCACCCCTTGCCAAATACTCAGTCCGAGATTGAGTGACTCAAGATGGCTTAAACTATACAATCCATTTGGTATGGTAGAATTAAAAGCATTCCACGACAAATCGAGAACTCTAAGAGCAGTCATGTTTTCAATACCACTAGGAACTGGGCAATTGAAGAGGCAAGAACTCATATCTAGGGAGACTAGATGATTAAGACTGAAAATCCAACCTGGTATGCATGATCCAAAGTAGGCATAGGAAACGTCAAGGATGTCAAGTGATGTGAAGTTGATTTTGTTAGTTGAAGGAGAGACAACATACTCAAGTTCGCAACCAGACAAGTGTAATTCTACCAATGAGGGTAGGTTGCTCATCACCTGTAGGCAATCCGACGCTTTGCTGACGTTGACAAAACTCATATCGAGGTGTTGTAGAGAAACAAGACCCGAAAGCCACTGTAAATTTCCACCAAGTAGTCCGCTATTGTATCCAAGATCTAGGTAACGCATTGCAGTGGCATTTCCTAGTTGAGGAGGAATGGTTCCGGAGAATCCCGTCCGAGACAGGTTGAGATATCTCAAAGTTGTCATAGATCCAAGGAAGCTAGGAATGTGAGTCCCTTCAAAATTGTTGTTGCTCAAGTCCAGATACTGTAGGTGCTTCAAATCCAGCAAAGAGGGATTTACCTTTCCTCGTAGTTTATACCTCAGATAAGATTCATATCCAGCATCAGTTTTAGCAGAATATTCTCTATAACTGGGACTCTGAAGACGGATCTCACGGACATGACCAGTAAAGTTGTCGCAGACAACTCCGGCCCATTGGCAACAATCCTCGCCAATACCCCAAGACGATAACCGGTTCGGATTATGACCAGTAAAGTTGGCTTTCAAATCTTGCTTGAATTTAAGAAGGGCTTCCCTCTCATTTTCGAAGCAAGTGATATTCTGATTATTATTGGAGCTGCTGCTAATTCCATTGCAGAAGCATACATGGAAATTTGCAATGTTGATGAGAAAGCAAAAGAAGAAAGCAATTGCAGCAGTGGTAATCATGGATGAACCCATGAGCGATCACAGGCAAAACACACAATTCAATTTGGTTTTCAGTCTGTGGTGATTTGTATCCAATGCTATTAGTGGGTTTGGGTATTCATAGAGCATGTGGTCCATAGTTGAGACTTTGGCCGGGTTTTCTTGACTTTCAATACCATTGACTTGGACTCACTGATTGAGAAACTTGGCACACATGTGGACCTGTTATTTATGATGGTCATATCTAATCCAGATCTAGACCAACAGATAATGTCATAAGCCCTTTGATTTTTCCAACTTACATGACATAAGAGCATCTCGAAAGAACAAATACCTAATTTTCAGTAGCCAATATGATAAAATTTGAAAACCTTATTTTTGAAGCTTAACCATTGTATACGGCCTCATTCCTCTGATTAATCCCTGCTCAAAAAGTCCCCAAAAGTTTCTCTTTATAATAAAGTCTCAAAAACTCAAATACACTCAAGAAACAAATTTACTTTTGTCTACAACTTAAAACAAAATAGCTAGGAGAAACACACCCTTACCAACTTTACTTAAATTTGATACTTGGCAATAAAAAAGAAATAATCAACTTTCTCCAAATTGAAACAAACGCAGAATTTAAGATATTTTTTGCTCCTTCAGTCCTTATTCTCTTATGTTCTTAAATAACACAAGTAATGCATAATTTTATCAATCAACCACCATTTTTCTTTCTTCTTTTCCTTGATTCTCTGGGAGACTAGTCCAGAAAGAAAGATGTAACATATGCACATACTATCACTCGGGCACACACACACACGATGCGTGTGCAATTTTAGGTAAATTAGATTGATACATGTATTTGTATGCCTTTTATGCCATAATTACCCCATGCATTTATCGGGTGCTAGAAGTGAATAAGGCGGGCAATTCGGAAAATTCAAAGTGTGAGGGATTTTCTATTGGTTGTAATATTTATAGCGAATAGGTACATAAGATGAAGAAGAGAAGCTTACTTTTGAGGAAACTGAAGGGATTTGTAAGGGGTGGAGTGGCGTGGTCTCTTGCAAGAAAGGAGGGCCTTGGCTGCTCTGAAGTTTTGGGAAATTCGAGCTCTCTGTTCCTCTGACATTCCTGCTGAAGTTCCTTCTACATTGCCACCATTTTCCTTGTTCATCTTAGATCGAGAATTTGTAACCCTAGAAGATGAATTGAAGCCACAGTTGTGATTTCGCTGAGAGTCGTGCGATGCTCTCATGCTCATATTTCCCTCTGCCGCTGTGAAAGCGACCAAAAATGGCTAGCTTCACAACAGGACATGCCCTCTTCTCTCACTATCGTACTGATCCTCACCTCATATCCATCCATCCAAATTTTTTTGATTGAAAGTGAGACTTTGGTTCAAACACTTCTAAACGTTTGATTGAGCTTAAATTTTTAAGGGCCCCTAGGAAATGTTCTAAGAATAATGAACGGTTCGGATCATTTGTGTGAGACCCAAAATTGGATCAACGAGCATACTCTATACGTTTTCTGGACATATAAGTTGGTACCCATAGGTTTTTCCTTTTATTTAATCACCTTATAGTGTGAAATCAAGTGGAGAAATAGCAGTATTAATACTTTAAATGAGGAGAATATTACCCTCGAATTCTTTATCAAATCATACTAAATTGCACTATTTTCACATGCAATTAATACATTATCTTATATATTATTGTAAAATGGCTTTTCGTGAGGAGGAACGTGAATGCGACAAATGACATCATATAATTTGGATTGTCATTGGAGTTTTTAGTGGAAATGTGTTCAAAGTAAACCTTAAGATAACTAACTAGGAATAACTCAGTTAGTCAAAATTCCTGCATTTCATTTCTCTAGGAGGTTAAGAGTTCACTCAAGCAAAAAATTTATTGGATGACCAACTACCGTTTGACAAAAGAAAAATAAATAAATAAATAAACACCCCCTCAAGAGTTGCTCAGTTATCATAAGTATGGGATTTCTTCCAAAGGAAACCTTTAAAACTTGCTCAATTACCATTTTAAAGTAATTCAGATGATAAATTTCCTATTCTATGATTTTCTTGTTTTTTCTGCTAATCCTGTTAATTAACCGATTACATGATAAATTTCCTATCCTGTGATTTTCTTATCCCATGATTTGTGGGACTGCTTTGTTTTCAATGGGAAATCATTTAAGAATTTAATTTGGTAATGAAGTGTGTGTGGAGCTCACACCCCATGTGAGTGTGTTGTCCACTTTGTTGTACATTTTTGTTGTGTATCTAGCATTTTTATTTGGTAATTAATTAATTTTGTTTAGATAATTATGTGAAGAAGATAATTATTAAAAATTAAAACTTTGATTGGACACACCATGATTTTCTAGATTGAAGGACTACTCCTTCTGTCCCTTTCCTAATATCAGGAAGTATAAGAAGACTGGATTTAAACTCTGATCAAGTCTCAATTATTCGATTATTCTCTGTGAAAGATATACGAGAAAGCCTATTACTTTTTGATAGTTTGTGTTCCTTTTAATTCGTTCGAATTTTCTTATGACTTTGTTTTGTTGCTCTATTGCAGAAAAGGATTAGAATTTTGGTGGTAACACGGTTGGCAATGTGATTGGTAAGCAAAAATCCAATTCTCTCTAATTTTGAATGCAATTCGTAACTTTTAACTATCACTTTTGTTGAGTTTTAATTGTGCACTGCCAATAGTATAAGCTTATTTTTGTCAAAATCTTATGAATTTGTTTCGTTTCTCTATAGCAGAAAAGGAACAGAAATTTGGTAGTAACATGGTCGGCAAAGTAATTTGTAACTAAACAATCTATCTAATTAATATAATTCTTAACTTTACCTAGCAATTCAAATATGAAATCAATGTTCTAGATCTCAAGAAGATAAAATTGAAAGACAGAACGAGCTATTTTTTTTTAGATAGAAATTTAAACAATTGATTGGAGTGTAACAAGAGTAATGAATTGTATAATTTTAAAATACTAACGAGGCACTAGTGCAATCTTAGGGGAATAAGTGAAGTACACTGTCAATATATAGGAGTACAAGTGAAAGAGAGAGAAATTCAGGAAAAAGGTACTTTTAACGGCAAATTTAGTGATGTTAACTGTAAGATAGGCAATAATAAAGCCTATCTTATTGTAGGGTTCTTTCACCATTGTTGTTGAGTAGTGAATCAATTGGGATTTTAATGATTTGTCGTTCTATGCGACTCTATGTGAAAAGATGTTGAAACAATAATAATGAGTTGCTCTTTCGTTCATATAGTTTCATCTTTCAAACTTTTAATTCGAGCAATTCTTCCTTCAAGTCTTTACGCTATCAAATCTTACAGGATATGTATTGAATAGAAAAACACTCAAAGATCTGCCTTTATTACTTCCAGAATGACAGCCAAAACCATTGCCTTACATTGAAACTATAAAACAAGCCAAACACTAAACTGAAGCCAAACACTAAACTGGCTTCTTTTTATTTTTTTGTTACATTTCACAAAGAAAAAACAAGCACTTTTCTCATTTACAAAACATATATCGACATTCAAAAGAGAAATCGCAAATTTTGTTCCAAATGTCATCTATCACCCGGAAATAAGCAATTCTCCAAGACCTCTTGAACAGTAAAGGACCCAACACAACCCAAAACCCAACTGCAAATCCAAATGCAATGCTTGCAAAGAACAACGCTTCCGAAAATCCCTCTCCTTCTTCGTTGCTTCTGTGTGGTACAACATTAGGAGGGATAGTCTTGTTTGGCTTGCAGCTTGGGAGGGGAGGCCCACAAAGCTTGTTGCCAAGAAAACTAGATTCAGTCATACTTTGAAGTTGAGTACTTGATGGAATTGGTCCTATCAAATTGTTATAGGACAAGTTCAAGTGACTCAAGAAAGACAAACTCGACATGCTCGGAGGAATTACACCAGAAAGTTGATTAAGAGAGAAATCAACGGATTCTAGTTGTCTCATATCACCAATATTCCTTGGGATTTTTCCTGTTAAATGATTGCGAGACAAATTCAATGACCACAACCCCACAAGTTTAGTGAGTTCCTCCGGTATCTCTCCAGATAATTTATTTTCAGAAAGATCCATGCTTTTCACCAATCCAAGGGTGGTGCTATATTCAACATCTCTTCCTTTGGCCACCAAAAATGCATTATCTCGAAAATTAGAGTCTTCGCCACTTTGGTAAAAGAGCATGTCTACTGCGTTGGCACTAAAATTAGCCATGGCGCTAAAATTAGCAAAACATCTTGGCACGTGACCCGATATATTATTACATGCAATGTCCAAGATTTGAAGAGAGCTTAAACGACATAGTTCATATGGAAGGTCGCCCCAAAAGTTATTCGAACGCAGATTCAAAACTACCAAATCTGCCAATGCATTGCCCATCCATGGCGGTATGCTTCCAGTAAATTTGTTTTCACTAAGGTCAAGGATCGACAAACACGAGCAGTTTTGCAGAGTCGGGGGTAGTTCCCCTGACAGGTTGTTGTGCTGCAAGTGCAATGATTTAAGGTACGGTAGCTGTCCGATGGAGATTGGAATGCCACCCACCAAATTGTTGTTTTCCAAATTGATAAACCTTAGGGTAGGCCAATGCTTCCAACATTCGGGAATATTTCCCGACAAAAAATTATTTCCCAAATTCAGAAGAGACAGTTTTTTGTTAGGTTCCTCTCCATTACCACAAAACACGTGGTGAATAGATCCCGAAAAAGTGTTATTCGAAAGTTCTAGCACAGTCAAATTAGAAGGGATGAGAGGCAGCGAACCGTTGAAGCAGTTGGAACTAAGGTCAATCAAGGAATCAGGCGCATTGGATAAGCTTGGAATCTCTCCACAAAAATGGTTACGAGAGAAGTTTGCGTAAGATAATCTGGAAAAAATGGGCCAAAACAATGTAGGAATGGAGCCCGAAATTCTTGTGTTGGCTATGTTCAAATAAGTCAACTTCCTCTGAGATGAAAGCCATGAGGGGAACTGTGGACCCAACTGCCAAGAGCTCAAATCCAAGTCTTCAACTTGGAAAGGGGGAACCCAATTCTCACTTGCTTTGAAAGTTAAATTGTTTCCACCAGCATACAGGTAACGTAATCTCGTTAGATTTGCAAAGTGAACATCAGAGACGACGCCCTCCAGTGTATTATCAGTTAGATCCAAGGTTTCTAACTTTGCAAGTTGTCCAAAACTTTCAGGAATGGTCCCGTTAAACTTGTTATAGAAAAGATCAAGCTCTTTCAAGGATGATAATCTTCCTATGGACATTGGAATGGGACCAGAAAAGGAGTTCCTTGATATAACAAAGGAATTTAGATTTTTTAATTGACCAAGCTCATCTGGCAAATGACCGAGAAAATTATTCCAACGTAAATCAAAGTCCTCTAACATGGGGGAATTGCACCGAGAGAAACCTACGAGGACATCTGAAACCTCCCCGGAAAACTTGTTATATGATAAATCAATTGTCTTCAAATTACAAAGTTTTCCGAGTGATGTTGGTATACTCCCCTGAAGTTGATTGGATGATAAGTCAAGGCTAACGAGGGAAGTCAAGTTTTCAATTGCAATTGAAATCTCACCTTGCAATTGATTGTTTTCGAGGCTGAGTGACTCAAGATGAGTTAAACTATACAACCAAATTGGTATTGTAGAATTAAAAAAATTCCAAGACAAATCAAGAACTCTGAGAGAAGTCAAGTTTTGAAGGCCACTAGGAATTTTAGTAGTTAAAGAAGGAGAAACAAAATACTTGAGTTCACAATCAAACAAGCGTAACTCTACCAATGAAGGAAGGTTGCTCGTCACCAGTAGCCAGTCCAATGCTTTGCTGAGGTTTACACCACTCATATCGAGGTGTCGTAGTGAAACAAGACCCGAAAGCCATTGCAAATTTCCACGAAGTAGTCCGACGTCGCCTCCATGATCACCTCCAAGATCAAGGTAACGGATTGCGGTGAGATTCCCTAGTTGAGGAGGAATGGTTCCGCCGAATCCCGCCAAAGAGAGGTTGAGGTATCTCAAAGTTGCAATGGAGCCAATGAAGCTAGGGATGGGAGTCCTTTCAAAATCATTGTTTCTCAAGTCTAGATATTGGAGGTGCTTCAAATCGAGCAAAGAGGGATTTACCTTTCCTCCCAATTTATTCCTCAAATAAGCTTGATATTCTGCTTCAGTTTCAATATAAAGCCAATTATAAGGATTCTGAAGGCGGATCTCGTGGACATGACCGGTAAGGTTGTCACAGACAACTCCGGCCCATCGGCAACAGTTCTCCACAGTATCCCAAGAGGACAACCGGTTGGAAGGGTCTTTCAAATCTTGCTTGAATTTAAGAAGGGCTTCCCTCTCATTTTCGAAGCAAGTGATACTGTTATTGCTGCAGAAGCAAACATGGAATGTGGCAGTGGTGATGAGAAAGCAAAGGAAGAAAGCAGTTGGTGGACTTGTTGTAGCCATGGATGATCAATCACACACAACTCAATTTGGTTTTTCAGTTTGTGATGATTTGTATCCAATGCTATTTGTGAGTTTGGTATTTATAGTGCATATGGGGTCCACAGTTAATAGTCTTTAGACTCATGTGTGGTACATAATGAAGGGGTGACTTCGTTTATTTGACTATTATAATTTGCACCTATTATTGCCCTTTCATTTTCCCAAAGTAACTACCCTTTAACTTACATGATGTGAGAGCATCTTGAATGAACAAATACCTAATTTCAGTGGTCGGTGCGTTCAAATTTGACAACTTTATTTCATTGTAAGAATAATGCCTTCTCAGTTTTATTTGTAAAAATTTAGATTATAAATAGGCTAAGTAGTACAACATTGGAGCACCATTTTTGAAGCTTATTGTAATATTATAGTACAAATAACACCAATAAAGTGTCTCTGGCACCAATTCGTAATATAGATTGGGTTTTCAGTTGAAATTTGTGTGCCTATTTTATATATGGCTCTACGGATGAGAATGCTTACATACATACAAAATACATAGTCACTTTCTTCTTTATTTCCCAACAATACCAAGGAAAAGAAAAACTAATTAAGTCGTTCCTACTTCAATTTAATTAATTTGTTTTTTCTTCCTTTTCCATTTTCTTCTCCCCTTGTAATTTTCACCACAAACGCAATATCCACACAGCAATTTTCTTGTCAAACTTCGAGAATGGGTAATCCACTAGCAAAAAATAGATTGTGAAACTTTCATACTCTAATTTTCCCCATCATATAGCTTTCCAAGAAAATTTTGTGAACCATTGGTACCAGTCATTTGTAGGATTCTCCACGTAAACGCTGTGTACTTTTAATTTCAGTTGTTGGGAATGTCAAATGGTAAATGTTTTAGGGGGAAAAGAGAGGTGAGAAAAAGAAAAAGAAAAGGAAATTTATCAAAAAGATTTGCAGGAAAACTAAAATTTTCTTTTTTTTTTTTTTTGCGGGAACTTTGCATGAAAATTGAAGTTATGGATTCCACAAGTTTTTTGTTGTTAGCTAAACAGTAAAAAAAGTTACAAGAAAATAGGTTTCCTCATCCTTTTACATACAATTGAATGACAGAACACGGCTAAGTGTTATCCTACCCATGTATTCAGATTTGAACATGGTGAAACCCTCCTGAACCACTTCAATATACACCATCTGTCCGATAATATTGTTCAAGAAATTGCCTACACTATTGTAATTCATATTATTTTTTATGATTGTAAAAACTATGCGAGACGTGGATAGTAAAAATGGACATGAGGGAGTATGAAAGGAAAATTTAAACGAGAATTATATATCATTTTCAACTATTTAATACAGGATACTGCTTCTCCCCCAACATGTGAGGAAACTAAATAAAGTTGCTATTACTGAAAAATTACGAACTCAACAAGCCAACTCTAAAAGGATGTGCATATGATCTGTTGGACTTCACGAAAGAAAAATGAACAATCGATTGTTTGGTTTGATAGAGTCTTAGTGGTGGCTAACTCATGCGGTAGAGTTATTGAATGCCTAACACTGCATTCCCGTGTAATAATTGGAATGACGAATGACAAAAAAAAAAACTATCTCCAAACAATTTCCAAAATAAATAAATAATTATTTGATAGCTAAACAAACCGGAGGATTTTATCAACAAATATAGACATTGTCATTTTCTTCTTCATTTGCCAACGAAATCCAGGAAAAGAAAAACTAATTAGTCATACTTAATTTTAATTCGTTTGTTATTCTTTTCTTGCATTATCTTCTTCCTTTGTAGTTTTCACTACAAAATCCAATCGTGAAGAATGGCCAATTCACCGGTAGAATATTGATCATGACAATTTCTATAGCTTTCCAAGAAACTTCAAATGAAACATCTTAGAAAGCGATTCAAGCGTGAAGAACGGGCAATTGATCATTCGTAGAATATTCATAGTGACAATTTCTGTAGCTTGATTTCCAAGATACTTTTGTGAACTTATCAATCAATTGTAGTACTATTTGCGTAGATGGACCCAATTGCATCTTGGAGGGTTACGATTTGAGGCCTTGTTTGATGCACGTTATAAGTCGGAGGGGATTGGTAGTGAAGAGGGTATTGACACCGTAACTGGTAGTGAGGAGGAGATAACGATTGTGTAGGAGTTGTTATACTATCTCTGTCCCTTTTTAATTATTGAGTATTTCAGTTTGGGATGTCCCTTAAATTAGGGTGTGTTTGGAAAAGTTATAATGGGTAAAGGTTCGTATAATTTTGTTGTTTTGCCCTTTTAAAAAGTTAATAGATAAAAGTGGAAGATAATTTTGTGAAATGGAGGTAAAAATAAATTGATATAAAAGGAGTAATGATGATATTTTTTTAATAAATTGGATTCATGAAGCAAGACACGTAAAAATGAATGAAAGGAGTAACATGTTAATTTGTTTTGATTGATAATGTAAGGGCTAGAGCAAGTTTTTCCATTTTTCCATCACTGCGTAGGGCCGGTTTAGCATTGTAACTAGAATTCGTCTTTCGTATGATTCATATGTTTCAAATAGAATTCGTATGGGAGTTGTCTTGGGTAAATAGTGAGAGTAGTGAGACAACGGCACATAGGCGCTTAATTTGGACCCATTACAAAGCATGAAGTTTAGTTAATTGATTTAGCACCCCAAATTGATATTGATATTTTTTTTTGTCTTTTAGTGAAACTTTTACACATAAAATTTCATTAATTTCACTAAAAGACAAAAATGAAGTGTGAATATCAATTTGGGGGTGTGAAATCAGTCCCCAAAGTTTATTAGAATTTATGGTATCTATTTGTCTGAGTATTTTCGAAAGGAAGAAAAATTCTATAAGTTTTCACTCCTATTGGGTTAAAAAAAGAGAGGATAATATCCATGTCCAAACGAGCATGTGCACCAAGGGTAAGGCAAACTAACAAGTGAACAATACAAAATTACATTCCCTTGAACCTTTCCCTCTTCACCAATCCTTTTGGAATTCTTCTCTATCCCATTGAAATATGATAAAGTATGTTATTTGTGGTATTATAAAAATACTAGTTTTAACGCATCATGCATACACAGTGTGATGCCCTTATGGTTTTTGCTTGTGTTGTGGGCTTTTGTGAATTAAAAGAAATTGAAAACCAACCGCATGAAATACTCATGTAAATAATATTTCTAGGGTATATCTGTAAATATTACTCCTTCCGTCCAGATTTGTTGGTCCGTTTTGAGAATTCTAACTTATTTCCATTACTTTTTGAGTTTGTTAATTTTCTATTTTATTTTCAATCTCTTCATTTAATACTCTCTCTATTACAATTTGATAGTCCACTATGAAAGTACGTGAAATTTTCAAATTCAAAAATAAAGTAGTTACACAATTTTTTTTTATCAATGTGGATCTTGTTTGATAGATCTCATTGAGAACTTTAATACGGTGCAAAAAAAATTAAAAAATGTAAACACATTATTCAAAAAAATTAGTTTTTGAGTTGTTATTTTAAGTTTTAGAAAAGGGACAAAAAAGTAAATTTTTCACACTTTTGAAAATGGACAAGTATTTTAGAATTTGAAAAAATATATTTGTGAACTACCAAATCCGAACGAAAAGAGTATTAGTTACCTTTGCACTCCCCAGGCAGCGACACAACGTGAGAGGGGTGGGGGACTTCCCACGCCTGAAGAGCATATCCCAAATTCCCATGAAGCACATGGGGGACAACCTTTTGTCAACTTTTGTGTTTGGGGTGCTTTGGGTGAAAAACCAAAAATCAAAAAATCACTTTTGTCCTTATTCAAATTTTTTTTTTCATTCGTTTGTTTTGCATCAAAATTTTGTGGTTTCTGGATTCCTTTCGAAGAGACGAATCTACAAGTATAAAATTATGGTCAAAACTCAATTTTTTTTGAATAAAACCAAAATAGGTGGATTATGATGCAAAACAAACGAATGCAAAAAAAAAATTGAATAAGAACAAAAGTGATTTTTTGGTTTTTGGTTTTTCACCCAAAGCGCCCCTTTGTCCCCCTTCCCTCTAAACAAATCAACGAATTTTCCCTTCTCTCCTCCCTGTTTCCTCCTTTCATTTTGTACATCTGGCTAAGTTTCATAATACTACACATACTCACACGCGTGTGTATGTGAGAGTTATGATGTGACAGACATGAGATAAGAAGATTTTTGTTTCATTTTCCTCCCTGGAGCAGAGAAGTAACACTCAGTATCCTCTGAAATTATCTATTGACCACACTCACACAATAAGGGATACAACGGGAGTTTTTAGAAGATTCCCCAAGGCCTTTTTGGTAATCCTAGCAAACATGACATAAAGACGAAATTGCCCACTCTCAAAACTCATAATTCCAGGCAATTCAATAGCCCAGATTTTCAATTGAAGGGCAAATTCATCCCAAATTAGCAAAATGGCGTGCCAAATTTCAAAAAACCCTCTCATAGAGGGGCCTCTGGGTTTCGGATAATCGGACTTAGTACCATTGAGACCAATATAACGAATATTGGTGAGATTCCCTAGTTGAGGAGGAATGGTTCTGCCCAATTCCGCCTGAGACAGGTTGAGGTATCTCAAAGTTGCAATAGAGCCAATGAAACTAGGGATTGGACTCCCTCCAAAATCATTGTTGCTCAAGTCCAGATATTGGAGGTGCTTCAAATTGAGCGCAGTCTTTTTTTTTTTTTTGGGGAAAATGTCAAGTATAATATCAAAGTCATTCGGCACCTGATTACATCAAAAGACAAGAATGAAGCCAAAACCACTAACATAACATAGATTAAGTTTTAGTTGAAATTATTGTACCTATATTTATATATACATCTACACATGAGCATAAATATAAATACGTACTGGCTATACACAAACAAGATAGGGGATTTTATTAAAAAATACGTACGTACGTAGTCATTTTCATCTTTATTTTCCAACAATACCCAGGAAAGATAAATTAATTAGTTCCTATTTCAAATCAATTAATTTGTTATCTTCCTTTTCCATTATGTTTGGCAATTTTCACCACAAACGCAATATCCACAAAGCAATTTTCTCGTCAAGCTTCAAGATTCAAGAATGGGCAATCTACTAGCAGAATATAAATTGTGAAACTTTTATCTCTAATTTTCCCCATCACATAGCTTTCCAATTAAATTTCGTAAACCATGCATTGGCATCAGTCATTTGCAGTATTCCCTACGTAAATGGACCCAATTGCGTCTTTAAGGGGTTAGGACTCTAGGCCGGCCATTTGATTGATGCGTGTTGCAAGTCGGAGAGAATTGATATTGAAGAGAGGATTGAAATTTGATATAGTGGTGGGATTTATGGTGTAGTTACTTGTTTGGATGAGTCCGGGGATCCTATAGTGCAAGATTGGACCGCAAACCATGTAGTGAGGCAAAGACATTCACGGATGCCTCTATCGAGATGATACAGCGATTTATATAACCATGTTTTTTTTGTTTGATTATTGTATGGACCAAAGCTAATCCAGGCAGACTGGACTATCAAACCCCAACCTCACGCCCACGCCTTGACTAATCTACCGATTTTAGAATATTCATTGCCCGGCCCTCGAATTCGATTTCCAGTGACTTGAGAAAATAAGTTCCATGCAGTGTTTGTAGAATATTGATAGTGACAATTTCTGTAGCTTTCAAAGAAAATTCAAATGAAACATCTTAGAAAGCGATTCAAGCGTGAAGAATGGGCAATTGATCACTTGTGACAATTTCTATAACTTTCCAAGATACTTTTCCAAGTACTATTTGCTTTATAGATGGACCCAATTGCGTCTTGGAGGGGTTACGACTAGAGGCCTTGTTTGACGCATGTTATAAGACGGAGGGGATTGGTAGTGAAGAGGGTATTGAAACTATAATTGGTTCTGACTAGTGAGGAGGAGATAACAATTTTGTAGGAGTTTTTATATTCCTCCGTCCCTTTTTAATTATTGAGTATTTCAGTTTGGGATGTCCTGTAATTTGTGTTTGGAAAAGTTGATGGTTAAAAATTTGTATAATTATTGTTTTACCCCTTTTGAAAAGTTAATGAGTAAAAGTGGAGAATAATTTTAGAAATTGGAGGTAAAAATTAATGTAAAAGGGTAATAATGATATTTCTTTAATATGTTGGATATATGAAGCAAAACACGTAAAAATGGACGGATGAGTAATTTGTTTTGATTGATAATGTATGGACCAGAGCTAGGTTTTTTTTTTTTTTTTTGATAACTGGATGTCGAAGCCAGCTTGTGCGCAGCTCGACTAATTTCAAGATCCTGGATGTAATGACCAGGCATAACTCCCGTGGCTGCAAGAGTTAGCTGGCAAGGGATATCGAATCTGGGATCTTAGGTGAGAGCAAACTCCCAAGTCTCAAGACATAACTACTCTACCAACCCCTTGAAGTTATGAACAGTGAGATAATTTGTTATCTTTCTCCATTATCTTTTTGCCTTCAGAATTTTCACTACAAATGCGACATCTTGAAAGGGATTTTCTCATCAAGCGGGAAGAACGGGCAGTCCACAAATAGAGATTAATATTGATAGTGAAATATGTATATCTTCCGAGGAAACTTCCGTGAACTTATCAGTAGCAATCAGTCACTTGCCAATTGCGGCTTGGAGGGGTTAAGACTTGAGGTCTTTTTTATTTATTTATTTTTACAGCTGCACGAAAGTTAAAGTTATGGATTTCACAATTTTCTTGTTAGCTAAACACTAAAAAGAGCTCATTTGGTTGTACCTCTTGCCTTCCAACAGGGAGGTCTGGGGTTTGAATCTATGGAGAGACATCGAACTAACTTTCCCACTAAGCTCCCACTGATGTATATTGTATGACCAAAAAAAAAACCACTAAAAAGGTTACAAGAAAATAGGTTTCCTCATCCTTTTCCCTACAACTAAACAGCAAAACGGGGCTAAGTGTTATCCTGCCCATGTATCCGGATTTGAGATTGGTGAAACCCGCCTCAACCGCTACTATATACTCCTTTTGTCCCCACAAATATTATTCATTTTAATATTTATATCTCTCCAGAAATTGCCTATACTATTGTAATTCATGTTATTTTTCATGATCATAAAAACTATGAGAGACGTGAATAGTAAAATTCGCCAACATGTGAGGCAACTAAATAAAATTGCTAGTACTGAAAAATTACGAACTCAACAAACCAACTCCAAAAGGATGTGTGCATATGATCTATCGGACTTTGCGAAAGAAAAATGATCAATTGATTGTCTAGTTTGATAGAGTTTTAGATGCGTTTGTATAGAATCTCCAACCAATTTCAAAAAAACAAATGGAGGACAATGATTTGATAGCTAAACAAACCAGAGGATTTTATCCAAAAACACATACATTGTCATTTTCTTCTCTATTTCCCAAGGATATCCAGGAAAAGAAAAATTAATTAGTTCATACTTAATTTTAATTAGTTTGCTATCTTTTTCTTGCATTATCTTCTCCCTTTGTAGTTTTCACTTCAAAATCCAAGCGTGAAAAATGGGCAATTCACTAGTAGAATATTGATAATGACAATTTCTATAGCTTTCCAAGAAACTTGGAATGAAACATCTTAGAAAGTGATTCAAGCATGAAGAATGGGCAATTGATCATTCGTAGAATATTCATAGCGACAATTTCTATAGCTTAATTTCCAAGATACTTTTGTAAACTTATCAATCACTTGTAGTACTATTTGCGTAGATCGATGGACCCAATTGCGCCTTAGAGGGGTTACAACTTGAGGCTTTGTTTGAAGCACGTTATAAGTCGGAGGGGATTGGTAGTGAAGAGGGTATTGATACCGTAACTGGTAGCAAGGAGGAGATAACGATTGTATAGGAGTTGTTATACTATCTCCATCCCTTTTTAATTATTGAGTATTTTAGTTTGGGATGTCCCTTAAATTAGGGTGTGTTTTGAAAAATTATAATGGGTAAAGGTTCGTATAATTTTTTTTCCCTTTTAAAAAGTTAATGGGTAAAGAATTAGTGGATAAAAGTGGAAGATAATTTGGATAGTGGAGGTAAAAATAAATTGATGTAAAAGGAGTAATGATGACGTTTTTTTAATAAATTAGATTTACGAAGCAAGACACTTAAAACTGGACAGATAGAGTAACATGCTAAGTTGTTTTGATTGATAATGTAAGGACTAGAGCTAGTTTTTTCTTCTTCTTTTTTCCATCACTGCATAGGGCCTGTTTATCGTTGTAATAATCGGACTCAGTACCAGTGAGATCAATATAACAAATATTGGTGAGATTCCCTGGTTGAGGAGGAATGGTTCCGCCGAATCTCGCCGGAGACAGGTTGAGGTATCTCAAAGTTTCTCGAATGAACAAATATCTAATTTCAGTTGTCGGTACATTGAAATTCGACAACCTTATTTCATTGTAACTTGTAAGAATAACATCTTTTCACTTTTATTTGTAGAAATTTAGATTATAAGAATAATATCTTTTCAGCTCAACATAGCCTATTTAGATTATAGGCTATGTAGCACAACACTGGAGCACTATTTTTGAAGCTTATTATAATTTTATAGTACGAATAACACCAACAAACTGTACCCAGCTCCAAGTAGTAATATGGATTAAGTTTTAGTTGAAATTATTGTACCTATATTTATATATACATCTACACATGAGCATACATACATATACGTACTGGCTATACATAAACAAGATAGGGATTTTATTCAAAAATACTCCCTCCGTTCCTTTTTGTTTGTCCACTACGAAAAGTCATGTGCTACTTTTCACATAAAAAAATAATGTGTTTGTGTATCATTTCTCAAATTTTTTTACACTGAATTAAAGTACTTATCGTTTACTTTAATTTAGTTTTAAAAAAATTAAAAAATGATACACAGAAACACTTCATTTTTTTATTTGAAAAAAGGCAATGGAGAGAGAGAGAGAGAGAGAGAGAGAGAGAGAGAGAGAGAGAGACAAACAAATAGGAATGGAGAGAGTACGTACGTTAAGAAAAAAATACCCAGGAAAGAAAAATTAATTAGTTCCTATTTCAATTCAATTAATTTGTTATCTTCCTTTTCCATTATCTTTGGCAATTTTCACCACAAACGCAATATCCACAAAGCAATTTTCTCGTCAAGCTTCAAGATTCAAGAATGGGCAATCCACTAGCAGAATATAAATTGTGAAACTTTAATTTCTAATTTTCCCTATCACATAGCTTTCCAATTAAATTTCGTAAACCATTGGTATCCGTCATTTGTAGTATTCCCTACCTAAATGGACCCAATTGCGTCTTTAAGGGGTTAGGACTCTAGGCCGGCCATATGAAGTATTACATCGATTGATATAATAAAAACTGTTTTGTTTGATTATTGTATGGACTAGAGCTAATCCAGGCCGACTGGACTATCAAACCCCAACCTCATGCCCGCGCCTTGACTAATCTACCGATTTTAGAATATTCACTGTCCGGCCCTCGAATTCGATTTCCAGTAACTTGAGAAAATGAGTTCCATATAGTGTTAGCAGAATATTGATAGCAACAATTTCTATAGCTTTCAAAAAAAATTTAAGTGAAATATCTTATAAAGTGATTCAAGTGTGAAGTATGGGCAATTGATCACTTGTGACAATTTCTATAACTTTCCAAGATACTTTTGTGAACTTATAAGTCACTTGTAGTACTATTTTGCTTTATAGATGGACCCAATTGCCTCTTGGAGGGGTTATGACTTGAGGCCTTGTTTGACGCATGTTATAAGACGGAGGGGATTGGTAGTGAAGAGGGTATTGAAACTTTAATTTGTTCTGACTAGTGAGGAGGAGATAATGATTGTGTAGGAGTGTTTATACTCCCTCCATCCCTTTTTAATTATTGAGTATTTCAGTTTGGAACGTCCCTTAATAAGGGTGTGTTTGGAAAAGTTAATGTGTAAAAATTGTATAATTATTGTTTTACCCCTTTTGAAAAGTTAATGAGTAAAAACAGAGGATAATTTTAAAAACTGGGGGTAAAAATTGATGTAAAAGGGTAATAATAATGTTTTTTTAATATGTTGGATATACGAAGCAAAACGGATGGAGGGGTAATTTATTTTGATTGATAATGCATGGACCAGAGCAAGTTTTTTTTTTTTTTTGTGTATAACCGGATGTATAAATCAGCTTGTGCACAACTCAACTAATTCGAGAACCCTAGATCTAATAATCGGGCATAACCTCCGTGGCTGCAAGAGTTAGCTGGCAAGGGAAATTGAATATTCTGAGACCTTAGGTGAGAGCAAACTCCTGAGTCTCGAGACATAATCACTTTACCAATGCCTTGAAGTTATGAACAGTGAGTTAATTTGTTATCTTCCTCCATTATCTTTTGCCTTCAGAATTTTCACAACAAATGCAACATCTTGAAAGGAATTTTCTCATCAAGCGTTAAGAACAGGGACGGATCTAGGAATTTTCCCCAGCGGGGGCACCAATTTCTACTAAGCTTTACAAAAATTTAAAGCGTAGCACAACAATATAAAACTAGTTTTCACCTTATGCAATATTAGCATAATGTATACATAATTTTAAATAATGCTATCGATCGCGATATTGGAAAACTATCTTTGAAAGTAAAGACACATTACCGAAAATATATCAAATTGTGGACTATTGTGCTGTGGACGATTGTGAATCTCTAAAAGGGTGATAATGGGGTGCACTGTCCAATGCACTTCCCACTAAAACCAACTACTGACTACTCATCAGTTTCCCAAGATCACATCCACACATTATAATATTATATGCATATAGGAGTATTACTTAACACTTATTATCTACTCCATTATCCACACACACACACACACACACAGAGAGAGAGAGAGAGAGAGAGAGAGAGAGAGAGAGAGAGGTTTCGCCAAGAAGAAGAAGACAACAATGAAGCCTCTCGAATACAGCTCCTGGAACGGAGCCTCTTCGATGCACTTGGAAATTCTTCTCTTTTGAAGAAATCTTCGTCACTACCAACGGATTTTGCTCAGGTTTCATGCAAAAACTTCTAACTTTCACAGATTTTCTCTCTCTGTTTTCTTTCTAAGAGTTACACAAGTCCAAACACGTTTTCTCTCATACCCTTCTCCTGCACTATTCTTTGTTTAGATTTGATTTTCGTTTTTTTTTTTTAAAAAAAAAAAAAACCTGAAATTGAGGGGGGGCACGTGACCCCCCTTGCCCCGGTGTGCCTCCGTCCCTGGTTAAGAACGGGAATGCACTAATAGAATATTGATAGTGAAATATGTATCTTCCAAAGAAACTTTCGTGAACTTATCCGCAGTAATTAGTCACTTGCCAATTGCGGCTTGGAGGGGTTAAGACTTTGAAGTCTTGTTTTGTTTTTTTCCTCGGCCGGAGTCGTAATTGTTAGTTGTAGTTAGTGTGGTTTAAACTCCCGTTAAATGAAGGAGAATGTATGGTGTCTGTCACTAGACTACCACTTCACTTGCGACTTGGGGTCTGTTTGGAGGAGGAAAATATAATAAAAACACTGAATTATTGGGCACATGGAATTCAGAGAGCTCAATCCCCTACCCTGCACCAGATATCAAACATGGATCAGGGGGACCCGAGTCCACCGAAAACAGTTCAATCCTCTAGTGGGACCCGAGTCGACTGAAAACAGTTTCATCAGAATATATATTTTAACCCTCGCCAGATTCAAATTTCATAAAAGCCGCCATAACATAGATCGTAAGAAGCATGCAAAAAAATGGAGTAACTTGAATACATGACTCCTATAGTAAGCTACAAAAAATTAAAACAAAAGGAAAAGAAAATGTCATAACTCTGCAATTGCTGTTCCATAAATAAGGAAATTACGAAAACTAAGTGTATCCTTAGACCCACAAATGCAATATCCCCACGATCAGTACGGCCTGTACCGCATTGGCCGCCTGAACCGTGGAACCCTTCTGCACAGGAGGGAGAAAATGACATCAGCTTATTAACTCTACAAGTGCCAATCGCAAAACAAATACAAATGAACGATCCACGTTACATGGTAACCCAACCTTATCATTCAAAGAGCGCGATTTTGCGCTCCCAACTTAGGAGCTTGAAAGGAGCCCGCTCCCATTGAGATGGGAGCTCAATTATTTATTACTTAGCTAAATTGGTCTTTGATTTAGCTCAAATATATAGCCCAAGTCGTGATATCTTGAAAACAAAATCATACATTCAAGTGAACACTCTCATTTTCTCTTATACTTAAGGTAGACTTTTTTTTTTTGAAAGGAGGGCCTTCAAGTTTTGGGAAATTTGAGCTCTCTGTTCCTCTGACATTCCTCCTGAAGTTCCTTCTACGTCACCGCCATTTTCCTTGTTCATCTTAGATCGAGAATCTGTAACTCAAGAAGATGAATTGAAGCCACAGTTGTGATGTTGCAGGGTCGTGCGATGAATTGAAGCCACCGTTTTCCTTATTTTTCCGTAATTTTCCACACGGCCATTCATATTGCTCAATTAATTGAATTAATAATAATCGAAGCCCCACTTAAATAATAATTAGAGCTATTCAATTTGTTTAAAACATGTTTTGACAATTACCTGAAAAAATAAACTCATTCGGCGATCAATCTCTCACCAGTATCTAGAAAGTTGATTGTTTATGGGAACAATTAAAAACACACTTGAAACAAATGAAACAGCTTTGATAAAAAAAAGTTATGTGAACGGAGCTGCCCCGTACTTTAAATGTGGAGAAATCGTTAAAACAATAGACATGAGCACTTTATTCACTCACCGAAGCAATGTTTTTTAAGTTCCAAGGCACTAGTCGGGCGGCCAGACTCCGCTTAGTGCTTGAGCCTCGAGACTATTCTTTGTTTTTTTTTTTCTTTAGATATTCTTCTCCCCATGCCCAGGTTTTAAGTAAGTAGAAGCACATAAGTTACAAACATAATTTCCCAACAAAGAGAGCCTCAATAAAAATTACACTTTATTTTTTATAGTGTACATAAATATATTTACCGCAATTTAGGTTTAGCTTGAGAACTGCAAAGCTCGGCTTAGCTCGAATGTTTGCACCCCACCACCAACTTTAGGACTTTTACTCCTTAGTGGCTTTTGATCTAATATTGCTTATGTGATCGGTTGATAGTTGCCTTTCAAATTTATGCTTACCAATCTCAGACCTTAACTGGTTAAAAAAACCCAAAAAATAAGTAGATGTTGGAGTGCAAAGAAACATTTATCTTTCTCTTCATATGCGGATGCCATCCGCCGTATGGGTGAGGATAAGTTTCCTTCCTGCAAGATTAGGCCTATTAAGCAAGACCAAACTTCAGCCACATCTCTCAACATTTTATCAATTTTTATTTTAATTTCATCCTAGTAGACTACCTAATTTTAGCCCTTCAATATATAGGGTGATCCTGTTCATTTTGGAACTTTGCATTTCGCAACTGAAATTGCGAAGATTCAACTTCAATTGGTTTGGACTTGCTTGCTTGTGTTCTTTTTTACTCAACATCTCATCAAGGCGCACGCATTTTGTTTGTTGTGCATCGTTTTTCATTTTCATTGGTGTCTTGGATGGGGGACGAATTCCTTGTAACTTGAAATTTAATGAAGTTTTATGTGTTTGATTTTGTGCATGCAGAAACTAGGGATAAAAAGTTAAATTGTATGTTTGTTATTAGTCGATTCAGGTTAACAAGTTATATTATTCGTAAGTTTGAAAATATTTTTCCTCCAATCAAGCACATTATAATTTCACGTCCAAGTTTTATAGGCTTTAAAAACTGACTTTCTGATTAAATTGAAAGCACCAACTTCACATCCAATCAATACATAAATTTGAAGATGCCAAAAGCATACAATGAAACGCCTTGTAATTCAAATACGAATCAATGTTCTTGATCTCAAGAACATAAAATTGTAAGACAGAATGAGCTATTTTTATGGATAGAAATTTAAATAGTTGATTAAGGATTGATTTCATATTTTTGAGTCTTACAAGATTAATAGATTGTATAACTTTAAAATTCTAATGAGGCAATAGTGCAATCTTAAGAAAATAAGTGAAGTGTACTGTCAATGTATTAGGAGTACGATTGAAAGAGAGAGAAATTCAAGGCAGGAAGTGATCCCCTGTCTTACATTGGCTCCACCCCTGGAACTGAGCTTAGAGGATATACAGGAAAATGTATTTTTTAATGGCAAATTTAGTGACATTTACTGTAAGATAGGCAGTAATAAAGCCTACATTACATGTAACTTCCAAGAATAATATAGCTATTGAAGGGTCCTTTCAACCATTGTTGTTGACTAGTGAATCATTTGGGATTTTTAAAATTTGTCGTTCTAACAACGAATTGGTCTTTCGTTCATATAGTTACATCTTTTAAACTTTCAATATATACAAGCCATTCTTCCTTCAAGTCTTTCACTATCAAATCTTACAGGATCCGTAATACATAGAAAAAAAATCGAAGGTCTGCCTCTATTACATTCCAGACCAACACCCAAAACCATTGCCTTACATTGAAACTATAAAACCAGCAAAACACTAAACTGGCTTCTTTTTATTTTTGTTACTTTTCACAAACCAAAAATAACCGCTATTCTCATTTACAAACCATATAGCGACATTCAAAAGAGAAATCACAAACTTTGTTCCAAATCTCTTCTATCACCCGGAAATAAGCAATTCTCCAAGACCTCTTAAACAGTAAAGGACCCAACACAACCCAAAACCCAACTGCAAATCCAAGTGCAACGCTCGCAAAGAACAACGCTTCCGAAAATCCCTCTCCTTCTTCGTCGCTTCTGTGTGGTACAACGTTAGGAGGGATAGTGTTTGGCTTGCAGCTTGGGAGGGGAGGCCCACAAAGCTTGTTGCCAAGAAAACTAGATTCAGTCATACTTTGAAGTTGAGTACTTGATGGAATTGGTCCTATCAAATTGTTATAGGACAAGTTCAAGTGACTCAAGAAAGACAAACTCGACATGCTCGGAGGAATTACACCAGAAAGTTGATTCAGAGAGAAATCAACGGATTCTAGCTGTCTCATATCACCAATATTCCTTGGGATTTTTCCTATTAAATGATTGCGAGACAAATTCAATGACCACAACCCCACAAGTTTAGTGAGTTCCTCCGGTATCTCTCCAAATAATTTATTTTCAGAAAGATCCATGCTTTTCACCAATCCAAGGGTGGTGCTATATTCAACATCTCTTCCTTTGGCCACCAAAAATGCATTATCTCGAAAATTATAGAGTCTGCCACTTGGGTAAATGAGCATGTGTCCTACGATGGCACTAAAATTAGCCATGGCGCTAAAATTAGCAAAACATCTTGGCACGTGACCCGATATATTATTACATGCAATGTCCAAGATTTGAAGAAAGCTTAAACAACATAGTTCATATGGAAGGTCGCCCCCAAAGTTATTCGAACGCAGATTCAGAACTACCAAATCTACCAATGCATTGCCCATCCATGGCGGTATGCTTCCAGTAAATTTGTTTTCACTAAGGTCAAGGATCGACAAATATGAGCAGTTTTGCAGAGTCAGGGGTAGTTCCCCTGAGAGGTTGTTGTGCCGCAAGTGCAATGATTGAAGGTACGGTAGCTGTCCGATGGAGATTGGAATGCCACCCACCAAATTGTTGTTTTCCAATTTGATATAGTTTAGGTTAGGCCAATGCTTCCAACATTCGGGAATATTTCCCGACAAAAAATTATTTCCCAAATTCAGAAAAGACAGTTCTTTGTTAGGTTCCTCTCCATTACCACAAAACACGTGGTGAATAGATCCCGAAAAAGAGTTATTCGAAAGATCTAGCCAAGTCAAATTAGAAGGGACGAGAGGCAGAGAACCGTTGAAGCAGTTGGAACTAAGGTCAACCATGGAATAGCGCTCGTTGGATAAGCTTGGAATCCCTCCACAAAAATAGTTACGAGAGAGGTTTGCATAATTTAATCTGGAAAAAATGGGCCGAAACAATGTAGGAATGGAGCCCAAAATTCTTGTGTTGGCTATGTTCAAATAAGTCAACTTCCTCTGAGATGAAAGCCATAAGGGGAACAGTGGGCCCAACTGCCACGAGCTCAAATCCAATTGTTCAACTTGGAAAGGGGGAACCCAGTTCTCACTTGGTTTGAAAGTTAAATTGTTTCCACCAGCATACAGGTAACGTAATCTCGTTAGATTTGCAAAGTGAACATGAGAGACGACGCCCTCCAGTGTATTATCGCTTACAGCCAAAGTTTCTAACTTTGCAAGTTGCCCAAAACTTTCAGGAATGGTCCCGTTAAACTTGTTATAGGAAAGATATAACCATTTCAAGGATGATAATCTTCCTATGGACACTGGAATGGGACCGGAAAAGGAGTTCCTCGCCATACCAAAGTAATTTAGATTTTTTAATTGACCAAGCTCATCTGGCAAATGACCGAGAAGATTATTCGAAATTAAATAAAAGTCCTCTAACATGGGGCACTTACACCGAGAGAAACCTATGAGGACATCTGAAACCTCCCCGGAAAACTTGTTATATGATAATCCAATTGTCTTCAAATTACAAAGTTTTCCGAGTGATGTTGGTATACTCCCCTGAAGTTGATTTCTCCATAAGTCAAGGCTAACAAGGGAAGTCAAGTTTTCAATTGCAATTGAAATCTCACCTTGCAATTGATTGTCTCCAAGGATGAGTGACTCAAGATGAGTTAAACTATACAACCAAATTGGTATTGTAGAATTAAAAAAATTCCTAGACAAATCAAGAACTCTGAGAGAAGTCAAGTTTTGAAGGCCACTAGGCATTTGACTAGAAAAGATATTAAAAGTCAAATCTAGAGAGAGAAGATTGTTAAGTCTGGGTATCCATCCAGGAATAGATGGTCCAAGATCGTTCTTGGAAAGGTCGAGGATGTTAAGGGTCGTAAAGTTAATTTTATTAGTTAAAGAAGGAGAAACAACGTACTTGAGTTCACAACTAGACAAGTGTAATTCTACCAATGAAGGAAGGTCACTCGTCACCTGTAGCCAGTCCAACGCTTTGTTGAGGTTTACACTACTCATATCGAGGTGTCGTAGTGAAACAAGACCCGAAAGCCATTGCAAATTTCCACCAAGTAGTCCGCCGTCGCCTCCATGATCACCTCCAAGATCAAGGTAACGGATTGCGGTGAGATTCCCTAGTTGAGGAGGAATGGTTCCGCCGAATCCAGCCAAAGAGAGGTTGAGGTATCTCAAAGTTGCAATGGAGCCAATGAAGCTAGGGATGGGAGTCCCTTCAAAATCATTGTAGCTCAAGTCCAGATATTGGAGGTGCTTCAAATTGAGCAAAGAGGGATTTACCTTTCCTCCCAATTTATTCCTCAAATAAGGTTGATATTCTGCTTCAGTTTCAAAATAAGGCCCATTATAAGGAGTTTGAAGATGGATCTCGTGGACATGACCAGTAAGGTTGTCACAGACAACTCCGGCCCATCGGCAATAGTTCTCCACAGTATCCCAAGAGGACAACCGGTTGGAAGGGTCTTTCAAATCTTGCTTGAATTTAAGAAGGGCTTCCCTCTCATTTTCGAAGCAAGTGACACTGTTATTGCTGCAGAAGCAAACATGGAATGTGGCAGTGGTGATGAGAAAGCAAAGGAAGAAAGCAGTTGGTGGACTTGTTGTAGCCATGGATGATCAATTTGGTTTTTCAGTTTGTGATGATTTTTATCCAATGCTATCTGTGGGTTTGGTATTTATAGTGCATACAGGGGTCCACAGTTAATAGTCTTGAGACTCATACGTGGTACTTAGTGAAGGGGAGACTTCGTTTACTTGACTTTTATTTGCTCCTATTATTTATTTGATCTTAACCATTACTACTTGAGCTACTTATTACTTTATGTGGAATTTTCATGCAAAAATTCAAAGGCAAATGTTTCATTTTCCTAAAGTAATTACCCTTCAACTTACATGATGTGAGAGCATGTTGAATGAACAAAAACCCTAATTTCAGTGGTAGGTGCGTTCAAATTTGACAACTTTATTTCATTGTAAGAAAAATACCTTCTTAGTTTTATTTGTAAAAATTGAGATTATACATAGGCTAAGTAGCACAACATTGGAGCACCATTTTTGAAGCTTATCGTAGTATTATAGTACAAATAACACCAATAAAATGTCTCTGACACCAATTCGCAATGTAGATTGGGTTTTCAGTTGAAATCTGTGTGCTTATTTTATATATAGGTCTACGGATGAGCATGCTTACAATTTAATTAATTTGTTTTTTCTAAACCAAAAACTAATTAAGTCGTTCCTACTTCAATTTAATTAATTTTTTTTTCTTCCTTTTCCATTTTCTTCTCCCCATGTAATTTCACCACAAACGCAATACCCACGAAGCAATTGTCTCGATTGTTGGGAATGTTCACATGGTAAATGTTTTAGGGGGAAAAGACAGGTGAGATAAAGAAAAAGAAAAGGAAAAGGAAATTTATAAGAAACATTTGCAGGAAAACTAAGGTTGTGTTTGGTTTGGATTTTGAATTTTGGTTTTTGGGAAAAGACAGGTGAGATATAGAAAAAGAAAAGGAAATTTATCAGAAACATTTGCAAGAAAACTAAGGTTGTGTTTGGTTTAGATTTTGAATTTTGGTTTTTGTAATGATTAAAGGGGGGAATAGAGATAATAATTAAAAATAGGGGTAAATGATTAGAGAGAGATAGAGAGAAAAATGTAAATAATATTTAAAAATAGGAGAAATGATTGGATAATAATTGACAAAAACAGAGTCTTAAAAATCCAAAACGAACAAGGGAGAATTTTCTTATTTTTTGCAGGAACTTTGCACGAAAGTTGAAGTTATGGATTTGCACAAGATTTTTGTTGTTAGCTAAACACTAAAAAAGTTACAAGCAAATAGGTTTCCTCATCCTTTTACATACAACTGAATGATAGAACGGGGCTAAGTGTTATCCTACCTATATATTCGGATTTGAGCTTGGTGAAACCCTCCCGGACCACTATGATATCAACCCTTTGTCCCATAATATTATTCTTTTTAATATTTATATATCTCGTTTAAGAAATCGCTTATACTATTGTAATTCATATTATTTTTTATGATTGTAAAAACTATGAGAGACGTGAATAGTAAAAATGGAAATGTGGGACCGAGGGAGTATTAAAGAAAAAGTTTAAACGAGAATTATATAAATGTTTAACTATTTAATACCTACTTCCCCAACATGTGAGGAAACTAAATAAAGTTGCTATTACTGAAAAATTACGAACTCAACAAGCCAACTCTAAAAGGATGTGCTTATGATCTGTTGGACTTCACAAAAGAAAAATGAACAATCGATTGTCTTAGTGGTGGCTAACTCATGTGGTAGAGTTATTGAATGCCTTACACTGCATTCCCGTGTAATAAATTGGAATGACGAATGAAAAAAAAAAAAACTATCTCCAAACAATTTCCAAAATAAATAAATAATTATTTGATAGCTAAACAAACCGGAGGATTTTATCAACAAATATAGACATTGTCATTTTCTTCTTTATTTGCCAACGAAATCCAGGAAAAGAAAAATTAATTAGTCATACTTAATTTTAATTAGTTTGTTATCCTTTTCTTGCATTATCTTCTTCCTTTGTAGTTTTCACTACAAAATCCAATCGTGAAGAATGGCCAATTCACTAGTAGAATATTGATAGTGACAATTTCTATAGCTTTCCAAGAAACTTCAAATGAAACATCTTAGAAAGCGATTCAAGCGTGAAGAACGGGCAATTGATCATTCGTAGAATATTCATAGTGACAATTTCTGTAGCTTGATTTCCAAGATACTTTTGTGAACTTATCAATCACTTGTAGTACTATTTGCGTAGATGGACCCAATTGCATCTTGGAGGGTTACGATTTGAGGCCTTGTTTGATGCACATTATAAGTCAGAGGGGATTGGTAGTGAAGAGGGTATTGACACCGTAACTGGTAGTGAGGAGGAGATAACGATTGTGTAGGAGTTGTTATACTATCTCTGTCCCTTTTTAATTACTCCCTCCGTCCCAATTTGTTTGCCCCTTTTGGGGAAGCGGGTTTTTAAGGGATGTGAAAACTTTGTATTGACTTTTCTATTTTGCCCCTAAATCCAATCAATATTACCATGACTAAATTTGTGAAGCTAATTTATTATATGAAAGTCAAAACATATTCAATATGGATTTTGTTTGATAGATATCAATTAGTTTTATTGTACAAAATTTTCAAAATCATAAAAATCGTTATAAAATAAAAGATAATAGACTAACCAATTAAGATGGGAAAAGTACTTTTTAAGGGTAAAATTGGAAAGTGTCCCAATTTTGATGGATGTTTTTAGAAGTGGGACAAATATTTTGGGACATCCCAAAATGGAAAGAAGGACCAAGAAATTGGGACGGAGGGAGTATTGAGTATTTCAGTTTGGGATGTCCCTTAAATTAGGGTGTGTTTGGAAAAGTTATAATGGGTAAAGGTTCGTATAATTTTGTTGTTTTGCCCTTTCAAAAAGTTAATAGATAAAAGTGGAAGATAATTTTGTGAAATGGAGGTAAAAATAAATTGATATAAAAGGAGTAATGATGATGTTTCCTTAATAAATTGGATTCTCGAAGCAAGACACGTAAAAATGAACGAAAGGAGTAACATGTTAATTTGTTTTGATTGATAATGTAGGGGCTAGAGCTAGTTTTTCCTTTTTTCCATCTCTGCGTAGGGCCGGTTTATCATTGTAACTAGAATTCATCTTTCGTATGATTCATATGTTTCAAATAGAATTCGTATGGGAGTTGTCTTGGGTAAATAGTGAGAGTTGTGAGACAACGGCACATAGGCACTTAATTTGGACCCATTACAAAGCATGAAGTTTAGTTAATTGATTTAGCACCCCAAATTGATATTCTTTTTTTTTTTTTTTTTCTTTTAGTGAAACTTTTACACATGAAATTTCATTAATTTCACTAAAAGACAAAAATGAAGTGTGAATATCAATTTAGGAGTGTGAATTCAGTCCCCAAAGTTTATTACGGAGTAGAATTTATGGTATCTATTTGTCTGAGTATTTTCGAAAGGAAGGAAAATTCTATAAGTTTTCACTCCTATTGGGTTAAAAAAAGAGAGGAGGATAATATCCACGTCCAAACGAGCATGTGCAACAAGGGTAAGGCAAAGTAACAAGTGAACAATACAAAATTACAGTCCCTTTTACCTTTCCCTCTTCACTAATCCTTTTGGAATTCTTCTCTATCCCATTAAAATATGATAAAGTATGTTATTTGTAGTATTATAAAAATACTACTCCCTCCGTCCTAATTTTATAGTCCCTCGTTCTATGCTAACCGGATAAAAAAAGGATTATATCTTTCAATCAGTAATACATTTTATATGCAATATGGATCTTGTTTGATAGATCTTGATTTAATCTACTAAACAAAGTGTTCAAAATCACCTAAAACATTGTAGATTATAAGATATAACATTTTGAAAAATAGCACGAACTCCCAAAAGGAACTATAAAATTGGGATGGAGGGAGTAGTTTTAATGCATCATGCATGCATAGTGTGATGCCCTTATGTTTTTTGCTTGTGTTGTGGGCTTTTGTGAATTAAAAGAAATTGAAAACCAACCGCATGAAATACTCATGTAAATAATATTAATTCTAGGCTATATCTGTAAATATTACTCCTTCTGTTCGGATTTGTTGGTCCGTTTGGAGAATTCTAACTTATTTCCATTATTTTTTGAGTTTGTTAATTTTCTATTTTATCTTCAATCTCTTCATTTAATACTCTCTCTATTACAATTTGATAGTCCATTATGAAACTACGTGAAATTTTCAAATTCAAAAATAAAGTAGTTACAAAAATTATTTTTTTTATCAATGTGGATCTTGGTTGATAGATCTCATTGAAAACTTTAATACGGTGCAAAAAAAATTAAAAAATGTAAACACATTATTCAAAAAAATTATTTTTTGAGTTGTTATTTTAAGGTTTAGAAAAGGGAAAAAAAATAAAATTTTCAAACTTTATCCTTTAACTTTTGAAAATGGACAAATATTTTAGATCTTGAAAAAATATGTTTGCGAATTAACAAATCCGAACGGAAAGAGTATTAGTTACCTTTGCACTCCTCAGGCAGCGACACAACGTGAGAGGGGTGGGGGACTTCCCACGCCTGAAGAGCATCTCCCAAATTCCCATGAAGCACCAGGTGTATGGGACAACCTTTTATCAACTTTTGTGTTTGTCCCCCTTCCCTCTAAACAAATCAGCGCATTTTCCCTTCTCTCCTCCCTGTTTCCTCCTTTCATTGTCACATACACCTGGTCACATAACTCTCACATATACACATGAGTGTATGTGAGAGTTATGTGATCGGATGTATGTGATAGTAACATTTTTGTTTCATTTTCCTCCTTGGAGCAGAGAAGTAACACTCAGTATCCTTTGGAATTATCTGTTCACCACATTCACACAATAAGTGATACAACGGGAGTTTTTAGAAGATTCTCCAAGGCCTTTTCGGTAATCCTAGCAAACATGACATAAAGACGAAATTGCCCACTCTCAAAACTCATAATTCCAGGCAATTCAATAGCCCAGATTTTCAATTGAGGGGCAAATTCGTCCCAAATTGGCAAAATGGCGTGCCAAATTTCAAAAAACCCTCTCATAGAGGGGCCTCTAGGTTTCAGATAATCGAACTTAGTACCACTGAGACCAATATAACGAATACTGATGAGATTTCCTAGTTGAGGAGGAATGGTCCCGCCGAATTCCGCCTGAGACAAGTTGAGTTATCTCAAAGCTGCAATAGAGCCGATGAAATTAGGGATTGGACTCCCTCCAAAATCATTGTTACTCAAGTTCAGATATTGGAGGTGATTCAAATTGAGCAGTCTTTTCTTTTTTCTTTTTTTGGGAAAATGTCAAGTATAATATCAAAGTCATCCGGCACCTGATTACATCAAAAGACAGGAATGAAGCCAAAACTACTAACATAATATAGATTAAGTTTTAGTTGAAATTATTGCACCTATATTTTATATATACATCTACACATGAGCATACATACAAATACGTACTGGCTCTACACAAACAAGATAGGGGATTTTATTAAAAAAATACGTACGTACGTATTCATTTTCATCTTTATTTCCCAACAATACCCAGGAAAGATAAATTAATTAGTTCCTATTTCAAACCAATTAATTTGTTATCTTCCTTTTCCATTATGTTTGGCAATTTTCACCACAAACGCAATATCCACAAAGCAATTTTCTCTTCAAGACTCAAGAATGGGCAATCCACTAGCAGAATATAAATTGTGAAACTTTTATCTCTAATTTTCCCCATCACATAGCTTTCCAATTAAATTTCGTAAACCATGCATTAGCATCAGTCATTTGCAGTATTCCCTACGTAAATGGACCCAATTGCGTCTTTAAGGGGTTAGGACTCTAGGCCGGCCATTTGATCGATGCGTGTTGCAAGTCGGAGAGAATTGATATTGAAGAGAGGATTGAAATTTGATATAGTGGTGGGATTTATGGTGTAGTTAATTGTTTGGATGAGTCCGGGGATCCTATAGTGCACTGCACTGCAACCATGTAGTGAGGCAGTACTTTACAGGATGCCCTCTATCGAGATGATACAGCGATTTATATAACCATGTTTTTTTTGTTTGATTATTGTATGGACCAAAGCTAATCCAGGCAGACTGGACTATCAAACCCCAACCTCACGCCCACGCCTTGACTAATCTACCGATTTTAGAATATTCGTTGTCCGTCCCTCGAATTCGATTTCCAGTGACTTGAGAAAATAAGTTCCATGCAGTGTTTGTAGAATATTGATAGTGACAATTTCTATAGCTTTCAAAGAAAATTCAAATGAAACATCTTAGAAAGCGATTCAAGCCTGAAGAATGGGCAATTGATCACTTGTGACAATTTCTATAACTTTCCAAGATACTTTTCCAAGTACTATTTGCTTTATAGATGGACCCAATTGCGTCTTGGACGAGTTACGACTTGAGGCCTTGTTTGACGCATGTTATAAGACGGAGGGGATTGGTAGTGAAGAGGGTATTGAAACTATAATTGGTTCTGACTAGTGAGGAGGAGATAACAATTTTTGGAGTTTTATATTCCTCCGTCCCTTTTTAATTATTGAGTATTTCAGTTTGGGATGTCCTGTAATTTGTGTTTGGAAAAGTTGATGGTTAAAAATTTGTATAATTATTGTTTTACCCCTTTTGAAAAGTTAATGAGTAAAGTGGAGAATAATTTTAGAAATTGGAGGTAAAAATTAATCTAGAAGGGTAATAATGATATTTCTTTAATATGTTGGATATATGAAGCAAAACACGTAAAAATGGAAGGATGAGTAATTTGTTTTGATTGATAATGTATGGACCAGAGCTAGGTGTTTTTTTTTTTTTTTGATAACTGGATGTTGAAGCCCAGAACTTTGTCGCGTAATTTCAAAGATTCCTCGCGGATGTAATGGCCAGGGCATAACCCCCGTGGGCTGCAAAGTTAGGCGAGGATATCGAATCTAAGATCTTAGGTGAGAGCAAACTCTCAAGTCTCAAGACATAACCACTCTACCAACCCCTTGAAGTTATGAACAGTGAGATAATTTGTTATCTTCCTCCATTATCTTTTTGCCTTCAGAATTTTCACCACAAATGCGACATCTTGAAAGGGATTTTCTCATCAAGCGGGAAGAACGGGCAGTCCACAAATAGAGATTAATAGTGATAGTGAAATATGTATATCTTCCCATCACATAGCTTTCCAATTAAATTTCGATTGATATAACCATGTTTGTTTTGTTTGATTATTGTACGGACCAGAGCTAATCCAGGCAGACTGGACTATCAAACCCCAACCTCACGCCCATGCCTTGACTAATCTACCGATTTTAGAATATTCGCTGTCCGGCCCTCAAATTCGATTTCCAGTGACTTGAGAAAATAAGTTCCATGCAGTGTTTGCAGAATATTGATAGCGACAATTTCTATAGCTTTCAAAAAAAATTTAAATGAAACATCTTAGAAAGCGATTCAAGTGTGAAGAATGGGCAATTGATCACTTGTGACAATTTCTATAACTTTCCAAGATACTTTTGTGAACTTATATATAAGTCACTTGTAGTACTATTTTGCTTTATAGATGGATCCAATTGTGCCTTGGAGGGGTTACTACTTGAGGCATTGTTTGACGCATGTTATAAGACGGAGGGGATTGGTAGTGAAGAGGGTATTGAAACTGTAATTTGTTTTGACTAGTGAGGAGGAGATAACGATTGTGTAGGAGTTTTTATACTATCTCCATCCCTTTTTAATTGCCAAGTATTTCAGTTTGGAATGTCCCTTAATAAGGGTGTATTTGGAAAAGTTAATGGGTAAAAATTGTATAATTATTATTTTACCCCTTTTGAAAAGTTAATGAGTAAAAACGGAGGATAATTTTAAAAACTAGAGGTAAAAATTGATGTAAAAGGGTAATAATGATGTTTTTTTAATATGTTGGATATACGAAGCAAAACACGTAAAAATGGATGGAGGAGTAATTTATTTTGATTGATAATGCATGGACTAGAGCAATTTTTTTTTGTGTGTGTATAACCGGATGTCCAAGTCAGCTTGTGTGCAGCTCAACTAATTTCAGGACCCTAGATCTAATAATCGGGCATAACCTCTGTGGCTGCAAGAGTTCGCTGGCAAGGAAAATCGAATATTCTGAGACCTTAGGTGAGAGCAAACTCCTGAGTCTCGAGACATAATCACTTTACCAATCCCTTGAATTTATGAACAGTGAGTTAATTTGTTATTTTCCTCCATTATCTTTTGCCTTCAGAATTTTCACAACAAATGCAACATCTTGAAATGAATTTTCTCATCAAGCGTGAAGAACGGGAATGCACTAATAGAACATTGATAGTGAAATATGTATCTTCCAAAGAAACTTTCGTGAACTTATCAGTAGTAATCAGTCACTTGCCAATTGCGGCTTGGAGGGGTTAAGACTTTGAAGTCTAGTTTTTTTCCTCGGCGAGAGTCGTAATTGTTAGTCGTAGTTAGTGCGGTTTAAACTCCAGTTAAATGAAGGAGAATGTACCACTCCACTTGCGACTTGAGGCCTGATTGGAGGAGGAAAATATAATAAAACACCGAATTATTGGGCACATGGAATTCAGAGAGTTCAATCCCCTACCCTGCACCAGTTATCAAACATGGGTCAGGGGGACCCGAGTCCACCGAAAACAGTTCAATCCCCTACCCGAATTATTGGCCTGCCACGCAATGAACAGTTCAAAATATAGTCCAATTGGTGCACTAACCTCTAGGGGGACCCGAGTCGACAGAAAACAGTTTCATCAGAGTACATTTTTTAACCCTCAGATTCAAATTTCATAAAAGCCGCCATCCAGAAACATCTAGTACAGTATGCCTCATCCAAATTTTGCCATAACATATATAGTAAGAAGCATGCAAAAAAATAACTTGAATACATGACTCCTATAGTAAGCTACAAAAAATTAAAACAAAAGGAAAAGAAATCGGGTCTGTCTTTCTGGTGCGCATATCATGGTACAAGTTATGAAATGAGCTCTCCTAAAATGTCACAACTCTGCAATTGCTGTTCCATAAATAAGGAAATTACGAAAACTAAGTGTATCCTCAGACCCACAAATGCAAGATCCCCACGATCAGTACGGCCTGTACCGCATTGGCCGCCTGAACCTTGGAACCCTTCTGTACAGGAGAGAGGAAATGATATCAGCTTATTAACTCTAGAAGTGCAAATCGCAAAGTAATAACGCAATGCACGAAAAAGTCTTCCCCTTCATAGGAGAAGCAACAGAAACAACGCCCAACCAAGTAGTTGACTGATTATGAAATGAAAAATAGTAGTAGTAACTAGGCAACCACGTAAAACAAATACAATTAAACGATCCGCATTACAAGGTAACCCAACCGTATCATTCAAAGAACAACTTCCAAGGGTCCAGCTCTTAGTTGTAGTCAGCTCCTAAAGTTGAGACGCTACCACCCAAGAAGAGCGATTCTGCGATCCCAACTTAGGAGCTTGAAGGAGCCCGCTCCCCATTGAGATGGGAGCTCAATAATATATTACTTAGCTCTATAATTTGGTCTTTGATTTAACTCAAATATATAGCCCAAGTCATGATATCTTGAAAACAAAATCATACATTCTAACACTATCTCATTTCTTATACAGTTATGCTTAAGGTAGACTTGGCCCACATTTTTTACTCCAAGAAATTATTGCAGTTTTAAATTATATTTCCTACGCTATATTATGTTAGTAATATATGATAACGTTTCTTTCACGCTCCCAAGCCTTGGGAGGCCTTGGGAACTTCTATATTCTACCACTCCCATGCTTCCGCTCCCACACCCGCTCCTGCTTCATGCAACTAAGGACTCCAGCTAAATGTAACAACCGGGAAACATGTTCTCTTGTTTCCATTTGATAGGATACGTGCGCCAAACGTTAATACAGATGCCATCCTCAGCATTCTTTCCCGCACTCTAAACACAAAATATTTTCTCATTGTTCCTCTAAACTTGCAATAAGCTATCTGTATCCCTGCATTACTCTACATCCTAACCATATAGCAAGCATTAATTTCCAACTTCCCCAATCTCACATCAAAGTCTTGCTACACCATGGTTAATCCATAGAAAGTAAGGATGTCAACACCCTTACAATCACAACATCCACTCGTATTCAATACTCTGTAAGTCAGGACAAAGATATATTTTGAGGAATTATGCAAGGGAAAAAATAGTTTGGTCTGTTCAGATGGAGAACTCAGCTCAACAGCGCGTGGTTAATAAAGTCACTAACTGGCAGTGCTATCAAGCCCACCAAGTAAGTGTTGAAATGAGAGAGAAGATGGTCCGAGAATAGTAGGTCTATAATGTTACTTATCCATCCTAAAAAAGGAGTGATGTAATCAGAAAAACAAACAGAAGACAAGTATCAATATGTAGCTCAAGAAAATAAATAAGAGACTAAAAGCAAAGATAAAGAATCAGTCAGCTTTCCTAAAATAAATTTTAGACTTTTCCATGATATTTGAGACTTTTCCATGATACAACTAAGGAGTCACCCATCCTTCTATTCAATATAGGATAGAAATAGGCACGTATTCAGTCAAATGCACCAGTGTTCTCCTTGAATAATCCTGATCACCCCATTGACGTGGTTAAATATTCACTAACTAGAACTTACAGAAATTTCGCTTGAATAACTGATCTCATTATAGAGTGCCTTGAAGACAAAATAAATAACAAAGGCGAAGGCCAAAATTCAGTATGATTATAGCACGAAGTCGATTCAGCATATAACCAAATACAGCCATCAGTCACAAGTGTCACGTCGTCATGCACTTAAAGCCTCGTCTACTATAGTGGCTTATGTCACAATTGACCATAAAGGATAAAGGCATGATTCCACATTTTGCAATTAAAAAAAAGGATGAATGCTATTTTCATTTTACCCCAGAGAAGGTATCTTGATAAAAACTTGTTCTTTAATATAGGTACACATACTATTACCACAGAGAACGTATCTTAATAAAAACTTGTTCTTTAATATTGGTACACATCTTAGTTGCACGAAGCGGGAGCGAGGACAGGGGCGGGTGCGGGGGAACGAGGGTATGTAGAAGCTCCCTAGGTTGGGAGCGGCGAGGGAATATTTAATACTAAATAAATATGTATATGAATAAACTTAAATATATTTATATGTATTGTACATATGTTTTATAGTTGCAAAGGGAGCGCGTACATGAGCATTCTATATATGTATAAACATGAGTGAGAAATGGCATCCCAATAGATTCTTTTGTGTCAAATATATGGATTAAACACGTAGATAAGTAATAGACTATGAGATGAGAAAGACAGTCCTAAATCCTTCTTACTTCCTTTTTTCTTTTCCTTCTTCCTTGCATATATTTGGAAAGAGAAGTGAGAATTTTGTCCTTAAGATTAGTGTGGAAGCTCCCATCCTATTTAGGAGCTGTCCGTCTAGATGGGGCGAGCTCCTGTCAAGCTCCCGTCTCGGGAGCACGGAATCAAGCTCCCGTCTAGGGAGCGCACCCATTTTAGAAGGATCCTGCTACTAAGGTACACATACTGTGCATGTCTAGCAACCACAAAATGTAGCAAAATGCAATGCTATTAAATACCTACAAATAGAACTTTATATGATATTTTGGCTAGTGAAATGACATTTAAGCTCCACAACAAGTTCGACGTCGTCTCAAGTGCAGTTCAAAATTACTAAATGCAACCTCACATTAGAAAGTTCAGCGCAGAATTTCTCACCAAAATAATTTGAACATCAGGGACATTGCAGCCTCAATTTGACCAAGTTATGATTGGTAAAACATCGAAGTTGACAACACAATATTCTTGGTGCCGAAAATTTGAAAGAAAAGAAAACTGGAGTTGCAGTTGACGTTCCAATCAAGCCATATTATGTTTCTATATTCTACCACTCCCATGCTTCCGCTCCCACACCCGCTCCTGCTTCATGCAACTAAGGACTCCAGCTAAATGTAACAACCGGGAAACATGTTCTCTTGTTTCCATTTGATAGGATACGTGCGCCAAACGTTAATACAGATGCCATCCTCAGCATTCTTTCCCGCACTCTAAACACAAAATATTTTCTCATTGTTCCTCTAAACTTGCAATAAGCTATCTGTATCCCTGCATTACTCTACATCCTAACCATATAGCAAGCATTAATTTCCAACTTCCCCAATCTCACATCAAAGTCTTGCTACACCATGGTTAATCCATAGAAAGTAAGGATGTCAACACCCTTACAATCACAACATCCACTCGTATTCAATACTCTGTAAGTCAGGACAAAGATATATTTTGAGGAATTATGCAAGGGAAAAAATAGTTTGGTCTGTTCAGATGGAGAACTCAGCTCAACAGCGCGTGGTTAATAAAGTCACTAACTGGCAGTGCTATCAAGCCCACCAAGTAAGTGTTGAAATGAGAGAGAAGATGGTCCGAGAATAGTAGGTCTATAATGTTACTTATCCATCCTAAAAAAGGAGTGATGTAATCAGAAAAACAAACAGAAGACAAGTATCAATATGTAGCTCAAGAAAATAAATAAGAGACTAAAAGCAAAGATAAAGAATCAGTCAGCTTTCCTAAAATAAATTTTAGACTTTTCCATGATATTTGAGACTTTTCCATGATACAACTAAGGAGTCACCCATCCTTCTATTCAATATAGGATAGAAATAGGCACGTATTCAGTCAAATGCACCAGTGTTCTCCTTGAATAATCCTGATCACCCCATTGGCGTGGTTAAATATTCACTAACTAGAACTTACAGAAATTTAAGCTTGAATAACTGATCTCATTATAGAGTGCCTTGAAGACAAAATAAATAACAAAGGCGAAGGCCAAAATTCAGTATGATTATAGCGAAGTCGATTCAGCATATAACCAAATACAGCCATCAGTCACAAGTGTCACGTCGTCATGCACTTAAAGCCTCGTCTACTATAGTGGCTTATGTCACAATTGACCATAAAGGATAAAGGCATGATTCCACATTTTGCAATTAAAAAAAAGGATGAATGCTATTTTCATTTTACCCCAGAGAAGGTATCTTGATAAAAACTTGTTCTTTAATATAGGTACACATACTATTACCACAGAGAACGTATCTTAATAAAAACTTGTTCTTTAATATTGGTACACATCTTAGTTGCACGAAGCGGGAGCGAGGACAGGGGCGGGTGCGGGGGAACGAGGGTATGTAGAAGCTCCCTAGGTTGGGAGCGGCGAGGGAATATTTAATACTAAATAAATATGTATATGAATAAACTTAAATATATTTATATGTATTGTACATATGTTTTATAGTTGCAAAGGGAGCGCGTACATGAGCATTCTATATATGTATAAACATGAGTGAGAAATGGCATCCCAATAGATTCTTTTGTGTCAAATATATGGATTAAACACGTAGATAAGTAATAGACTATGAGATGAGAAAGACAGTCCTAAATCCTTCTTACTTCCTTTTTTCTTTTCCTTCTTCCTTGCATATATTTGGAAAGAGAAGTGAGAATTTTGTCCTTAAGATTAGTGTGGAAGCTCCCATCCTATTTAGGAGCGCGTTCCCGTCTAGATGGGAGCGAGCTCCTGTCAAGCTCCCGTCTCGGGAGCACGGAATCAAGCTCCCGTCTAGGGAGCGCACCCATTTTAGAAGGATCCTGCTACTAAGGTACACATACTGTGCATGTCTAGCAACCACAAAATGTAGCAAAATGCAATGCTATTAAATACCTACAAATAGAACTTTATATGATATTTTGGCTAGTGAAATGACATTTAAGCTCCACAACAAGTTCGACGTCGTCTCAAGTGCAGTTCAAAATTACTAAATGCAACCTCACATTAGAAAGTTCAGCGCAGAATTTCTCACCAAAATAATTTGAACATCAGGGACATTGCAGCCTCAATTTGACCAAGTTATGATTGGTAAAACATCGAGTTGACAACACAATATTGCGGTGCCGAGAAATTTGAAAGAAAAGAAAACTGGAGTTGCAGTTGACGTTCCAATCCAAGCCATATTATGTTTCTATATTCTACCACTCCCATGCTTCCGCTCCCACACCCGCTCCTGCTTCATGCAACTAAGGACTCCAGCTAAATGTAACAACCGGGAAACATGTTCTCTTGTTTCCATTTGATAGGATACGTGCGCCAAACGTTAATACAGATGCCATCCTCAGCATTCTTTCCCGCACTCTAAACACAAAATATTTTCTCATTGTTCCTCTAAACTTGCAATAAGCTATCTGTATCCCTGCATTACTCTACATCCTAACCATATAGCAAGCATTAATTTCCAACTTCCCCAATCTCACATCAAAGTCTTGCTACACCATGGTTAATCCATAGAAAGTAAGGATGTCAACACCCTTACAATCACAACATCCACTCGTATTCAATACTCTGTAAGTCAGGACAAAGATATATTTTGAGGAATTATGCAAGGGAAAAAATAGTTTGGTCTGTTCAGATGGAGAACTCAGCTCAACAGCGCGTGGTTAATAAAGTCACTAACTGGCAGTGCTATCAAGCCCACCAAGTAAGTGTTGAAATGAGAGAGAAGATGGTCCGAGAATAGTAGGTCTATAATGTTACTTATCCATCCTAAAAAAGGAGTGATGTAATCAGAAAAACAAACAGAAGACAAGTATCAATATGTAGCTCAAGAAAATAAATAAGAGACTAAAAGCAAAGATAAAGAATCAGTCAGCTTTCCTAAAATAAATTTTAGACTTTTCCATGATATTTGAGACTTTTCCATGATACAACTAAGGAGTCACCCATCCTTCTATTCAATATAGGATAGAAATAGGCACGTATTCAGTCAAATGCACCAGTGTTCTCCTTGAATAATCCTGATCACCCCATTGACGTGGTTAAATATTCACTAACTAGAACTTACAGAAATTTCGCTTGAATAACTGATCTCATTATAGAGTGCCTTGAAGACAAAATAAATAAATAACAAAGCGAAGGCCAAAATTCAGTATGATTATAGCACGAAGTCGATTCAGCATATAACCAAATACAGCCATCAGTCACAAGTGTCACGCGTCGTCATGCACTTAAAGCCTCGTCTACTATAGTGGCTTATGTCACAATTGACCATAAAGGATAAAGGCATGATTCCACATTTTGCAATTAAAAAAAAGGATGAATGCTATTTTCATTTTACCCCAGAGAAGGTATCTTGATAAAAACTTGTTCTTTAATATAGGTACACATACTATTACCACAGAGAACGTATCTTAATAAAAACTTGTTCTTTAATATTGGTACACATCTTAGTTGCACGAAGCGGGAGCGAGGACAGGGGCGGGTGCGGGGGAACGAGGGTATGTAGAAGCTCCCTAGGTTGGGAGCGGCGAGGGAATATTTAATACTAAATAAATATGTATATGAATAAACTTAAATATATTTATATGTATTGTACATATGTTTTATAGTTGCAAAGGGAGCTGCATACATGAGCATTCTATATATGTATAAACATGAGTGAGAAATGGCATCCCAATAGATTCTTTTTTTGTCAAATATATGGATTAAACACGTAGATAAGTAATAGACTATGAGATGAGAAAGACAAATCCTAAATCCTTCTTACTTCCTTTTTTTTCTTTTCCTTCTTCCTTGCATATATTTGGAAGAGAAGTGAGAATTTTGTCCTTAAGATTAGTGTGGAAGCTCCCATCCTATTTAGGAGCTGCGTTCCGTCTAGATGGGGCGAAGCTCTGTCAAGCTCCCGTCTCGGGAGCACGGAATCAAGCTCCCGTCTAGGGAGCGCACCCATTTTAGAAGGATCCTGCTACTAAGGTACACATACTGTGCATGTCTAGCAACCACAAAATGTAGCAAAATGCAATGCTATTAAATACCTACAAATAGAACTTTATATGATATTTTGGCTAGTGAAATGACATTTAAGCTCCACAACAAGTTCGACGTCGTCTCAAGTGCAGTTCAAAATTACTAAATGCAACCTCACATTAGAAAGTTCAGCGCAGAATTTCTCACCAAAATAATTTGAACATCAGGGACATTGCAGCCTCAATTTGACCAAGTTATGATTGGTAAAACATCGAGTTGACAACACAATATTGCGGTGCCGAGAAATTTGAAAGAAAAGAAAACTGGAGTTGCAGTTGACGTTCCAATCCAAGCCATATTATGTTTCTCCTTGTCCTAGAGGCTCGCTATTTCCTATCAAAGTTTATTGGGGAACTGCTTGTAGAGATTTGCTTGTGAAAGGGATAGGTGATGGAGGAAAGTGGTGAGTTTTAGGTGTTGGGAAGGTTGGGGTGCAAGGTCAGATGGTCCTCACAGAAAGTATGGGGCTTGAGTGATAGAAGAAGACAGAAACTTTGGAAGTAGATTCTGTTTTGCAGCTAGTGCTTGATGTGGCACATTTGGTGAGGGAGTAATCGAAGACATTCTGTAGGGGATGACATGTTGTTGCTTAAAATTAAGCTATGATACACGGATCTGCAGTTTTGGGCGAAGTACCCGTGTCGACACCACACGACAAGGATGTGGGTGCGGGATACGGACCAGATCCAGAAAAAAATATCCAAATATGGCTTTTTTGGTTCACTGATGAATAAGAAGAAGAGAGGCGCGAGAGAGAGAAGATAAAGAATACGAAGATGAGAAGAGAAAAGTAGAGCTGAACCTGATTTGCCAAAGAACAGCGATCCAGATTGTCTGCGTAGAAGACGATACAGCTGCTACTTTTCTTTTCTTTTGATTTGCGACAGTCGCTACTTGTTCCTTTCGGAATTAGGGTTTGTGAGGGCTTAGTTTTCCTCTTTGGGCTCTAAAGTCAGGCTGGTAACTTATGGGCTTATTTACTCCTTTTGGGTTACTAATAGACTTGTACATTTGGCCAAAAATATATTTAAAGCAACCTTCATGAGCTTTCATTATCTTAGATGACTAAATAAAAGAATCAATGTTTTTTTAATGCATCAATAATTCATTCTTTCACACGAATTTTTAAAAATATAAAAATTTATTACAAAAAAAATATAATTTAAACTTTGGGTATCCAACCCTTGGATCTACACCCGCACCCAATACTCGCACCCATATCCTTGTAACATAGAAATTAAGAGTCTTTTCCTATCTAGTTTGTGGGTTGGGGGAGTACAAACCAACCCTTGATTGATTCCTTGATATGAGAGATGTTTTTGGCATTCAGAGAGGAGTATAGTCTTGAATTATTGTTTGGGCTCTTTTGGTCTATTTGGTACATGGGTCGCATGGCATCTCCTTGAAACCTTTTTAATAAATTTACTGCTTTTCAAAAGAAATATGTTTCTACTTATCCCATCTATCAATTGTACCAGCAAGCAAACAAAATCAAATAATCCTACTGCTTGCTTACCCATATCCAAATGAAGGATAGAAAGGTGGACCAGGCATGAAGGGCCTTCGGAAGGAAAGCCAAAAATATGGGTTGGGACGCCTTCCTCGATACTGTTTCATTCCAGGTACGTTAGTTCGTTTTGCAGACACCTGCATAAAAAAAACAAAGAATTCATTCATTATTGACTAAGTAAAATTAAACCTTTCTTAAAGATGTCAAACATAATTGCAAGACCTTCAATTGGCGCCCATGCAACTCTGATTCGTTCAAAAGAAGCGCATTCTGAACAGCTTCAACCTCCACAAACTCCACATAAGCAAATCCTTTCGGTTGACCAAATTTATCTGTCAAAATAGTGACCCGATTGACAGTCCCACATGATTGGAAGTGTTGTTGGACCTCCTCAGGTGTACACGCATAGTCTACCTGAAGTACGAAACATAGGAAAAGCAAAATTATTACTAGCTCACAAACTGTGTTCACTTACACAGAACAAATATATTAGGACGTACAAGCCAATAAGAGAACAACAAATTACAAAAGTTTAATTACGAGAGAACCATCCACCCAATTAAAAAAATAACTTGAAGTTGAGAATCAATTATTTCCAGCTAGATTCCTCAGCTACAAGTTCTCCAAGTTACATCTAAGTATAAAGTTTGCAACAAGGTGATACAAAAAAAGTAGCCTCCCATTTCCCTAGAAACATTCCTCAGATTAATGTCAAGCACGCAAAACACAAACAATCAACAATCTGTTACGATGAACCTCTCTGAGTCATAATCTAAAGCAAACTGCATAAACCCTTCTTATGATGATTTAACTCAGATTTATTCTCTCTGTGGTACAATAGTTGCATGATTAGGTGTTTTCGATAGGGGTATTCAAAACCAAAACATGTATAATGGAATTGGACTAGCAAACCGACACTCTTGAGATATGAAAAACTCCATCAGTGTGATAAGCATAAATCATGTATTGAAATGAGAACCACACCTTTGGAACCATCAAAAATGAAACTGACAGGAAATTCAAAGATGGTTTATCAAGTGCATTTTCTATTTTGTGCAACGCCAATGCTCTGGATGCTAAATGAAAGAAGCATGGTAATGTGCACATAAATCAAAATGATTCTTGGGTCTGCCCTCTCTAATGCCTTTTGGCTTTGATTTGAGGGCATGATTCTTCAGCAAACGCGACAGTATAGGAGGACCACTGTTTCAGTGGTATTCTGTGAGCAGCCACTTTGTGCATTCATTGTCAAAGGTTAGGTCTGTCTCCAATCCATCTGTTTTAGTGGTATTCTAGGAGCAGCCACTTTGTGCATTTATTGCCAAAGGTTAGGTCTGTCTCCTATCCATACCCCCAATTATTGGGGACTTAATGGATTTTGTTATTGTTGTTGTTGTTGTCGTATATTCATTTGTCAAACAAGCTGCCAAGTGTTACGGGTTACCCAATAACACCCCGTGATGACTTGAACATGTTATAGGATCATGCTTAGCCGATGTGCAAAACAGCCAAGTCTCAGCGTGTCAACCACTTCAGCCCCGGGCCAACTAGTGATCCGTCTACTTTTGTCGTGTCATCTAGGTTCCAAACGGGCTACGAAGCACCGACACCTCTCGAGGTCGCCATATCGCAGTGTCCGGACACTGGGACACAGCAGGACACATGTCCAGACATGCCACGTGGCATGGAACATGGCTGTTTTGAATTTTATGAGGGGAACAAGGGGGGACACGGAGGGGGACATGGCAGGAGGGCAAATTGAATTTTTTTTAAACTTCCTGGGTAAATTTGAAATTAATCAAAACTTGGTCAACGTATATAGGTAAAAAGTGTAATTTGGTCAATGTGTGGATACATCCTTATCCCCGTCAGCCGACTAACTCCACTGGTGAACCCTAAATCGAGCTGCTGCTACTGCTGGAAGCACAGTCAACCAAAAGTGGTCTCTCTCTCTCTCTCTCTCTCTCTCTCTCTCTCTCTCTCTCTCTCTCTCTCTCTCTCTCTCTCTCTCTCTCTCTCTCTCTCGTTTGTTTCTCTCTCTCTCTGTCTCGTGTCTCTCTCTGTTCTCTCTCTATCTCTCTCTCCCCCTCTGTTTCATCTCTCTTTCTCATCTGCTGACTCGGTTTTTTAATTTTTTATTATTATATGACATCAGTACATCAAGAAGTATGTTTGGGCATCAAATCTTTGTGTCCACTGTATGGTAGAAGTAGAACCCATTAAAATCAATCAGCCCATGTCTTGTTTTATGTAAGAACTAATGTTTGATCTTTATGGATGTCTTGTTTACTTGTTTTGTTTGCATTTTCCAAAAAAAAAAATATATATATATATATATATAATTAAATAAATAAATATACACGTGACTTGTCCCCCGCCGTGTCCATGTCCCCATTTTTTTAGAATTTCTATGTCCCCGTGTCCATGTCCGTGCATCATAGCAAACACGAATAGAACCCATTGTATAGTTAGATCCTAGCCTAGGTGCTTTTGTTTATTGCACATTGAGTCCTTGTATTTTACACTTTTGGTCCAATTTTCACTGCGCTCCTCGACGATTTTAATGTTTCTTCGTGCCACATGGAGGGAAGCTAGTTTTGCTATACAAAAATGATACATACACTCCCTGGGTGCCACTCCCAGCCACACCCTCTCTCACATGGGGTGTGACCACACCCCATGCGAGAGAAGGTGTGGCCGGGAGTGGCACCCAGGGAGTGTATGTATTGCCGTTCTTTGCTATATTATAGGAGGGTTAGTATTCACATGTAGTGGAGCTTCCTTCCCATCAGCCCATGTCAAATAAAGTGTCTTGCGCTTGTTTTTGTAGTTATCGTGTACTTTGTCGTTTAATTTCTAGTGATCAATGAAATGAGTTTACTTTGAATTGCTTCATTGTCGTCCATCATGGAGTTATCGGGAGCTTCGCGTGCCTACGAGAGAGTCTTGGTAGAAAGCCACACTTCGTGTCTCTTGATTATAACCTTGCCTCAAGTGCCGCCCCGTGACAGTTGGTATCGGAGAAGCATCGAGATTGCGGCCTTTTCTAATTATCCATTTTTGTATTTACATATCAATTTAGTAAGTTTTATACTAATTCAGTAATTTTTATATTATACCCCAACAATGTAAAATTCTGAAGTATAAAAAATTTCAAAATTTTTTGTATCGAATTATAGATCTCGATTAGTAGTTTAATTGGGTGCAAATAAAAAATAAAAATTTATATGCGAAAGTACTTTATTTTTTTATCCGAAAGATATTGCAAAGCAACAAGTCAACAATGTAAAATTCTAAGTATAAATTTTTTCTAATTATTCTGTACCGAATTAAAGATCCCTATTAGTAGTTAATTTGGGGCAAAAAAATAAAAAATTATGCGCAGAAGTACTTTATTTTTTAAGCTAAGTTTTCCATTTGATTTTAGGAACCCAGTTGCTAAAATCATGAATGATTTTAGCAAATGAGTCAAGAAGATGCTAAAATCATGATTTTGAAATCAAAAAATGCAGTGGTTCCATGTCTCGCTTTTCGAAATTTTTTTGCACCAAAATTAAAGTACTCCTCGTGTACTTTAATTCGGTGTAAAAAATTCAAAAAACAATACACAGAAACGCTTAATTTTTTTTATTTGAAATGCCATGATTTTAGCAACTGCTGAACTCATTTGCTAAAATCAAATGGAAAACTTAGCCTTAATCCGAAAGAAATTGCAAGGGCTCGTTAAATGGGGTATGCCGGTATGGTCAGGAGGGAGAGGGTAAGGGGATAGGGTGGTAATCTTCTGAGGGTAATTTTTTTCTTAAATTAGTATGTATTAAGGGGTATTAATTTGAGAAGGGGTATAACTCATACCCATCCACACAAAACTTGCGAAATCTAGGATGAGAGGCGGGACCGGGATAAGGGGAAAGGGGATGAGTTATACCTCCTCCCTTAGTTGCAGGAACCGACTAACTTGCCGACGCTCCTCCCCGAGAAACACAATTCCGCGTTTCTTGCTCGAAAATGCCATGGAAACACGTACCCAAGAGACAGGATCGCGTTCCAAAGGTAGATAGGAGCTTACAGTTTCTTTCTAGCACCATCACCGTTCCTTGCAGTTACCGACGTTGATTCCTTCAGTCGCAGTCGTCATCTCCGTCACTGTTTTGTCTCTGATTGGAATGTTGTTCCTTGTCAGTCGTCGTCTCCTTCAGTCGCCGGCTTCATCTCTGATTTTACCGTCGTCGTTCTGGGTTCGAGGTCTTGTTGGGTTGGGGGGGAGAGAGAGAGAGAGAGAGAGAGAGAGAGAGAGACCAGAGGGAGAAATGATAAACTGTAGCAGCTGTACCGCATGTGATGCTATTACATGTCTCGCTCTTACACGTGTAGGGCCAGACGGGAGACAATATTCCTACTTGTGTAGCTATTCTTGACATCTGTAAAGTCTTAAAGTTGCATTTGTAAAGCTAGAAAGACTTCGTTTTTCCACCTAACTTTTCCTCCTCTTAATGAGCCAGAAAAAAAAGTTTCCTCTTTATGGGTATGTGAGTGGTTGTATGCATTCCCTCGGGAACAACCAAAAATGAATAAAAGAGAAATAAACTTACAGGTAGAATAACAATATCTTTTGACATTTAATTATATAAAAAATATAAATATATATATAATTTTAATTAATTTGTCCTGTACGCTCCCGACGGCGCTCCCACACTTCTATAATCATCCGCTTCCCCGCCCCCGCCCCCGCTCCCATTTGCGCTCCCGCTTCATGCAACTAAGCCCCCTCCTCATCCCCCAGCCAAAAGAGCCCATACTTAGTAATTCTTGGAAATTATCAATTGATTGGGTTCAACTGACAGCAGTAACAATACATTGGTGTCGCCCCTGCTTCCATATGAGTGTTGAACTATTGATCTTATTCTCAATGAGGTCCAATTGCAGGCTTTCATTAGAACATTGGCACCACGCGATCATTGCAATATCATGCAACATTAACCCAAGCCAGATATGGGCTTGCTGCGTGGAGACAAGTGACACTTCCAGTAGTTAAATTAACTAGCAATTAGTAATTGGAATGAATTCGAAATTCGTTAGTCCAGTGACAAATTGAGAATCTACAACTTTAAGAATCAAAGTGGGACAAGAGTCCTACTATTACGGGGCAAACTATCAATAGATTCACAAGGAAATAGTGCTTTAATGCCGTTAATAATGAAGATCTAAGAATCAATACTATACCACAAAAATATGCTTGCAATCATTAACACATACTCCCTCCGTCCAAAATTGCTTGACTTTCCAGTAATCATGCAAAAAATGCACACAAAAAATAAAGCATGTATGAGATTTTTTTTGAAAAAATTTAACACCGGTTTTTTCTTCTCAATGAGATCTTTAGATGGGTATACAAGTTTTGGGGGAAATGAAATTGTGTTAATACATTAGTTTTTGCATGCAAAACGCACAGTTGGCCAAACAAGTCAAGCAATTTGGGAAGGAGGGAGCATATGCTTTCTTACAAATAGCATTACACATAGCTGAATAACAATAGAATGAGATGAGGGTAACTCAATTTGTACAAAAAGGCAAAGAAATCTATAAGTCATGCACAAAGGAAAGTGTAAAACCTCACATTACCAACATATATAGACCGTGAATCCACCTCCTCCTTTTCAGCCTGAGTAGCAGAAGCACCAGAAGGGTCTTCATACATGCCCGTAATTCCAAAAAAGCAAAAAATTAGAATCAGCAGTTGAGATAAAAAATGCTAACACCACAAGTGAGAAACTTGCAAACACAATATAGAGTTGTACAGGGAAGAATGGTAAACTGATTTCCATAAATACAAATGGATCAAATAAAAATTTCTTCTGTCAATACATTTGGCGCAAGTTTATGTTCAAATCCAAGAATTCATTAAAGTGGTAGGGATCATGCATCTATCTGTGCAGCATAAATCAAACAAAGACATAAAGAGCTAAAATCTCCCATTAGCTACAATAGCGATACAAAACCGTTTCTTAAGAAAAAGTAGAAACATTGCCAACATTCAAAAGCAAATTGGTTCATATTTAGGAAAGCAAGGATTCAAAACTTCATATGACGCAACATGTAAATATGGGTAGAACAACCATTAGCATGCTTAACCTGGGACATTGAACAGTGGACACCATACACTACATTGGCAACAAGAGGACAGATTAGAAGATCTGTGAATCTGCAGGAATCACATCTGCTAGTCTCCCAATCAAGGTTATCTCAGCTAGGGGTGAAAATCGGTCGGTTCGGTTCGGTTTTCGGGGTGTCCCGGACCGAACCGTTCGGTTCGGGGTGGTTTGGCCCGGAACCGATCCCGACCGAAAAAAACAATGGACCGATCGGTTCGGGGTGGTTCGGTTTTTTTCGGTTTTTTTGGTCCAGCGTTAAAATTGAGATGGACGGCTAGGATTTGTTATTTTTTGGGGGTTAAGATCATTTTTTTCGGTTTTCAGTCCAAATAGGGGTGGTTTCGGGGTATTTCGGTCCAAATTGTCATGGTTTCGGTTCAGTTTGATTCGGTTCGGTCCAATTTCCAGGAAACCGAGACCGAACCGATAATTTTTCGGTTTGGTTTCGGTTCGGTTCGGTTCGGTCCGGTCCAATTTCCAGGAAACCGAGACCGAACCGATCGGTCGGTTTTTTTCGGTTTTTTCGGTTTTTCGGTTTTTCTTTCACCCCTAATCTCAGCCTTGAAAAAATGACATGACAGAACTGTAAGCTGTTTAATTTATAGTTCTTGGTTCATACTTCTGTGATGGAAAGAGAAGATACATTGGCTATGAATGGCAATGAGGAGAGATGCTGTGACGAAAGCTGGCATTTAACATTCCGGATAACGAAGTTTTGATGAAATTTAAAAGGAGATTTACAGCGGTCCTAAATTTGGGTGATCACAGGAGAATTAGTTTCAGAAGTTACCACATTACCTTCCACTTGAATAATCCCTACAATTTTCCAGAAGGCAGAGTCCCTACACTTGAATGCCTCCAATCTATGACCTCAGGGTGCTTACATATATATGTGAGAAGTTATTCAAGATTTCAGGTACTAATAAATTTGGTACATCACAATAGAGGAAGTTATAATGGTTGAGGAAATTACCATATCCTCCACTTGAATTCTTTTTGTAGTTTAGCGACAAGGAATAACGCATAACTCCAGTGAGTCAAACTACTGGAATCGGACATCATCAAGATCAAGGACAAGTAACCAAGAATGAAGGGCCAGCCCCTCTTGTCTGTCCATCCATCACCTGTGACCTTGGGATGCTTACATATGTAAAGCGGAAGTTATCCAGGTACTAAAATATTCGGGAGATCCCGAGAGAGGAAGTTATCACAGCAAGGGTGCTTTCTAAAATGATAGAATGGAAGTCCTCGTATGAGTATCTACCCTCCACTTGAAAGTCCTTTCTATTTTCATTGACGAGAAATCCCTCTGACGCATGTTCACTTTGGAACTACCTAAAAAATATATAACCCAATTTCCCGCATCCATCCAAGAGAAATAAGATGTGAGAATAGGGGCACTCGTTTAGTGGTCAAAACTCAACCTATTTACCTTCATGAGTTTGGACATAAGAGCAACCATTTGACCCTTATAATGCCAAAGGTTAGGTCTCTACACAATCTAACCCCCCCTAGACCCTTATTAAGGCGGGACTAACATAGGTGCAGTATCTTTTTCCTATAAGTTCCAGGTATTGGTAAAAAAAAAGGTAGCAGCGCAAGAATACAAATTGAATTGTCCAAACTATTAAAGCATAGCAAAAGATAACAAGACTTAAAAAAAGAAGTTATATAGTGTTATTGTCCAAAAGCAATGTAGTTCCCATCAAGACAAAATGATAAAAAGTTCTAAAAGCCCCAGTATCCTAAAAGAACGGAGCAGCATTTGCCTAGACCGGTATTTTGGTGCACATGTTTCTATATAATATCCACCTTTCGTAGGATTCACTATTGCATGTGTTTTGACATAGATACAACATAGCAAGTCATCTATGAAGCACCGACACCTCTCCCAGACCCCGTACCGGAGTGTCCGGGCACGGGGACACAGTGGGAAACGTGTCCCGACACGCCACATGGCATGGGACACGGCTAGGTTACTTTTTTGGGTGGGGACACGGCAGGGGGCAAATTGAAATTTTTTGAAACTTTATGGGGAAAATATGAAATTAATCAAAACTTAAAGGTGAAAAGTGTAATTTGGTCAAACTATATATTATCCTTACCTCACCAGTGGACCAAATCAGTCGACCAAAATTTGCTGAGAACCCTAAATCGATCTACTGCTGAAATCAACCAAGAAAAAGCTGCTACTGCTGAAATCGATTAGCTGCTGTCCAAACCCAGCTGTTGCTACTGCTACAATGCTACTGGTGCTACTGGTGAACCACTGAACCCTAAATCAAGCTCTTGCTGGATTCATAGTCGACCAACAGTGGTCGATAAGGTATGTGATGTCTCTCTCTTTCTCTCTCTCTCTCTCTTCTGCTACTAGCCTACTGCCTTCTGCCTTCTGTTATATTTTTTATTTTTTATTTTTTATTTTTTATTTTTTGTTTTTTATTTTTTATTTTTTATTTTTTATTTTTTATTTTTTATTTTTTATTTTTTATTTTTTATTTTTTATTTTTTATTTTTTATTTTTTTTGAAACAATACGTATGTTTGTTTGTATAAAATCTGTTTGTATGTATGTTTGCATAAAATCTGTCTTCGTCTCAACTTGTTTGTACGTATGTTTGAATAAAATTTGCAATATTTGAAGAAAACAGCTTAGTCCATGTCAGTCAACATATGTAAGGAATAAATCAAATGACAATGTCTTTATCAATTATTCTGAACAACTTATACTTCAATTAATAATGAGTGTATTAATTATTTTTTTGTGCCCATCAGTAAAATGTCTTCCTCAACGGGTGCCAGTAGCGTACCCACTGCCGGAGGTAAGGAAAAGGGGGGAGTACTTTGGAAATTTATAACTAAATTGGACAATTTTCTCGGAAGAGGTGGGAATTACAAATGGAAGTGCAACTTTTGTGGTTTAGAAAAAAATGGGTCTTACACAAGGGGGAGAGCTCACTTGTTGAAAACGGTTGTAGAGGGAGTAGCGGCTTGTAAGAAGGTAACCAGTGCCAATACTTTGAATTTTAAGAGATTGATGGAAGAGGAGAGAGAGAAATCTGAACAATCCCAACCAAAGTCAATTCCATTGCCTCCTTCTAGTGCATCTCTTACGAGTAGCTCAAATTTGAATCACACTACAAGGCTTAGGATCAAAAGGGGGGAGGGGAAACGTAACTCAACTTGATAATCCTGTTGTTAAATGCTTTAATGTTGGAGCCCGAGATCAATTACAAAGTGAGATTGCTCGAATGTTTTACACCGGTGGATTGCCTGTCAATTTGGCAAGAAATCCTTACTATGTTAGCTCATATACTTGTGCCGCGAATAATAGCATACCAAGTTATCTACCTCCGGGGTACAACTTGTTGAGAACGACATTGCTTCAAAAAGAAAGGGCAAATGTTGAATAGTTGTTAGAGCCTATTAAAGGCACATGGAAGGAGAAGGGCGTGACAATTGCAAGTGATGGTTGGAGTGAACCACAACGAAGATCTTTAATTAACTTTATGGCGGTCACCGGAGGTTGCCTATGTTTCTTAAGGCCTATAATTGTGAGGGGGAAACAAAGGATAAACATTTCATTGCTACATTGATGAAGGAGGTTGTTATTGAGGTTGGGGCTAAGAATGTTGTGCAAATCCTTACTGATAATGCTCCAAATTGTAAGTCGGCGGGACAAATCAATGAAACACAATATCCTCACATTTTTTGGATTCCTTGCGTGGTGCACACTCTAAATCTTGCTTTGAAAAACATTTGGGCCGCAAAAAATGTGGAGAGTAACTCGGTTGTGTATGATGAGTGTGGTTGGATTAGCATTGTCGTGGGTGATGCATCGATCATTAAGAATCACATAATGAATCACTCAATGAGATTGGCAATCTTCAATGAGTTTGCTCCTTTGAAGTTACTTTCGATTGCGGACACTCGCTTTGCTTCATCCATTGTGATGCTTAAGAGGTTTAAGCTCATCAAGCAAGGTCTTCAATCGATGGTAATTAGTAGTCAATGGAATGTTTGTAGGGAGGAGATTGGGGCTTCATTTGTGAGGAAAACTTTGTTGAATGAGACATGGTGGGATAAGGTGGACTACATTCTATCATTTACATCTATTTCTGACATGGTTAGAGCATGTGACACTTGCAAGCCCACTCTCCATTTGGTTTATGACATGTGGGATACCATGATTGAGAAAGTGAGGTGTGCCATTAAGAAATTTGAAAAGAAGATCCCTTGTGTGAATGATGACGGTCAATTTTATGATGTTATTCATAAAATACTTGTGGATAGGTGGAACAAGACCAATACACCTCTTCATTCCCCTAATATCTACTTTTCCATTCCCATGTATAAATAATAAACATATGACTCCGGAAGGACCAGAACAGTGTGATAACCTAATATCTACTTTTCTATTCCCCTCCCCAAATCTGAATTATCCTAAGATAAAAGCTTTCATTGGTATAGGAACAAAAGGAGCATAACCAATGATCAACATGGAAGTAAAACAAAAAGATCAACATGGAAGTAAAACACTCGAGTCGGCATGCACTTATATGTGTGTTATACAAAGAGAGAGAACCTTTTTTTGGTCAGTAAAGTTTATTTCACCAAAAAAGAAGCATGAAGCATACAAAGGAACAACAGGGGCATCCCCCTGGCAGACTAAACAGCAAAATATTAGGTCTGAAGCATACAAGGTCTGAATAGAGACCAAACAACCAAAAGCCAAACAAGAGAAAACCTAGCAACAATTGTTAACAGCAGAGAGAGAGAGAGAGAGAGAGAGAGAGAACCTTGAACAGCGCCCATCTCCTTTTCAACTTTCGCCTGCATTTCACGTAGGGCGCCTGCCTCTTCTTCGATCTCCTTGAGTCTCTTTTTCATGTCCTCCAAATCCTATTCACAAATTAGGGCAAACTAAATAAGATTAGACACAAACACATACATTAGAGAGAGAGAGAGAGAGAGAGAGAGATGACCTTGGTGTTATCCTCCTCTTCAGCCCTAGACATGTCGACATCGGCATCCATATCTCCTTCAGGTATTTCTCCCCCGTAAACCTCATGCTCCTGCTCTTGGTCTAGATGCTCCATCTCTCTCTCTCTCTCTCTCTCTCTCTCTCTCTCTCTCTCTGTATCTATACCTGCTAATACGTATATTTAGTGCATCAGTTGAGAGACTGGTTCGAGTTGCGTGTCTGGTTGTTTTTAGGTTTCTCTCTCTCTCTCTCTCTCTCTCTCTCTCTCTCCCTCTCTCTCTCTCTATCTCTCTCAGACACGAGCGATTAGGGCACGGATTTGAGTTGTGATCGGTGACCGACAAAGCTCGGAAGCTGAGAATTGCATTAGTTATTTTTGTAGGGCCATCGACTACGGGTTAGACTTCAAATTGCATGGGTGGGCCGAAAGTACGATGCCCCAATGTTTCGTCTTGGAAGAAGCCCACTACAAGCCCGTTATTTGTAAGGCCTACTTTTTATTTTTTGGTACAAGGGAAAACGGCAAAACAAAGAAAAAAACAAATTACAGCCTTTCATAGGCCACCCCCTCATGTCAGCTTCCAAGAGGGGGATGATATCAACTGGAGGAGCTAAATGGGAAACCCATTTGTCTTCCTGATCCACTTCAGAATTGGCTAGTTTATCAGCAACCTGGTTTCCTTCTTGATAGACATGGTTCAAAGAACATCCACTGGCCTCAAGAAGAGCTTGGCATTCTTGGTTGAGGGTCTTGTGGGGAGAGTGAACAGGTGTCCCTCGTTTGATTAGTTCAATCGTTGCAGTAGAGTCAGATTCAATGTCCACATCTTCCATATTCTAGCTTTTGATCATCTCAAGACCTTTAAAGATTCCACAGAGCTCTGCTTCCAAACTGGTACACTCTTCAAGTCTCCCATAGAAACCAATCACCCAATGCCCTCTTTCCTCTCTGAAGACACCTCCAAAACCAACAGGTCCAGGGTTCCCTCTGCTACTTCCATCTATATTGAGTTTCAGCTTCCCTGTACCTGGGCATTTCCAAGAAATGAGTTTGTTTTGTCGAATTCTTGTTGGACAAAGTTCCCAAAATGAGTTCACAATTTCAGACCTAAACAGTAAACATTGTCTATGAATGTTAGCAGAGTCTAAATTAATATTATGAAACACTTTTTTATTTCTTTCCCAACCAAATTTTCCATAAAGTAACCAAACTCAAAACAGAGTGAGAGTAACACCCTTTATCTGCTTTGACAGGTTTGATGTTTGTCTGTAGCCAAGCCTTCCATGCGTCTGAATCACCTGTTGCTAGAATTTGAATGTTGGGAGTTCTTGACCATAGTTCCACACTTGAGGGACAATTGAAAAATAGGTGGAAAATATCCTCACATCCAGTCTCGCATCTGGGACATGTGTTCCCAGTAGATAGTCCCCTAATCATTCTATGTTGATTGGTAAGCAATTTATCATGCATGCAGATCCAAATAAACCCTTTAGGTTTAGTAGGAACCCTGAGCTTCCATATCCAATTCTAGTTAGTATTAGAGTTAGGAGGATCAGCAGGATAATTATAGGAAGACTTAACAGAGAACTTACCATTGTTGCTTAAATTCCAATGAGGAGAGTCATCAATCATAGCATACTTAGGATTAATAATATTTGTAACTCTGTTGGTGTCATTCACGCCTAAAGTCTGGTCCAGCAAATTAGTGTCCCAATATTTATTCTCATTTATGAAATCAACAACTTTGGCATTATCATAAAAGGGGATATGTTCTCTAGTATCTAACGCACTAGTGTCACACCACCAATCATGCCAAAAGGAAATATCATTCCCATTTCCTACAATCCATTTTATATTCTTAATCACAAAATCCCTGAATTTAATGATGCTTCTCCTAGTGTGAGAAGCTTTCTTACAAGTGGGCCAATCTTTAAAACTGTGGTTTTTGAGATATTTACTACGAAGAGCTTGTATCCACAGGGGCTTCTTTTCAGTAGAAATCCTCCAACCGAGTTTAGCAATCGAAGCTAGGTTAGAGTTCCCAGCTTGTCTAATTCCCAAACCACCCAACTTCTTAGGTTTACAAACAGTTTTCCAGTTAACCAGATGGATCCTTTTTTTATCAGTCCTATCACCCCAGAGAAAATCCGTATTGATTCTATCAATTTGCGATGTGATAGAAGCAGGCAGGATAGAGGTTTGCATGGTATAGTAAGGAATGGTGGATGTGACAGATTGCACAAGAGTGGCTCTACCCATAAGGTTAAGAGAATCGATTTCCAACCGGGCAAGTTTCATATTAAGTCTCTCAATAAGATATTGATAACTTGTCTTAGAGACTTTGGCATGGAGGAGTGGCACACCAAGATACAAACCAAGATCTTTGGTGAGACTAAAACCACAGATATTACTCAGATTCTTAGCAAATCTAATATTGATGTGAGGTGAAACAAACAGCTTGGATTTATGCCCATTCACAATTTGTCCAGATTGATCACAAAACATATCAAGGATATCTTTCATAATATTGCATTGATCAATAGTAGCAGTCCCAAAGAGCATGATATCGTCAGCAAAAAACAAATGAGAGAAACAGGGACCATCAGAAGAGACTTTAATACCTTTACATTGATTAGAAACATAGGCAAACCTCGTTTTGCTCATTTTCCTTGGACATCCAAGGACCCTGTTTGGCGTTTAATTTTGGGGTTCAATTTTAAGGGATTTAGGCTCTTTGAGATATAGTGGGTTTCGGCACTTGGATTTAAACACTTCAAGTTTAGGCACTTGGATTTAAGCACTTCAGGTTTAGGCACTTCGGATTTAGGGTTTAGGCACTTTATAGTGGTTTTTTCTTCCTTCAAACAAGACATTTGGAAGCTTTGGAGATGTGCCCAAAAATCAAGCTAAACGACGTAGTTTTGTCACACAAAATGACTCACAACACCTACTGCATAACACTAATCCTGGATCCAAATTGAGGTACGACCACGGGCGAGGAGAGAGATAGAGAGAGAGAGAGAAATAGTTCACTATCAATAGTGAAGAAGAGATAATAAAAAATAAAAAAACCTGAATGTGATCCGTAACTCTAGAGAGACCACAATACAATAGAAATAGCCAAAGGATACAAACTATATAATCTCCTTATATCACCCTTTTGTAGAGACTTACAAAACTAGGTTTAAAAGCCCCTAAAATGCGCAGAATCACATCTAGGTTGCCTAAGTCAGTTGTTAGATTGCTCAAGCCGGCTCCTTTCAATAGATCCAGAAAGCTCAAAAGGTCGCTCGACCTAGCTTTTAGCTAGCTCCAGCTAGCGTTGTACGATCAGAACTGAATTTCAAGGCACTTCTCAACATCGAGTTTATGAGAAAATCTTATGTCAAGTAGTATTTTGCGCTGGGATAACTTAAGGGTTGTGTCATATTTTTCTCCAATAAGAATTGAAAGCATGAGGTCATATACTACATCATAACTTTTGAACACAATACCACATTTTGGCGCTTTTTGATTTTTTCAACGGTCATTGTTGTCTAGGTCAACTTTTGCATATCTCTGCTATTTTTCTCCCCAGTACAATTAAGGGCAACTCCAAGAGTCATTGGCGATGCTAATGAAAATGAGTGGGGTCATGTGGAAAGAGAAATTGCCAACTATTTACATTGAAAATTTGCTAATTGGTAAAAAGAATGCTACTTGGTAAAAGAATGAATCCAGTACATTGAAATTGCCAAATATGTAATGACACCAATAAGATGTAAAACAGATCATAATTTTTGGAGAAATGTTTGCCTATATGGCGCTCTCTCTCTCTCTCTCTCTCTCTCTCTCTATATGTGATAAGTACAATCCATTGAAATCCCTGAAAATTACACAGTGTTCACTTCACATTTCCTAAAAAAAATTCAAAAAGATTCTTTCCCCATCTCTCATTTCTCCAATCATTAATTATATTTCTCTTTCTACTCATACCCCTCTCTCCAATTATTATTCTCATTTCTCTCTCTATCTTTCTCTCTCTCTCTAATTATTATTTTTTCCAAAAACTCATCCAAACACTATCTCAAAAATATTTCTCAAAAAATTCTTCTCAAAACTTTCAACCAAACAAAGTTTTTCATTTATCTAATTAATGAGGATTTAAATTTTCTTCTTTTGATATTTTAGCGTCTAGCAATATGTAAATAATGGAACGTACATTAAATCCGAGCACAAATGTGTCTTCAATTCAGAATCGACCGACGTACATGAGTTCCTAATTAGAGTTCACGTTCATCAAACGATTTCGATTACCGGCAAACACAAAACTGCATGCAAAGACCTTCTCGTAATATATATAGCCGAAATTATGGTTCAACTCAATATTAAAATTGTGAAATTTGTGGTACAAAGACTTTTCCGGAAATGATATACGCAAAGCGTGTATAATTACGTGCATGTAGAATGTTATTTTTCAATATCATAATTAATACTCAGACTTGTAAACGACCCCATTCACTTAAAGTCCTGGAGTCGCCACCACCAAAAGTAAGAGATTCACAATAGAAATTTCTTGTGGCGTTGCTCCAAAAAAGTAGCCAAGTTTTGAGCTCAATATATATGACCAAATTTACTGCTCATCCGTGTTGCAACATTTTCACGCTTAGTACTAATTACTAGCACGTTTTGGTTAGTGAGGGTCTTCATTTTTTACGTTATGTTCCCTTTTTTTTTTTAAGTCGCTAAAGAAAATACCAGCAGTTAAATGTCCCATAACCTCATTCTCCATGTAATGTCCTCTTCCATTAAACTGCAACAGTCAAATTCAATTCCCCTTAAATTGTGTTATCAACTCTACAAAAAAACACAAAACACACACCATCTCTCTCTAACATCTCCGTCATGCTAAATCTCGCCGCACCCTCCGTCCTCCTCCTCCTATTCATCACGGCCACTGCCACCGCCATCGCACCCGAAACGGCATCGAACCCATCGGCGCACAATGCCGTCGACACATCACCAGCCCCATCTTCCACCGATAACGAGCACTTCTTGAAAAGCTGCGTCAGCAAGTTCACAGACAAATGCGGGCCCCAGGTGTTTGGCGGCGTGTTTCTTCACGTGACGGTCACGGAACCGTGCTGCAAGAACCTCGTGAACGCGGGAAAACGGTGCCACGACGGACTGGTTCAGCGGATCTACGATGACGAGGTATGGAGGGCACGTGACGGAAACGGAGAGGTTGTCGTCGATGAGGAGCGCGGGTCGAGGATTTTGTCGAGGAGTGAGAAGGTTTGGAACGATTGTGTGAGGCTCGGTGTTGCCCCTGGTCGTGTGCCACCATCACGCGTACGCTGGTTGCCCTGAGATGGTTTGCTGCTGCCTTTTTTTTTTTTTTTTTTTTTTTTTTGTACTAATGTTTAATGAAGAGATGGTTTAAGTTATAGAATGGTTAAAAAGTGAACAAAGAAGTACTAATCGAGGAAAATAATTTATGTCGAATGCACATAATATTTGGAAAAAAATGTCGAATGCACATATATATTGCACTCGATTTACTTGTGGTTTTGTAGAGCTGACCTTGATATTTCAGAGTTCGGGACAAATGTAGATGACGGGTCTTAATTTTTCCTTTCGAAACTCAAATACTGGTTCATCTCGAAAAATATCCTAGCTTTTGGAAAACTATATAGTGTGCTAAAAATAATAACCCCTCCATCCCAAATTACTTGCTCTTTTTGGGTTTTCATGCATTTTGCACGCAAAATCTAATGTATTAGCATACATTTTTTTCAAAACATTTTACACAAATTTAAAGATCTCATTGAGTAGAAAAAATTGGTGTAAATTTTTTAGAAAAAATAATTCTCATAAACACATCATTTTTTGCTTGCATTCCCAAAAAAAAGGAAAGAAATATGAGACGGAGGGATTAAGGGCTTAATTTAACTTTGACGTATGTACGTGTAAAAAGAAAAAAACCTACTTGCATAATGTATATTGCCATGATAAGGAGTAGTAGGGTACATGAAAAGTATCCCCAAAATTTTCCAGCAAAGAGAAATCAACGGTCCTGATTACATTCAATAATTTTGACTGTTAATCTCTCTGGGCCCATTGATTTTTCTTTCCTAAACCATTTTGAGGATACTTTTCATGTCTCTAACATTTTCGGTGGCCTAAAATATTGAAATTATCATACGTAAAGAAGACACAAAATAAAAATAAAAATAAAATAAAAAAAGCTTAATGTTACATGTTTCGGTGTGAAGAAACACTATGAGTGGTTTGGGTGAATTTTGAGGACTCGGGAACTCTACTATCCCCCTAGGGCGGCAGGGCCTGTTACCCCACAAAACACAGTCATTTTGGCTCTTTTGGCAGTCCCCATTTGGGTTGTCTTATTCGCTGTAGATATTATTGATTTGCCTTAACGAGATAAATCGAAAAAATCAAAATTACGACCGAAACCCAATTTTTTTGAAAAATGATTAACTTTTATCACTTTTAGACGATTGAAAGAGCTAAAGTAGTTCCCTTTTTTTAAAAAAAAAAAGAAATAGAAGTCATAATTTTTTAATTTTTCATTTTCTCGGTGAGACGAATCATCAAGCCATTAGTAACGCCCCGATTTTCAAAAGCATTAATTAAAACAACTAATTAGGATTAATTTAATAAAAAGAGTTTCCATCAGAGTACACGTTGGAAAAACGTGAAGTGCAGCCCATTACAAAATACTTAGTGCGGTTTTGAGAAATTATTATTATAACCAACATTAAAAATAAATGGGTGGGTTCTACAGATTAAGGTTCAACTCTGGATTCAACGACTCCTCCTGAGCCTGGTCTGCGGAAAACCCTCAGCTTCGAAATAACCGTCTCTTTCAGCACCAACGGTACCTGCTTGATTACAATCTGGTGTAATACGTCCAAGTCGTGAAGCAACATCATAGTATTATACCAGGATCACACAAAGTGTAACACCGTGAGCGATAAATCACTCAATAGCTACTCTAACCCTCCCAACCTTTGCTTAACATACAAGTACAACATATATGATTGAAAAGTAAGAATTAAAGGAATAAGCAAGTAATTAATCGTAAAACAGAAAATAAACACATAGCTGATTTCATTACTAACCATTAACTTACATATTCATCTAAGTTCTCAACCTAGAGAACTTTCCTCCTAGTTAACCACTAAGGAATATGACCAAACTGTGATTTACTCCCCCCCTTTCTTGCCCTTCACTCGAGGGCCCTGACGGAAGGTATAAGTTACGTATATACTTAATCCAGCCGCCTCGCAAGGATGAATTTCCCAAGGATGAAATTGTACCACTAGGCAACGTATGAAAACTGTCAGGTCCTGTAGGTATATAGCCGAAACTGGTTTATAATACTTCCACCCTTATAACGCCTCAGAATTCAAATGAAGCAAATCACAAAGTGTCACATCCTAGGGTTTCGGAATCAAGGCAAACTGTCAAACAATCCTCTAAAACAATCACTTGGCGGAACTGTCATTCAACAACAATCTCGGGGTAACACCTCATCAATCAATTCCAAATCATTTTTCCATTAACCTCATCGTCTATGTGATATCCGCGTACGATCACCCAACTCGAGAACCTAATTGTCAATTCTAACATTCAACACATTTATGAAAAGTGCATTTAACAATAGAAGCAAAATGATAATGATATCACAAGTTCAAAAAATTCAAGTAATCGAAAACGAGTGGTCTAAACGTAATAAATTCAAACTACATGGCCAAAACGTCATTTACTAAACTATTGGGGTCAAATCGTAATTTAAAGAAAGGGTCGCTAATGTCATTTTAAGTAGGTACATAAGTGTTCAATGCAATTTCACGACTCTAGGGTTCTTAGTGTAATTTTACAAACTCTGGGGGTCATTTGTAAGTAAACATAAGACGAGGGCAAAAAGGTAATTTTGACACCGACAAGGGTAAATAAGTAAAAATACTTTATTTTAGTTAATAAAGTCCTAACTTGTCATAAAACACAATTTCTTGATTTTTTTTATTCAGTACAAAACTACACATTAGGTAATTTACACACACAATGGCAAAATAGTCATTTTACACCCGAAGGGCATTCCGGTTATTTTGTTAAACTCCAAAATTTTCAGTAGTGACACTTAGTTGATAAAAATAGCTTTTATAAATAATACACAAGTACACATGCCAATTTTCACAAAATTACACTTTAAGCCCCTAACTTTAACACAACGATCAAGAACAAGGTTAAACACAATAAATTTATGGAGAAACTCACATAAACACTTAGTAAATTCTTAAACATGCTTGGAATATTTAAAAACATGAACCACAATGAATCTAAGGTTTATTAAGCACAAAAACATGGTTTGAGGTAAAAAGGGTCACATCGCGTTTTGGCTCGGGTTTTGTGAAACCCTTGAATTGGGGCTTTAACCCATCAAATCTAAATTACTTCTAGACTATTCTAACTCATTAAAAATCTTGGAATAGGTTGGGTACGAGTTTCTACCTTATTTTGCAAAAATTTGGCGAAAATCGGATTTTTGCGAAAAACCGGTGGAAGGAGATCTTTGGCCAGCCTTTGGTTGTGTAATATGGGTACCTTGGAGTGTGTTGGATGATCTTGAAGTGGAAGATGAGAGGTGAGAGCTTGTGGTTGATGTTTTGAAGTGAAAACTCAAATTTCTTGACTTTTCTCACTCTAGAACTTGAAGGATAGTAATGAGGCTTTGTGTTCTTGGTTTGAGAGTTCTTGGGAGAGTTTAAAGGAGGAAGAGAGTGAAGGAGAGGGGCAGTAGAAGTTCTGGATGGATTTTGGAGTTTGGGGAAGTATAAAATGAGTTTTGGGTGGAGTTTGGAGTGTAGGATGGGTGAAAGAAGTACGATAGTAGGTTAGGAAGTGATGGGGGAGCGTGGTGGAGTTCATGGCAGTCAATTAAGGGGGGCCATGTTGACTGATTTTGGATGATGGGAGGAGGTAGAGTGTGGTATTGGTGATGGTTGGGTAGTGTAGGATGATGTATCAAGTACATGTATGCACATATGTATGTGTATGTGTACTAGTATTGCTTGTGTATATATATGAATGTGTATAATTACGTATGAAATGAATTTATAAAAATGTAATGCTCGTGATTAAAATGTAAACGTGCCTTATGGTCGAATTTGTAGCAATTAGGAAGTATAGATATAAATCATAGTAATTGCAAATTAAGAGCCCTAAGAGCAATTAAAAATTAAATAATGATATTAAAGTAATTAAAATGAAATTAAATAATCATAAATTTTATTAAAAATTTCGGATTATTACACTATTAAAGTTTCATTCAATGTTAACAGATGTGAAAAAATTTGAATACAGACAAATTTAAAAAATGACTTTTAATACTGTAACTTATTTTGGGCGCAACCTTGTTAGGTACCAACAAACATGGAATAAGACAGCACAAATGGGCAGTGCCCAAAGGAGCCAACACGACTTTTCTGTGGGGTGGTAGGCGTCGCTGCCCCACTAGACCAGCAGATTCCCTGAGTCCGAATTTTGGTGGTTGAGAGTTGACTGCATTTGGAGGGTTTGCAGCTACTGGTGATTCAAGATTGCTTGTATTAGTTTTGGTGGTTTTATGTAATTTGCTATTTTCTTTTTCATTTTCAACTCTTGGTTGAATTTTTCTCTTACCCTTTTTCGATGTACCCTATGGCCCAATTTTTTTAAAAATTTAAGACTTCAGTCTTTAAAATTATGATATTTTCAATCGTGGAAAATGAAATGGTTAAAGTGTATCTTTTTCATTTTTAAGATCAAATAAAGTATGCGGCGAAAGATTTTAATTTGGTCTTAAAAAAATCGAAAAAGCGATACACCAACTAACTTCATTTTTTAATTTGAATATAAATGATTTCAAAGATTTGGAGTCTTTGAAATCTTTGGAAAATTGGATCTATCTAGTTTCACATACAAAAAAGATTTTGCCGATAAAAAACAAAACAAAACACTATGATGGGTGCATCTTTTTATGGGTTACGTATTCTTCTCTCCGTCTCTCAGCATAACTACGACTACATAACTTCACAACCGACGAACACTTTTTACGGTAAATTGTGCAACCTAATATGATCATGAATAATTTTTTACGGGAATGAATATTCAAACTTTTATGTTAGTTCAGTTTCTATCGTAGAACCCTTTATATATATATATATATATATATATATATATATATATATATATATATATATATATATATATATATATATATATATATATATATATATATATATATATATATATTATTGAAAAATGCATCTTATACATTGTGCCAATGGAGTCTACATTGGAGGAGCACAATTTACTTGCCAACACGAAAATTAAAAATGGTTTCATGGACATAGAAATCACTTACGGAAAGGAGTTAATCGGATTGCATGAAATAAGAGTTGGTGAAACTCGAGTTCATTAATTTTGAAATTCCGAAATTCACTAAGTGGCGCTTATAATTTTCTCTATTGTATGTATATATTGTAATTCTCATAGATGATGAGTTATTTGAAACATTATAGCCTAAATGGGGTTTAAGATTTAGTCCATGTTGTTCGGCTTCTCAAGTTAATTGGACAATAATTTGCATTGGGGGCATTACTGCCTAGTGGTCTCTCCCTATGAACTAATGTAGACCAACACTACATACACAAAATTTACCCACAAATGACCCAAAGACACGCACAAGTGTGTGTGGCCCTCCACGCACTGCTTGGAGTGCGGTGTGTGGAAGCCACACAATTTGTGTGCTCTTTTAGGTCATTTAATGAATAATCTCGTGTATGTATCATTTCTGACTAATGTATCGCCTCCTCTCTTAAACCCACGTATATCTCTCACGTCTTCTTCGTTGAACATCATCACATCCATAGCCGCCGCATCTTTGTTGTCTAATCTCTATCTGCCCCATTCTTCTCCATTATTTTTTTTCCCTTTTATCTCTCGATCTCTCTCTAGAAAAAGAACCATGTTTTCGTAAAGGAAATTTGTTTAAAGAAACCTAGAAAATTACACAAAAATACTACATTAGGCGAAATGGGTTTGGGCAATTTGAGGGTGGTATTTGGGTTTGTTGATGGAGTATTTAATAATCTTGGAAGTACAAGTAAAAATGCAGTCTTCATGACAGAGATAGAGAGAGAAAGCGAAGGAGGGGGGAGGAGGGAGAGAGAAGGGACCCAATAAATCATGAAAGGGAACCACAAAATTTGGAAATTATATTTGAAAGGAGGCTAAGAGAGAGAGAGAGAGAGAGAGAGAGAGAGAGAGATGTTGGGTAGTTGTTTAACAGTAGTGTAGAAAGAGAGAGAGATAGAGAGAGAGAGAAGGTTTCAAGAAATGAATAAGTGTCTGGTTGTGAATAGGCATTTAAGACTTTTTGTTTCCTCTGTTAACAACATCCACCAGTTGCAGTTTAGTCGAAAGTACGAGGGGTGTAAGTGCCTAAAAATGGAGTTCAAGGGGTGTCTCTGGAAATTGGTTAAAAGTGCAAGGGGTGTGTAAGTGCAAATTCCCCAAGTTTAAAAACAATACTTTGAAAGGGAATTAAGTGACACTTGCCTCTTGTTAAAAGAAATAAATAAATAAATAAAAATTTACTAGCTGTTCGAGTCAACTTTCTGTTCCTTGTAGGTTTTAGCCCAGTCAAAAACAAATTTCTCCATCCAATGAGCTCTGATTGTGTTATGGTTGAATAGATTCAGTCTTTATTTCGACATCAATTCCTCCAATCTTCTGAGGCTTAATTGTACAGATGGTCCCCAAAATATTTGGGAAGTGTCACTTTGGTCCCCAATATTCAAATCATGTCTATTGAGTCCCCAACGTACACAATGTGTATTGAAATGGTCCCTGAGTCTAACTCCGTCTATCTTCTCTGTCAAATGCAGGGGTAACTTCGATACTTCATCCTCACAAAGCTTTCTTCAACCTCAAAACCCTTATCTCCATCAGCTACAAGATCTTTCACAATAAGTTACATAATTTTGTTTTCATAATTTATCTCCAAGATGAGCACAAGCGGAGACTACGCAAACAAGAAGGGCCTCATTGGCCTGCACCTTATCATCACAAAGCATGTCACAAAAATAGCAAAGGGCTTCCACATACCCTCCCATCTCCAACAAAGCTTGAAATCACACCAGTCCAAAAGGCATTACTACGCACAGGCATCTGATCTAAAATCTCACAAGCTTTACCCATTTCCCCATATTTTGCATACCCACACAGAAGACTAGTCCAAGAGAAAACACGTCTCTCTCAAACATTTGATCAAACATTTTTTTAGGCATCCTCCATTTTCTGAAATTACCAACCCAACTTCAACCCCAATCTTCAACACCCATGTAATCAACTTCTCATTGTAAAACTGCTCCGCGAACAACGGCCATGTGATGAATGGCACGCCCGCCGCCACCTTCTCCGACACCGAGTTCCACCTGCAGTGACTCACAAACCCTCTAATCACCGAGTGGGCAAGGATCGAAACCTGTGGCGCCGTCTCTTTTATTATAAGACCCGTGTTACTTTTCTCGACTATTTCTTCAACCACCCAAACAAACGGCTGCTCCAATTCATCGAGTGCAAGTGCGATTTAAGTGAGTTGGGTGTTTAGAAACTGAGTCATGCTTCTGAAACAAGTGTACAAAATCGAATTGGGTTTTTGATTGTGGACGTTGGGAACTCGATAGTTGCCTACCCCCTCTATCTCTCTGTCGGCCATGAAAGCAACCAGATCTGTACCACCAACCACTATGTCGCTATCGATGGCTCAGAAAAACCCAGTTACCTCTCTTGTCTCTCCTAACTTTGTCATTTATAAGTCAAGAGATATTAGTTTTTTTGTTTGGACAGTGTTTTTGGTCAGCAAAGATCATGTGGTTTCGGCAAAGATCGTTGTCGTCTTTTGTGAATAACTCCAACGGTTTGGGATTTCTCTTTTTGGATCTCTATTTCAGTGTGTTGAACAAGTATACAGATATATATGTGAGATAAATATTAGAGTATATATTTTTTCTTTTCTATGTCTGGATAGCCACACACAGAGAGAGAGAGAGAGAGAGAGAGAGAGAGAGAGAGAGAGAGAGAGAGAGGGGGGTGTGGGGTTGGAGATAAGGTTTTGAGGTTAAAGAAAGCTTTGTGGGGATGAAGTACCGAAGTTACCCCTGCATTTGACAGAGAAAATGGACTGAGTTAGACCCAGGGACCATTTAAATACACATTGTGTACGTTGGAGACTCGATAGACACGATTTAAATAGTGGGACCAAAGTGACACTTCACGAATACTTTGGAGACCATCAGTACAATTAAGCCCTATTTGATATGTCTTACACTCTTACTACTAGAACGCCATTGTTACAAGATTCCTCAATACGCCACAGATTATGAAGTTCATGAATCGTCTCGAACAAGTAATTTAATGCTGCTCGCATTTTTTTGAGTATCATAAGAATACTGTAACCATTTAAAATACCAACTACTCCGTAAATAAAGCTAGATAGAAATTTTAGGATTGTACACCTTGAGGCTGTGTTTAGATGACAGATATCTTATGGGCGAATGTGAATGTGATTCAAGAATTGTACTAACATTCATATGTTTGGGAAGATTGAGAATGAGAATGTGATTACTAATCTCTCAATTTCGGAAAATTCACAAGAGTTTAAATTATTTTCACTGTCGGCGAAAACAAAAGTTTTCTCCCAATCGATTGCATTGTGCCATATGTCCATGTTCTACTATTTGGGACCACTGTTTGGATACATGACGCAATACAATCGATTTGAAGGAAACTTTTGTTTCCACTGGTGGTGGAAATAGCTTATTCTCGATTCACAATCCTAAATAGAGGAGAAATTTGATCCCTCCCACCCATGGGAATCTTGGATTCTCGGTCCAATCCGTATAAAAAGGAAGTGTTTGACTTTAGTAATTTTCAAAATAAATGATTCCTAGAGAATATTATTGAATTAATCCAAACGTCGGAATAGAATCACACCAAGTAACAAATTATTATGAATTTGATTCTTTTTAATCAAATTCCTATTCATCAGAGCAATCATGTGTACAGAGGATAACTAAAACTAATAATATTGTGGAGATCGATGTATGGCCCTAAGGCCATTCAAAGCTCCTAAGGAGCACAATACCTTAAACACTCAACAAGATAATCTTCTATTATTTCTTGAACACTTGCTAGTACATCTTCTCCACTGATCAACATCCTTTTAATTATACAGGGCACGTAGATACATCTAAATTCCACAGTAAATCTATACATGTATCTTGACACAAACACCAACATACATGAACATCCACATGCATTGAACGCTAAAGTGACTCTTCAATAACTCCTATAGGTGAACGACGTGTCCCAACAAATCTCCTCAATTATCACTTATTTCCAACAACTGAGCCTCAAGGGATTTCTCAATAATCCTCAAATATTCTCCTAGGTATTTCTACAAGCTACGTGTTCTGACCATCTAAACGTCGACGTCTCATTTTCAGATAAGCCCTTGGCCCTCTTCCAATCATGCATTACAGCCAGGAGATCAGTCGCCTTTGCACTTATGCTACGGCAACAATTAGCATGAACCGTCACCACCACCCCAACGTCTCTGCTAATTTCACAAAAGCCACTAAAATAAATCGTGTTCAAAAAACTAACCCTGACTCCTAATCTTCTAAACACACCATTTGTGATGAGCATCGCCAAAACGTCCTGTTCTTTCTTTCCGCCGGAGTTGTCTTTTCTCGCGTACCAAGAATCAAACATCGAAATTGTCTTATTGTTCGATCGGATCATGTAGAAGCCAGTGTTGATGTGGTTGGATTTGGCCCTCTCGTCGCCTTCGAATCTATCCGTACTGATTTGAAGGTCAATGGTTTCATTTGGGCTTAAAATGGTAAATGGGTTCCTAAACCATAGTACATCGGTGTCCTGCATCCCGCAAATTAACTAATTAACATTAAAAAATATTGGCTATTGAAACAAAACTGAATATATTGCACCCAATGAAAAAGAAATACACTTTATGCTTTCCATATATAGATACTCCTATATGAGTCCCCTTCTAGTCCACGATCCAGACTTCCGGACCTCCATGATCTGAGCATTTTTTTTTTACGATCTGAGCCGTCCAATGTGTTCAGAAGGTGTTTTCATGGGTCCATGTGCAGTTTTGCGAAAAACTGCTTGGATCAAGCCCTTCCCGGTATTTTTTTTGAAGATTTCCCGCGTAGACCTTTGAAAACACATTTTTGAACACATTGAACGGCTCGAATTTTTCAAAAATAATTTGTAAAACAAAAAATACATTTTTTTTTCTTAAATCCGGGGAGGTCAGGATAACAAAATCACTTTTATATATATATATATATTGGAAGAGCTTCCTATCCAAACCACAAAATGCGGGCCTAACGTCCGGACCCTGCTTTCCAGACCAAATTTTGACGATCTGAACCGTTAAGATGTGTTTAAAAGGTATTTTAAGTTCCAACACGAAGACTCATAAAAAAAATACCAGGAAAGGCTTGATTGGGTCAGTTTTTCATAAAGAGTGTATATACGCAGTTTTATGAAAAACTGTTTGGATCAAGCCCTTCCCAGTAATTTTTTTTGCAAATCCTCGTGGTGGACCATAAAAACACATTTTAAACACATTAAGCGGTTCAGATCGTTAACATTTGGTCTGGAACTATGAGGTGTGGATGGGTCCGGATTTTTGTGGTTTGAATGGGAAGCTCTTCCTATATATATAACACATATCGTTCACTACGACAAAGTTTGGACTAAATTAAATATTCTAAAAGATATGACTATTTTCCATTTTCAATGAAAAATGTTTAGGGGGCGTTTAGTAATGTTTTTGTTTCCTTTTTTTGTTTTTGTTTTCAATTTTTTTCAAAACTAAAAACAAAAAATGTGTTTGGCAATTTATTTATGTTTTGTGTTTATTAAAAAAGTTTTCAAAATTTCTGAAAATTTTCATAACACAAAAAAGATGATTTGCCATTGTTTTTAATTAAATCATGGTCGTTTAAAAACAAAAAACAAAAAAGAGAAAGTTTATTACCAAACATGTTTTTTTATTTTTATGATTCTACTTTTAATATTTTAGAAACAAAAAACAAAAACGTTACCAAAGGGCCTCTTAGCTTTTTGTTAGAATATTTGATTTTTTAGATTTTTCTTCACGAGAGGAATCAAAGAAGTAAGAAAATACGGAACAACAAAGTATATTCACTGTAAAATTGAAACAATAATGCATGAATAGATAATTGCATGTAAAATATGGTATAATTTTAATGGGACAATGGTCAAGTTAAATTAAGTAATTGATCAATTGAACATGATAAAAAGCGTAACACCAGGGCTGGCTTAATACATATATAAGTCAATAAAGTCACGGCTTCGAGCCCTCTAATAATATAAAAACTAGGGTCCCCAAACATGTTTGCCTCCTATATATTGAAATTTTATTTTTGGATGATTATACGTTTAAATTTGTGCAATGAGAAATATTTTGTAATAGTACTTTTATCAAGATATGTGTTGAAAAACTTTATAATACAAAATCCATAAAAAGCTTATATAATGAGTCGATCTATTTTAAATCTAAAAAACTAATAAGCTGGCAGTGCGTAATATAGTAAATTATGAAATAGGCAAAATACATACAGTTTACACCCTAGCTGTTTGGAAAAAGAAGGCTACAATCTAGCTGTTGACCTTGGAAAAAGAAATTTATAGTCAACTTTCTGTGAAACCAACATAACATACCGTGTACTGAGCAAAAAAGAAAAATCAAAACGTACCGTGAAAATAAAGTTGTAGCCACGTTTAAGTACATCCCCAAGAAACTGGGTCCTCCTCCACATCATCTTGATAAAGTCATCAGACATGTATAACCTTTCCTCCTGAAAATCTACGCCGTCCGTTTCAAGCTTGTAGCAGTGAAGCCGGAGAAACTTGCACCGTCGATAGGATACTTGATCGGAGGCCACGATCAAAAGGTGATCTATTAACGCCTGAGTACCATCGCCATACCAGAATCCGTCCATGAACAGATCAAGCATCGACTTGTCCCCTTCCACGTATGCTTTGTTTACAATGGCAATGATTAGAGTCTTGTTTTCCAGTGATGTTTCGGCTAAAACCGTGTCGAGTTCATCTATCTGCATGGTCATGTTAAACTGCAAAAATGTAAATAGTTTGTGTTAGTAATACAATCTCATATCGGTCAATAACGTACAGCTAAGATTGCCTAGCATTGAGAAATACCGACATTGGAGTTCTAAAATTTTGATAGCGTAAGCGCTCTCTCTCTCTCTCTCTCTTTCTCTCTCTGGAATTTTAGTACAAAACTTGATAGTTAACCATGCATGTGAAATCATCAGAGATCTGCAACGACTGATGATTGAAATCAGGGCATGAAAAAATCATCGCAAATAGTAATAGTTACTCCTAGTTTAATGCATGTCCGTTTGTGCATGGCATGAAAGATGCTTATCAATGATAAAGCTCGGGCCATTAATTGGGCAATGAACAAGGCCCATGGTATTGGTTATGAAGGGGATGAGGAGAAAGTTATTAGTAAAATAGTCGAAATGGAAGAGCAAAGGCATAAGAAGAGCTAATTGTCAGATTTGTTTGGGTGTGTTTCAGTTTGGTGTATAGAAGGTATGTTTCAATTTGGTGATTATGAGCTGGGATTGAGGTTGTGTGTAGGTTGTTTTTCTCTTTGATTGTTTAGTTGTCTTCTTGTCAGCCTTCCAATCTTTTGGATCTTGAGAGGCTTTGTTGTTTTTCTCTTACCCTATTTAATCTTGTATCTTGGATATTTGATTAATAAAATTCTTTTTTTACCATGCAAAAAAAAAAAAAATGATGCTTATCAATGCATGCAAGTGGAGTGGTAGTGGTAGCCTGGTAGGTATCATTTACTCCTATGGATTTGACTCAGGTCCAGAAGAACTGACTTTCATCGAGGGGAAAAAAAGATGCTTATTTAGTGTCCCGATTTCTTGATGTAGATTATTCGTTACCGCAAAATTAAAAAATAAAAATAAAAATAATACTTACCGTGTCGGTGGTAAGCGACTTACGGAAAGAAAAGAGAGCGTTCAGAGTGGATGAAGAGTAGATGACTATGAAAAGCAAACCAATGACCAAGAATGACAAGATTGTGAAATCAAAAGCTCGATTCTTCATCTTATGGATCAAGGATTTGATAACTTAAGTTGATAACCTTTGAACCACTGTGGTGGATCTCTTCATATATAGGTTTGTGGGTAAATTGTGATTTATACTCCATAGGAATCCTTAAGGACCCTTAATTCTTTACATAACTTAAGTTTGACAGTTGTGTTTTTCACACTATTACAACTTTTAGTGACTTCTAAGTAGCATTATAGATCCATACATATCTCTCTCTTTCTACAAAAGGCACACGTAACGCTCCAAATTTCGAAAACGTTAATTAAATTATTTCTTGAGAATTAATGTTTATTTGATTAAAAGATTTATTATTATAAAGCAGTAGAAAATTTAATAACATTACAACAACGTAGTCAGATTACAAGGAAATTGAAATACATTGTTTGCCGCGTAGCTACATTTGTTCAATATAAAAATTAGGAAAGTGACAGAGCTTCCATGACTCTTGATTGAGATCCCACTCCCAGTAAGTCTCCTCATTGGTTACAGGGTCTTGATTTCTCGTAGTATTGTCCATCTCCTTCTTAAGTCTTTGGTACTTAGCGTGAAATGCCAGGGCCAATAATAACACTATGAGTGATAATTCACTTAGTAGCTAACTCTTACCCAACTAATTAATTCTTACGTTACAAACAATTAACAATTCATATCCAAGAAATGCATAATAAAGAACAAGTATTTGGATTCTCTTATCTTGGCTTCATCTTAGGTATTTTCATAGAATCTCAACTTTCCAAATATCCCACCAGTCAATAATAAAATTCACAGTTCCTAGTGATCTTTTCTTTATTTGTGTTATTCTCCAACATCGATCAAAGAATTTAGCATAGTATATATGTTTATTAAAATAAAAATACAATGAAAAAGAGTCAGTTACCGTCTGATATTGACCGGCACTGGCAGATGACCTATAACGATTGGTTCCTAAGCTACAATTTAAAACATCCTTAGGTAATTCAGTATAAGTTGTAACTTATAGGATTGCTATAACTTTTAATGAATCAAAGATGTTATTGTAAATCTCTAAGGATAAAAGGCTATATTCATTTTTCTCTTATTGAAACCCAAAGTTTTGTACCAGATCCAAGTTTCTGAATATGTACCAGTTAGAGTACCAGTTTTTTTACTAGTACGTATCAGTACCGATACTAGTGAGATACTGGGTACTATTTCGAATTTATCGCTATTAGTATTATTCTTCAACACCAAAGAATTTAGCACAACATATATGTTTATTAAAAAGAAAAATACATTTAAAAAGAGTCTAGTACTGACTAGTATCGACTGGTATTAATCAGCATCAACCGCTACCTATCCGGTATTGATCGATAGGTACTGAAAAAGAAAACTAAAAAATTAAACACGATATTGTCGGGTACAACTGGAATTGGCTGGTGATGACATGTACCAATCAAGGATGGAGTCAAGGGGGGACAAGTGGTGACGGCCGCCACCACAAGGTTTTCAAAAAATGAAAGTGTCCTTTCTAAAACCTAGTGAATGTTCACGAGTCTAGTGAAGTATCACTAGTTTCTGGAAGTTGTTATGTCGCTAGTTGCTCTACAGTAGCCACCATGGAGAAGAAAAGTTTTATTCGGCCATTGTGGTAACAGTGGTGATATCTTCTTGAAATTCCATCAATCACGATCAAACAAAACGAGGAATTTACAGATTTGACGAAGATCAATTGATAGCAGTGACGATCACATACACGGGAGAAGTAGCAAACCTGAGATTGATCGAAGGACTTCGAGAACAAAGACGGCAAGACATCTAAGTTTTGATCGATGGATTGAAGGAGAGAGAGGTGTGAAGAGGAGGGGTAGAGAGAGAGTACGGAAGAGGTGTCAGTTCTTCAGGTCCTTATGGCTAAAATGTTGAAAAGAACATGTCCTTCTAACCCATGTAAAAAACCTGTGTCCTTTTCTTAAAATACGTAAATTTTTTTGTATTTTTGACTAATTATTTCAATTTCTTTCCACCAAAACCTCTAAATCCCTCTGCTTTCTCGATATAATTATGATCCTCCAACTCAATAATTTTCATCAAATTGAAAATTTTCTCCCCATAAAATTTTACTCCCAACCATACTCTCATATCCATCAAATTTTGAGCTTGCCTTAACAAGACAGAAAAAGTAAGAAAGATCTCAGTTTTTGTAAAAACGTGATAAAAAATTAGGGTTTTTTTTTATCACGATTAAGTACATAAACTGAGATGAAATATAGTTTTAATCTCAGTCATCTATAAAACGTGATTAAAAATAAAAATGAAATTATGTCATCTTGCTTACAATCACATTTTTTAAATGACTGAGATAAAAACTCATACTTACAATCACACCTTTTAAAAGACTGAGTAATTTTAGTTCTATTTTCAATCACGTTTTATAGATGACCGAGATTAAAACTGTCTTTCATTTCGGTTTATGTACTTAACCGTGATAAAAAATTTCACTCTTATTTTTTAATCACATTTTTACAAAAACTGAGATCTTTTTTATTTTTGAGGCGTGATATTATCACCTTTTTGTAGTAGTGATGGCAGGTTATGTGTATGCTTGACCGACCGGGTGACTAAAAATTAAACAGATAAAGACGTGTCCCAAGCGTAGGACTCTCGACTAGTGTAGCAGAATAATTCCGGAAGTACCGGAGTCGAACCACAAAGACGATGGAGTGCTTAACCTAGATGTGCGGAGTGTAGTTTGAACCGCCTCTTAGGTAGCCACCCTTTCGATTGGTGAGATTGATTAATTAACAACTAGACTAATCTAATTAATTAAATGTGTAATGATTTAGAGAGCGCAGCTGTAGGGACCCAGCGTCCACACCTAGCCTAGCCAATAATCACTTAGGCCACAATGAAATATTTTACTGATTTTAGAATTTGAGAAAAATTTCCTAACAAATGCGCACCGCCTGTCACCAGATTCCGTGCGCATTCGAATTCCGGTAATGCCTGGGTTTGTTCGTTAGTAAGTTCCCAGTTTCCAAAACTGCTCGAAAAATGATTTAATTCGGCCCCGAGGTGGAATATCAACTAGCCTAGACGCGGGCGCCTTCGCCCCGCAACCGCACTCGATGCGACTACTCACTCATAGTTATTAAAGTTGCGAGAATCGGTAAAAACCTAGAACTATGCATGCTTGTTGAATAAAGTATAAGAGAGATAACGAAATACAACTATGAATTGCAAAGGAAGATAAACTCAATTAAATTACCAATGCGCGAAACAATCCAAGTACTGCAGTGCTAGAGAACGAAACTGTAAACGAAGCTTGAATGGAAGAACAAAAATCCGTAGCCGAGAACTCAAAAGCACTCAAAACCTAAGTTAATTTCGTGGAACCCTAATTAATTCGTACAACAGAGTATTTATAATCCTCATGAAGTCAAAGCCGGTGACGAAGTCAAACTTCAACTAAGTGACTCTCGGTATCGATACAGGAGAATGCCTGTATCGATACCCGTTGCTTCTGTTCCCAATTGATGCCATCCGTATCGATACAGGAGAAATCCTATATCGATACCGAGCCGTCTAACATGCTTCCCAAGCTTGTCTGGGCCGTCCCCACTTGGGCCCCACTGGTTCCCTACGTGCCTGACCGCTATATGTCCATTTCATGTGCTCCTTTCCAACCTGTTCCCTACAAAACAACCAAAAACAAGAAAACCAAAAGGACACACCGCATCAAGTGGAAAATGGAATAAAACCGCGCCTCTAACGTGCTAATTCACCCTACTTAGGTGCTTATATCTACGACATTACGCGCCTATCAGTGTACTCGAAACAACATCGTTTCGATTGTTTAATAAAGCAAAAAACACATGACGCAAAAATGACGTCGTTTCGCAAAAAAGGACTCTGTAATTTCGCTTAAAGTACTATTCATTATATCTATTTCGCTTAGAGTTTTTTGCTATTGAACAAAAACGGAGGAAGACTAAAGCTAGGGTCCAAGTAAACGTCGAGTTCGAATTGTACAATTCTGTGATTCATAAATCTGTTGAGGATTTTTCTTGAGTCGTGATTTATGGGGTTTGGAAAAGAAATTTGGGGAGAAGTCGAGACAAGGGTGGGTAGTGGGTACAACTTACGGATAGTTGCAAGGGCGGAGCCACATGGAGACAAGAGGGGTCAGTTGACCTTGATCCCCAAATTTCTATAGGGAGTTTACTAGTATACCTCACAAAATTGCTAATTGACCCCTCTTTGATTTTTTTTGGCTCCGCCCCTAGATAGGTGATTCCAGTGTGTGGAAAGAATAGTGGTTTGTGTGATGTATCTGCTTGGGAGGAAGGAGAATATGAGGTTGTCACTGGTGTTTATCTCTTTCAATTCCTTCAAAGCCGCTTGATGCTTCAAATGATTTTGAGAGTTGCAAATAGTTTTGAGGTTGAATTTAGGTGTGGTTGATATGTCTCACTATCTCTGTTTTGAAGGTTTTAACCAGGCAGAGGTTAAAGGACTGAGATTACAATGTCCTCTTTTAGCCAAACGACGTCATTTTGCCTTAAGTCTTTCTTGCTTTAAAACACTTGAAACAGCGTCGTTTCGAATGCACAACACGTACCATGCGCAGTAACCAAGGTTCTAAGGAGGCGAGGAGGCTGTTGTGTACTCCTTGTACAACGGCTACTGTGCAGCTAAAAGCGACCCCGTTTGTTAGGATTTTCGCAACCCCACAACACCCCTACAGATCTTGGAAACAATGAATCACAGAACAGAAAAATAATTAATCATGTGTAATGAAAAATGGAAAAGAAAGCGAGTCACAGATATACATTGGAAAACCTCAACGCAAGGAAAAGCCACAGGAGACACACCAGTCCAGTATAAATTGAAATCAAGAGTACAAGTCTTCACACAATCTCTCTGAGATCTGCGTTTTATCTTACATCTCTATCTATGTTTTCTCTAAAAATGTGTTACCCTAATTACACACTAACAGTGAAATAATTAGGTCGGGTCTATAGCCGAAATTACACACCGAGGTCCCTCACTTGTGTGCCGTAGGGGGCGGGTACTGTTGAAAATTGTCTACACCCCAACACCGTTTCATGGGTAACCCAAGTGGTATGCCAAATGCAATCCGGTATTGATAGTTATTGAAAAAAAAACTAAAAAATTAAATACGATATTGTCCGGTACAACCGGAATTGGCCGGTAATGACATACCAATCGGTATTTAAGCCGGAGTCAAATCTAAGGTGTAAGTTACCAAATTTGGCCAATACCTGTAAGGTTCCAGTAAGATATTTTAAAATACGTAGTGTAATTATGAAGTAAGTCTAAGCTATAATTTGGGAAATCCTTAGGTGATTTCAGTATAAGTTGTAACTTATAGGATTATTATAACTTGGCTGATAATGCCACGATAGACTTATGTATTGCCATGATATTCCTGGGCTTTTGACAAATATAGCCTTGATGTGGACCATTCCTTGTGTCTTTCCTTCTTTTTCAACCTCAAGTCGGGTACCCTCTCTCTCCCCCAACCCACTTCCAAGCCCGGGTTGCTGTTGTGCAACAATTGCATGGCAGGTTCTGTGTCCTCGAACCAGCACCGTTTTGATTGTTTTAATAAAGCAGAAAAGACATGAGGTAAAAACAACGTCGTTTCGCAGAAAGGGACTCTGTAATTTCGCTTAAAGTACTTATCCTTTTTGGGTGATTATATCTATTTCACTAATAGCCCCTTTGGATTGATGGAATTCGGGAGAAAATAAAGGAAATGGAAGGGGAGTGCTTTCTCTCCCTTGTTTGGATGAGCAAAACGGTGAGAGAGGAAGAGATTTGGCGAGAGAGCAGAACCCCTTACCCCCTATTTTTGTTTCTGAAAAATCAGGGTTTCCTTAAAATCTGTTAAAACCCTAACAGTATGAATGCGAATCACTAATTAAATCAACTAGCAAAGATTCACGCAAACAATCAAAACCCACAACACAGAGATATACGTGGAAAACCCTAAATGGGTAAAAAACCACGGGAAGGAATCAAAATCACTATAACCATTGTGCAGTTACAGAAATACCTATCCAAACGATGTAAATCCTCACAAAGTTCTAGGTATCACCTGCCGAGTCACACGTACACCGCACCCAGTGATCTTGATCACCAGCACCTTGAATCTCACAAGCCTTCCTTGGATACTTTTGGAATCCCACCAAAAGTATTCCCCTAGAAATCACTTCTAGATTGTAGAGATCTTCTTGGATATGATTATGTAGTTGTACGATCGTTCGATTGCATTGAAGCTCCAAGGTAACCACTCAAAAGATGAAAGAACTTCTCTCTCTTTTCTTCCAAAAAGTAAATTATATGTTATGAGAGATACCCAAAAAACCCTAGCACATCGGTATTTATAATTGCAGAATCGGGCATTTTTGCCAGCTGTTTTGCTCGAGCAAAATATCCAGCAAAAACAAACAGAATGTTTTGCTAATAAAAGGGCCTTGAAATGCTGGAGCAAAACATGCAACATCTACCTCTTGCCTTGTGCATTTTTTGCCGACTGTTTTGCTTGAGCAAAACATCTAGCAAACTTCATCAGAATGTTGTGCTAGTAGAAATCCTTGGCACCCAACCTTGTCTTCAAAATGAGCAATCCGTCTTGACTAAAAAACTACCGCACTCGAATAAAAATACATAAAGAGATGATTCCTTTCCACATCTAAATAGACACTCTAAAAATTAAAATTACAACTCGATGTAAAATGTGTGTTTTGTCAAACGGAATTGCCAAAACAAATAACTCCGGAACTTGGTCCTTACAGTTTCTCACAAGTTTTGACGAGATTTCCAGAGAAAGGCAGCCTTGGGCGGTCGTACGACCAATGGTGATGTAGCCGAAGAACCTGCAGACCCAGCTCAACAACGTTAATGGAGGTGTTGGAGAGAGTGGCGATGGCAGATCTTTGATTTGAAGCTTGGATTTGGTCACTAGCGATTTGCCGAAAATTCGTCGAAGGGAGTTTGGTTGCCGGAGAGACTCTGATTTCTCACCTTTGTTTGGATCCCCGGTGAAAAATTGCTCTCCTTTCTTCTCTTTTCTCACTAATAAGGGAGAGCACACTCCTTTCTTTTCCTTTCTACTTTTCGCTGCCAAAGGAGCTATAGGAGTTTTTTGCTATTGAACAAAAATGGAGGAAGACTAAAGCTAGGGTCCAAGTAAATGTCAAGTTTGAATTGTACAATTCTGTGATTCATAAATCTGTCAAAGATTTCTAACTGAGTTGTGATTTATGGGGTTTGGAAAAGAAATTTGGGGAGAAGTTGAGACGAGGGTGGGTAGTTGGTATGCCATAGGGATTGGTGATTCCAATGTGTGGAAAAAACAGTGGTTTGTGTGATGTATTTGCTTCGGAGGAAGGAGAATATGAGGTTGTCACTGGTGTTTATCTCTTTCAATTCCTTCAAAGCTGCTTGATGCTTCAAATGATTTTGAGAGTTGCAAATAGTTTTGAGGTTGAATTTAGGTGTGGTTGTTATGTCTCACTGTCTCTGTTTTGAAGGTTTTAACCAGACAGAGGTTAAAGGACTGAGATTACGATGTCCTCTTTTAGCCAAACGACTTCATTTTGCCTTAAGTCTTTCCTGCTTTAAAACACTGAAAACGGCGTCGTTTCGAATGCACAACACATACCATGCGTAGCAAGCAGGGTTCTAAGAAGGCGAGGAGGCTGTTGTGTACTCTCTATACAACACCTGTTGTGCAGCTAAAAATAGCCTCGTTTGTTAGATTTTCACAATCCCATAACTCCTCTACGGATCTTGAAAACAATGAATCACAGAACAGAAAAATAAGTAATCATGCGTAATGAAAAACGGAAAAGAAAGCAAGACATAGATATACATGAAAAACCTCAACGCGAAGAAAAATCACGAAAGACACACAAGTCCACTATGAAATCGAAATCAAGAGTACAAGTGTTCTCGCAATCTCTCAAAGATCTTCATTTTCTCTTGCCTCTCTATCTCTGTTTTCTCTAAAAACGTGTTACCCTAATTACACACTAACAACGAAATAATTACTTCGGGCCTATAGCCAAATTTACACACCGATGTCCCTCACTCGTGTCCCGTGAGGGCTCCTGCCCCCACACCCTCGGTATTGTTGAAGGTTGTGTGCACCCCAACGCCGTTTTATGGGTAACCCAAGTGCTATGTCAAATGCAATCTTGTGGGACCCACTTTCAGATCCCACACAAACGATTCGAACCATTAAATATTTTTAGATAAATTATTCCAGTGGTCTCTAAAAAATCAAGCCCATTAGATATTTTTATATAATTGATCTAATTCGTTTGATTTTCATTCAGACTTCAGAATCCTATAGTTTGAAAGAATCTTCAAGAAAAGTTATACAATTGTGCGCTTGGTAATCCATTGATCTGAATCATAGGTGTTGTAGGGCTCATTAAGAAGACCATCCAGTAAAAAAAATATCTTCATTTGATGGGATTAAATAGTAAGGGTGGATAAGATAGTAAAAGGGTATTATTTAGTAAGGGTGTACCCACATTGATGAAACATTTACAGAGCAGAGATTAAATAGTACATGGTTTTGATGAATTTGTGATGAAGGGGGGATAATGTTGGATGAATGATGTAAAAGCCTAGCAAATGACTTATCTGTCATATTAGATTTTACGATAAAATAAATATATAAATACAAGACTAATTAAATTAATTATACTTGTCAATAAATATGATATAATAATTTATTTTATTAATTACATCTAAAATTAAAAGATTTAGAAAACATTAAAAATTATGCATACCCACCTATTTTTTTGCTATTTTTTTCTAATTATGTGTTTTTTTTACTTATAATAACTAATTTTTAATAATTTTACATAAAACAAATTAATAGATGCTAAAACTTTTTTTTAAATATTTTTAGAATATAACACGTAATATGTTTCATTTATTTGTAATTTACATATTAGTTATCTGTAATTTACCCAACAACGTCAAATTGTAAAGCATAAAAAGTTTCGATTTTTTTTGTATCGAATTAAACGATGTTGTCAATTAAATTAATAAATTGGGGGCATTTTAGTCATTTTCACTCCCCCCCCCCAAAAAAAAAAAAAGAATTTTATCCATACACCTCATATGCAAATCCACACTCCTTAGGAGGTGGGCCCACTCTCATTATAAATCCACCCAAAATCATCTCCGGTCGTCAAAAGGCCTTAGGGTTAATAAAGTAATTAAGAGGTATCTATCTTAGGTCCGAAGAAAGGTCTTTACATGGAGGGTTTGGCAAAAACAGAGTGTCAGAGGAGATGACTAGAGTGAGGGAGTTTTTTTTTTTGGTAAGAGTAAATTTTATAACCAACCAAAGGGCAAGCCCTCAAAACAAGCCTATCCAAAGAACAAAGTCTTATACAGACTACTCCAAATCACTAGGTCCTATTTACAACTTGCTCTAAAATTCTATGAGAAACATGCCAAGAATCACATATGTTCCTATTTTCCCTCGAGTTAGGGAACTTCCCCATGTACATCTTCAATCGAATATTCTCCTCAATACAAGCCATGACCTCCTCAGAGCTACTATGGCGACCTCCAAACACTCATGAATTGTGCTCAAGCCTTAAGTGATAAATAGCTCCAGCAAAGGCTAAGCGAAACAACAATGATTTGAAGCTTTTCCCGTTGCAAAAACCAATGGCCCAAGCAATTTCATTATCCCATTCCTCTACCACTTTACAGATCTGGAATCTAGCCAAAATAGTCTCCCAAACTCTTCCGGAATAGCTGCATTTAAAGAATAAATGTTGGATACTTTCTTCGGTTTCATTACATAGAACACAGATGGGATCCACTCCCATCCCCCATCACCTAAGTCTATCTTTAGTTGAAAGCTTCTTTAAACAAGTTAACCAAAGAATGAAGGCCCATTTAGAAACATTATTAGAAAACCAAACCACATGAGCAAAAGGAACCTTCTCTCTCTTACTTCGCATAGCTTCCCATGTGTATTTGGTAGTGTATTTCCCTGTAGGAGAGCCAATCCAAACCACTTCATCATCCCTCTGCACTTGAGGCAACATAGAATCAGAAATAGAATGTTGAATTTGCTAAATTTTGCAATTTCTACGCCTAGGCCAAAGCCAATTACCATTTTGGGTCATAGATCTCACCTTAGCAAAAAAAACTCTGCCAAGGATAGATATGGTTCTTTCATCCAGTAGTTTATACAAGGGACCCATAGTAAACCAATTATCCAGCCAAAAATAAGTAGCTTGTCCATTGCCAATTGCATGTTTCACAAACTGCTGGCCTATAGTTCTGAGCTTGAAAAGCTTTTGCATCGTCCACGAGCAATCCAATGGAGCTTTCATATACCAAAAACAATGATCTTTAATAATATAACTATGAATCCATTGTACCCATAGAGTTTCTTCCATCTTGCATACAACCCATAGATGTTGCAACATTGTTGTTTTATTCCATTCCGTGAGGGATTTCAAACCAAGGCCGCCTTCACTTTTCGGAACACAGACTTCCATCCATTTGACTTTAGCACAAGCTCGTCTAAGATGTAGTCCTGACCATAAAAGTTCCTCAACAATGCATCAACTTCATTTAGAATTCGTTTAGGAAGGATAAACAACGAACACCAATACGTTTGTATATTGAAGAGGACGGATTGAATGAGTAAAGCTCGGCCACCAAAAGAATCATGTTCTTGCATAATGCCAAAATTATTTTTAGCTGTACCAAAATTCCAATACATAAAATGGTTGTACTTATGAGCCTTTATGCATTGGAGTTTTGGCTCAATCAAAAGCAATTTTGGTATTCACATTCACCATCTATTTACTACTGTTACTTTATTGTGAGGTGAACTGTCTCACGGTGACATTTCTAGTAGTTATACATGTTTGCCAGCCAATATTGGCTTCGAAAGATCAACATCCATGCACTTGTTCGTCTTGTAGTCAAGGAAGGAGCTGGGTTTTTACCTTTGTAGTGGCGAAAATATATACTTAAAAAATAAAAATACCAACTGCATTATGAGGATAAAAGATTTAAAAAATTCTATGATTGGCAAGTCTATATAATTCAGGGATAAAAATTTATTTTCAATATATTATTTGAAAACATTGTGGTGGCGGCCGCCGCCACTTGTCCTTCCCTTGACTCCATCCTTGTAGTTCTTTCAATCAAAAAGTCAAGAGAGGGTTTATTAACACAATTATTCATCCTTGTCCATACCACATATGAGTGGATTTGTAATAAGGGCGGATTTAAGGGTGGATTTGTAATGATGGTGGATTTGTTAATGAGGGCGGACCCACCTCCTAAGAAAGGTGGATTTGCATATTGAGTGTTTGAATGGTATTTTGAGAAGAGAGATTTGGAGGGTGGATATGATAAGATAAGAGGACAAATGACTGAATTACCCTCCCTTTTATTTATTTAATAAATAAAATGGAGTAATTTCATCATAATTACAATAAATACAAAGTAATCAGAATAAATACACAATAAATACATAAATATAGTTTAAACTCTATTCGATGTTTAAAAAATGATATTTTCAGAAAAAATTAAGAAATTAATTTCAGAAAAAATTAAGAAATTAATTACAAAGTGAATTATATTATTTATCAGTAGGGGGTCTACCTATAAATATTTTAAAGTTGAGAAATTTCTATGTAATTTATCATTTCTTTTATCCCCTATCTGGAATCCTCTAGTAAAAGAGACAGATGGGTGGGTTTTTAATTGACCAAAAACAAAAAGAACAAATGGGTTCCCTCGAGTAAATCAATCACCTCCCTCTGCCTCGCTCCGGTCAATCACCATTGTTATTATTCACGACAGATGGGTTTTTCGATCAGCTCCGACGACGGTCTGAACAACGGGACTAGGAGATGAGCTCTTCCGACGTCACTAACCCAGATTCCAGCAACATGCTATGATCCCGGCATGATACAATCGAAGTCAGTATCTCTCTTCCTTGATTTTCTAGTTATTTTCAGTTGAGAAAGATTTTGTGGCAAGAGAGAGAGAGTGGCGTGAGGGAAGGATGTAATCTAGGCCGGATTTGGAGGGGTATTTTCGACCCAAATCTACCCGGATTTGCCAAACGGCGGTATGAGGGAGGGCTTGGCAAATCCACCTTGGTGGATTTGTTAGCTGAACAGTAAAATACTCTAGGACCAAAAATTGCAACCCAAAGACCTAATTTGAGAGGAGGCGGATTACTAATCAGGGCCGTGTCACAAATTTAGCAACCAAACATGCTGTAAATGAGTACATGCAGAATTGACTTAAGAAGATTAATAGTTTTGAGCACTGAAAGGGTATACATTATATAGTATTTTGGGAAGATTAATAGTTTTGATACGTGAGCTACTTTGTCTTAAAAGCCAAAAACTGGATTATTGGATTATTTATTCTCTTTATTCAAATTTTTTTTGCATTTGTTAGTTTTGCATCAAGATTTTGTGGTTTCTGGATTCCTCTCGTCAAGACGAATCCAAAGAGTATAAAATTGCAGTCAAAAGTAATAGTTTTTTGAATAAAGCCAAAATAGGTGGATTATTGGCCAATAATCCTCTTATTTTGGCTTTATTCAAAAAAAAAAATTGGTTTGACCATAAATTTGTACTTGTTAGATTCGTCTCGTCAGGAAGAACTCAGAAATCACAAAATTTTGACAGAATCCTAACAAATGCAAAAAAAAAAAATTGAATAAAAACAAAACAAGTAATTCAATAATCCAATTTTGACTTTTAAACCAAAGAGGTAGTTCAAACTTTCTGCTGTGAACTACGCATTTTTCTTGTTTTGTGTAGACGTCACCATGAGACATGCTTGTCAGAATAAAATAGGCTAAGTGATCACCATCATTCAATGGTGGCTAATAACGTCATTTACCCCTAAGAATAGTGATACATACACACACTCAACCACACACACTCACATGCCGTGGGACCCACCGGTAGTGGCTAATAACGTCATTTACCCCTAAGAATAGTGATACATACACACACTCAACCACACACTCACATGCGCCGGGACCCCACCCAAGGTAGTGGCTAATAACGCCATTTACCCCAAGAATAGTGATACATCTTTGTCACACACTCAACGACACACACACTCACATGCCGTGGGACCCACCGGTAGGGACCGGTGGGTCCCACGGCATGTGAGTGTGTGTGTGGTTGAGTGTGTGTGTCCCAATCACTTTTGTACCCCTAATGAGATAAGGGTGGTCCCACTTATGAAAGGTGACCCACAACTGTACCCAAGTCAGCTTTTTTTTTTTTTATGGGTCATGCTAATCGGTATCATAGTGCACTCGTTTCATAGTACACCCATTAAAAGTATAAAAAGTATACTTTTGTGGGTTTCATTTGTACAAAAAAGTACACTTGTATGTTAAAATATACTTAAAGATGTACTATAAAGTGCAAGTGTACTCACTGATCAAAAAAAAAAGTAAAAGTGTACTTTTAAATTGTACTTTTAGTACTCTTAACGAGTGCACTATGATACCCGTTAACATTTCCCTTTTTCTATTTGCGGGTTAGAAAATTCATCTAAAGTCTTTACTGTTTCATCACCAAGGTCTTTTTGTTTATAATATTTTTACTTAAATTTTTATTAATTTTATACTTTTTGGATGTATATTGCAGACCTCTTTTCAAATGCTTTAAAAATGTATTAAAATGTTAAAAAAATTGACTAACGATAAAAAAAAAAAATTACTCAACCTTATGCAAAACTATTATCTCCAAAATTTATCACAAAACTGCCAACCGGGTAGTGCCTGGAAAAAAAAAATCACTCAACACAAAGAAAAAAAAAAGATTAATTAATTCAGCCTAAATCCACCCTTTTTTATCGGCAATTTTTTTTTAATCTTGTACACGAAGTAGAAAGATTAAAGGGGCTTGGACACATCAATAAAAAACCACCCAAGACCCACTCTCCAAGGCCTCGTTTGTTTGGCTGGAGATGGATGGGATATGAAATCATTGGGATATTGCTCAGGATATCAATGGATGAAAAAAATTCATATCCAGTGTTTGGTGTTCGACGGGATAGTGCTCGGGATATCCGGTTTTTTGCACTAAAAACTCCAAATCTCATCCAAATCTCACCCCCCATGGGATTTTATATCCCGTATGGATGGGGATATTAATTGGCTGGGGAAACCAAATCTCATCCCAAATAATGTTACCAAACAATGGATTTTGAGACCCACATCCAAATTCAAATCCCATCCCACCCCATATCCTCTCTAACAAACAAGGCCCAAAGGTGATAAGAAGCTCCAAGGAGAACACCTAAAATGAACTAGGCCCAAACAAGAGGTCCACTCCAACCGAAAAGAAAACCCATCACAGAGCCCCTCTCGAATTTTTTGACCAATAGTGAGAGAATTTACTCCAAGTGAATCTAAGCCATTGATTTTAAATTCTGAGCAATTTATTTTCTAGGTACTTAGCATTTCCCTTTTTTGACTTGATGGTTCTGGAATTGTTTCGGGGTAATTAATCAAATTGCTCTTTAGGTACTCTCTTCGTTCCAAAAAAATTTCCTGGTCAGCAAAACGAGGACCTAAAAATAATAAGTCTTTTAAAAAAAATAAAACTTTGTTCATAAATTAAAAGTACTCATTGATATCCAATATAGTAACTTGATAAAAAATATATATATTGAATTTTTCTTGAAAATTTTGTAATATTTTCAAGTCTTTGTTTTGCGGACTGGACAAAAATGTTAGGATGGAGGAAATACTTTATTCCTTGCACCTAGTAGGTCCTCTAAAAATTAGTAAGATTTCTATGTTGTGTGATCTATTGGTCGTGAGTGTAGTGATTACCCAGCGACACTACATACACATAATTTGGTACCCACAATTTACCCAGACACACACACAAGTGTTGTGTGTGTGTCTGGGTAAATTGTGGGTACCAAATTGTGTGGTTCTAGCATTTCTGAGTGATTACCTCATTCAGGCCGGCCTATGTGTGTTCTTGGGTAAATTGTGGATACCAAATTGTGTGGCTCTAACATTTCTAAGCGATTACCTCATTCAGGCCGGCCTATCGCGCTCTTCTAGATTTATATGTTGACCCCAAAAGTTTTAATATTCTTGGGTCCTTTTCGTTTTATAGGTCGACTTACCTAAGATATTTCTTTAAATCTCAAAATACGCAAGGGTATATGCTTGAATATTCCCAGAGGAATCAAAGGTTTTACCTAAGACATTCATGAATTGTTTGTTCCTATTTTTAATTAAAACTTCTGAAATGTTATGTAGAGCAGTTAAATATAAACCAGAATTTTCTGTGTTCTTCGACTCCGAGAAAGCCGGAGAGACAGAGAGAGATCTCCAATTCATCTACAAATGGAGAAACAAATTCATGCACAATTACACTGGTGGCCTAAAACACGTGCCCAAAAAAGACAATACATGCACAATAACACCAGTGGCCTAAAAGCCCAAATAAGACAATAAAATCTGTGGGCTCACAATGCCCACATCAAACAATAATAGCTCAGCTCAAAGAAAACCCTAAACCTAATCAAACTTCAATGAGTTTTCCACAGCATTGTGTGCCGACGCAGCCGCAATGTCCAATGTTGTGGTTGCAACTTACGGCCTTACGGTTGTAACTGGTTTTCTGGGTTCCGAGCAATTTTTAAAATAAGCATGTTTTCATGCACGGGGGCGTTGTAGATGCCCAAAATAGGTTCGAAGGGACTATATTATACTCGGGGTTAATAAAAGTAAGAGGTTTCTACCTTAGGTCCGAAGAAACAAGCTCAAACAGAGGATTTGGCGAAAACAGAGCATCGGAAGAGATGACCGGAGTGAGGGAGTTTGGCTCGGCTTTGAGAGGACTGCAAGAATCAACATCTTGCTTGCATATCTATTAATTACGATTGTTACTTTATTGTGAGGTGAACTGTCTCAGGGTGACATTTTTATTGGATATACGTGTCTGCCAGCCATTGGCTTCGAAAGATCAACAGCCGTGCACTTGTTGGTCTTCTAGGGGTTTCAATAAAAAAAGTCAAAAAGGGTTTTATTAATACAATTATTCGTCCTTAGCAACCCATGCCCACAGATGAGTGATATAAGATTTTTTAAAGTTCATTGGGTTCACCTGAACTCTCTACCGTCCATGTGACATCGCCCCTGATTTTTAAAATTGAAAGTAGAAACAAAAATATACACAACTAAGGTCTAGTTCTCCTATAGATTTTATGTGCATTTTATGAAAATTTCATAAAATAAACATTTTATAGAAGGGTGATAAAATGAAATTGTTTTTCCAACTGATAAAATGTAGTGATTTTCCTATAGATTTTAGGAGGTTTTTATGAAAATCTCATAAAATCACTTTTACATTTTATGTTTTGAAATTAGAATGTCATAAAATGTAAAATTTTATAAAATAAAAATCTGTAGAAAAATACGCTCTAAAAAGATTGTATGGTCAACTATCAGGGGCCTATAAATTTGAAGCTTTTGAATTGGGATGAACTCAAATTTGAGGAACGTAAGCGTGGGACCTAGGAAGCTGAACGACTACATTCAGAATTGACTTGAGATGATTGATAGTAGTTTTGCGATAATTATATGGGTACATACCTCATACACAGAAAATGCACAGATCGAAACCCAATTTTGGGTCCCCAAAAGAACAATCCGAACCATTCATTCGTCTTAGAATGAAATTCCAAAGGGTCATGTGAAAAACCAGCTCAATCGGAAGTCTTTAGGTGCTTAATCTAGGAGCCCCTGTTTCAGTAAAAAAAAAATTAATGAAATTGGGGGCTCTTAGATCAAGCACCTAAAAAACTTCGATTGAGCTAATTTTTCACATAGCTCTTCAAAATTTCATTTTAAGATGAATGAACAGTTTAGATTGTTCATATGAGACCCAAAAGTCAGTCTCTAAGCTCTATCTGTGCATTTTCTGTGTTGCATTTTGTACGCATAATCTAGTCCATCGTTTTGAGCATTGAAAGGGTATAATATTTTTTGGGAAGATGATTTGTCATAAATGACGCGAACATTTTTTTATTCAGGCATGTCTCGCTTAGTGACATGCAGGTCGGCCTAGGGGTAAGCCCCGCAAGTCCTCGGGCTAGGGCAACAAAAAAAAACATATCCTGAAACTTAGATATAAATTTAAAATAGTTTCCATATAAAGCACAGAGCTTACTCGGTAAGGTGGCAACTGGATGATGCCCCTCATGCGATAACTTTGTTTTGAGACTCCCCATACACTCTTTCTTAATTTTTTGACTTTTTTTTTCTCTTATTTCTCCATTTTTATTAGTTTTGGCTCTTTTGGTTTTTCTTTCAGTCCTTAATATTTCAAAAATCACATTAATAAATTACTTTTGTTAGAAATTTGCATTTAACAAGTGTACTATTAAATTTTGATAAAAAAAATTATCCCCATGGTGGGATTTCAAAGGGGAAAAAAAATTGACCGGGTTTATTATTTTTCTCACACATGTTCAACTAAAGCAAACATTTTTTTATTTTTTTAAAACTCTTACAATCATATCTTTTTAAGTTTCTAAGTTGAAATTGAAAAAAAAAATTTTGCCTTCGTTCTAGGCCTGTCAATGGACCGGAATGGATCCAAATTTGATCTAGATTCCAAAAATGCGAACTTGGTTTCTTTTATTCGAAATCATAAAATACTATAATTGTAGTTACATTTTGATATAATTCAAGCTAAATGCACAATGTAACCATGATTTTTTTTTTTACTTTTATATCTTTTTATTTTGTATGACATAATAAGTGGACAACCAAGCCTGTGGTTGGGCTTAGGCAACCTAAACATTGGAACTAGCCCTGGTAACATGAACTCTTTTTGTTATTTTGTGTTCAAGTCAGTTAATGAGACATGCTTGTCAGAATAAAATGTGCTAAATGTAATCACTATCACTCAATGGTGCCTAATAACGTCATTTACCCATAATGATATTAGGGTGTGATACAAACAGAGGAGTATCAAACAAATTCTCTCAAACTTGTATTTCAAAAAATACTTTGAGAAATTACATACTTGATCACTCGTATTTGCATACTTTTACAATCTGATTATAAGCCTTTTTATAGGCAATACAAGATAGAAAAAAACAAAATGAGATAAACTCTCATTTATTGAACAAATCACAAAAACAATCACGCAAGTTCAAAAAGTCATCCGCCTGATTTTTGAATAGTATTCGGTATTCCACGTTTTAATTTTGGGCTGCTGAGAACCCACTTGGTTCTTTCAAGTTTATCTTTTCAACAGGGGGGTCCCACTTATGAAAGTTGATTATTAGCGTAGCGAATCATCCGTGCTTTTTTGTTTTTAATAAAAATTTTATTAATTTTATAATTTTTGGATGTAGTATATTGTATACCTCTTTTCAAATGTTTTAAAAAAATGTATTAAAATGTTAAAAAAGTTGACTGAAGATAAAACATTACGAAACCCTATATAAAACTATTATCTCCAAAACTTATCACAAAACTACCAATTGTATAATGCCCCCAAAAAAAAAAAAAAAAATCCAAATGGAAGTGTGTCCTCATGAAAAATTAGTTATAGCTAATGACAAACAATCGAGTAGCCTACGTAATTTCTACAATTTTCCGCTCTACTTATTTAGCAGTCCATTTTACCAAATCACTAGTTTGGATTTTAATTACTATCTGACCTCTCAAAGAGCTTTCGTGCAGATCAAAGAGTAAATAAAATTCGGAACATTAAAAATGCTTTTAAACGGTTAAAATGCATCGGTTACGTACACGAATTTTCGCGTACATCACTTTTTTGTTACCTAATTCAGGCCTGTTGCTCTTCAAGAACCAAATATTTTTATGCTCTTCCAAATTCGTTGCACTTTTTTACTGTTTTGTACATGTATTTTCATATTCTGGGGTCCTTTTCGTTTCATACGTCGACTTACCTAAGATTTTTTTTTTTACAAACCTCAATACGCAAGGTGATATGTTTGATTCCCCAAAGAATGAAAGGTTTTACCTAAGACAAGCATGAATTGTTGTTCCTATTTTTAATTAAGACTTCTGAAATGTTATTGTATATAGATACTACGTACATATACTGGCACTACGTTAGACTCCATTCTCGATCATTTCTCAGAAGAATTCATCTACAAATGGAGAAACAAATTCTAGATTACACGTTGGTACCAATAGGCATAGTGATTATGGTGGGATACCACATCTGGCTCCTTTATCGGGTGGTGAAACACCCCTCCACCACCGTCATCGGTTTTCACGCCATCAACCGCCGTTTCTGGGTTTCTGCTATGATGGAGGTGAGGTCCCATCCCATTTCTTCTTCTTCTTCTTCTTCAAGAGTTTTTTTCCACCGAGTTGTCATTGATTAATATAAATCTGAATTGCAGGGCTCACCACGGAACGGGGTTCTGGCCGTGCAAACCCTGAGAAACAACATAATGGCGTCAACCCTATTGGCATCAATGGCGATCATGCTATCGTCACTGATCGCCGTCCTTATGGGCAACCACGGAGGTTACGACAGCTCCCCCAGCGGATTCGTCTACGGAGACAACAGCGAGCAAACACTAACACTGAAATTCTTCTGCATATTAGTCAGTTTCTTGTTAGCATTCTTGTTAAACGTCCAGTCAATTCGGTACTACAGCCACGCCAGCATACTTATAAACGTTCCACTAAGGAATCACCGGGGACACAGTTCTCATTTGTCTGTGGATTATGTCGGGAGGACCGTGAACAAGGGAGGGTATTTCTGGGCACTGGGTCTGAGGGCTTTTTACTTCTCTTTGCCTCTGTTTCTCTGGATCTTCGGACCCATTCCGGCCTTTGTTAGCTGCCCAATTCTGGTTTCGATGTTCTATTTTCTCGATTTGACATTTGACTTTCGTGGGGTTTCTAATGCTTCAGACGACGACGACAACCAGCAGCAGCAGCAGGATGTAGTGTAGAACAACAACGTGGTGCAGGCAGGGTGATAGATCGACCGGTCACGGTTAATGTTGTTTTTAGTATGTACTTATGTTGTCAAATATCAAGAACATAGTCGTTATCAAATAATGAAACAAATGCCTCAGAGATGAGGGAGGGAGAATGCAATTGGTTTGAAATTCAACTGAAGTTGAATTCAATTTGCTACCCCTGTAAGCTTATTCTGTTTGTTTTTTCATTTCATTCTGCATGTACTATGGCGTACAAGTATTGAAATAAAATTACCTTTGAGTTTAGTTAATTACTTGATTTGTTTTTCCTTCATTGCAATTGTAAATGTGACCAGATGATATTTGTGCTTTGTGTGATGCAAAATCTGAATAGTATTGTACAAAAAAATCGATGAGAGTGAGTGGTTCTGAGTCCGATGAGGCGATGAAAGTGAGTGATTTTTTCACTAGTAACAAAACAAGAGAACGAGAAAAAAAATTCAAGTTTCTTTTTTTCTTTTTTTCCCCCACAACTTCCAAACATACCCTAAAACTCGCGCACTTGTATAGTTTTGGCACATTGTTTAATCACGGTTACAACATACAATTTGAGGAATCTGTTTCTCTCCCTGTTTTGCACTTGTATTGATGGGTATGGACACTGAAGAAGGTTACCCACTCCGATATATTCTTGATGTTCAAGAAACTGATTATAACATTTGATTCGTTTTGTCGAAATACTGATGAGTTCCTTTTTTATGATGACGAAGAAGAACCTTCCTCGAATGCACCAAGGCCCCGTTTGGCAATCGGAGATGATTTTGGGTAGATTTGTAATGAGAGTGGATTTGAGGGTGAATTTGTAATAAGGGTGATCCCACCTCATAAGAAGAGTGGTTTTGTTGGTGTTTGGATGGTATTTTAAGCAGGGGGATTTGGAAGGTGTATTTAATAGGATAAGAGGGCAAATGATCTATTTGCCCCCAATTTATTATTTTAGTAAAAGTAAATGGATTAATTTCGTTATAATAATAATAAATATATAATAATTACATAAAAATTAAGAAAAAAACATATTATATACATAAAAATATTGAAAACGGTTTACAAAAAAAAATCGGCGGAAAATTAATTAATAATTATTAAATTCGTTAAATGGATAAAAGACAACAAAAAATATAATATTCGGGGAAAAAATAATAAATAATTATTAATTTGTTAAATGATTAAAAGACAACAAAGAAAATATGCAGGGGATAAAATTAATAATTATGAATTTCTTAAATTAATAAAAGACAATTACTTGTTGATTTGGATGGTGAGTACGTGTGTGTGTGTGTGTTATAATTATTTTTATTAACTTTTTTGTTGAATAGATAGTAGATGGTAGTTGAATGATTAATGGTTGGTGGAGTAGTAGATAGATGATTGAATGGTGGGTTTGTGGTTGAATGTTTGATAACATTTTGTTTATAAATACCAAACAAAACTCATGTGTTTTTTTTACAAATCGATTTTTGAATAAAAAATATCCGGTTTTCTATTTTCATTTGTGTTTTTAACTTGGTTTCAATGATACATCATGTTTGGACCAAAGAGGAGGAGGAATTTTTGCTCCAGTACCTTACGGCCCTAGTAGATGAGGGTGTTTGGAAAAGTAATTTCGGATTTCGTCCCCCGTATTCAAAAGTCCTACAAAATCAGATGGAAGCTTGTTTCCCTGAAGTTGGTATCACAAAAATTCATATTGAACAGAAGATCAGGCTTTGGAAGCGAGATTTTTCTTATATTAATTAGCTACGTCAAATTGATGGAATTGGATGGGATGAAAATGAAAACAGCTTCGTTGTCGAAAATGAACAACTTTGAAACGAATTTGTCCAAGTAAGATATTCTCATTATCATTTGTTATATTTATTTCATTTTCCTTACTTAATATAAGTATTTTTTTAATTTTGTAGGGACGTCCAAATATTGCAAACTAGAATGGGGAAAAAAATTCCCAATTATATTCGATGGCACTACTGCTTCACACCTCAGAACGGTGGGGGAGATGAAGACTGAAGAGTGGTTGGATGCATGAAGAATTTATTCGTAGTTATTTGGTTGGTTGTTGTGTCTTTCTTTTCTACCCTTATAATGTATTGTTATATTTATTTTAGAAGTAATGTTTTACTTAGTAATTACGTATGCATTTCAATAAACCTTGTATTGACATAATCTTGAAATGTACTTCTTCTTTCTACATTGAGAAAAAGTGCCAACAAAATGCAAGATAGAAAACCTACGAAGAAAATTACAACAAGTGAAAATTTTCAATCAATTCGGGATGTCCAAGCACCGTCACTTTCTTCATTTTTTTTTAGCCGATTGCATGTCTTTGATCCAAAACTCTCTTGTATGAAAATTTAGCAATGCTATTTCCTCTTCATCGAGTGTTTTGTACCTCTTCTTCAAGCTCCTCGAGTATCTATTCACTTGGACTTTAGCTTCCTCCAAAGTATTGTAGATCCTCGGCCGATGTCCAACGAAAACCACCCAATACAACTCTTGACTTGCCATAACGCAATCTAAATGGAAAAAACAGTCATTATCTTAATAATTACATAATTGATTTGATAAATGTACTTGGCTTAGATTTTCAATGGCACCGGCATCCGTTGAACAAGTCTATCAACAATTTATGTTACCAAATGATTTTTCAACCATTGACCATCAAAATTTGTTGGACAAGAAGAGTGCTTTGCCTTTTATTTTATCATGAAAAATCATCATAGCCTTTGCATAAGAATTGAACATTGAGCACAAGGGGCAGCTACCTACTTTGAATGACAAAGTAGCAAATACCTTCCTAATGCCGTTAAAATTAATGCAGTTTTCTGGGTTTTTGTAGCAAAAGGCAAAGGATGCCATAATGGCGCCTCATTTGCAGTCACACACACACACACACACACATCTTTGACACAATCTTGGCTCAGAATTTTGTTTCTCCGCTCACAGACCAACGCTTGGCTACAACTTATGTTGCCAGCAGATTTTAAGACATCTGGCTTTCATAAGTGTCCTACCAAAAAGAAAAGGTCGCGTTGATGATGACATATATTCATCATAGCCAACCAATGAACATAACTACATTTTTCACCAAATGAGTCATTTCATAACCAAAGACAAAATGCATCACAAGTCCACAAAACTACATCATGCAAACCCAGAAAACTGCATTTGACAAGCCCAGGAAACTGCATTTCATAACCCCAGAGAAACTGCATTTTTTAAGATAAATTGCATTTCAGAACCCCAGAGTAACAACAATTTTTAAGCCCAGAAAACTGGCATATAAACCCAGAAAGCTGCAAATTTTAAGCCCAGAAAACTACATGTAACAAGATCTGAAGGCAACAAATTTTAAGCCCAGTAAACTGCTTGTAACAAGCCCATAAAGCTGCAAATTTTAAGCCCAAAAAACTAGCATGTAACAAGCCCAGAAAATGCAAAACGGTTGTTATGTCATGCTCGCATTGCACCACTTGGCTAGCACTTATGTTGCCAAATGGTTGTTATGCCATTGGCCCTCATAAGCAACCTAAGCCGAAGCGAATGCCTCGCCTGAATACGTTTGGCCTAATTTCATCATAGCCAATTCACCTGAAAACATTAAATATTTGATCATAGTTTGCATAAGAACAGTTATTATAGTCATCCATAATTTAAACAAATACGTAATTCAAACATCCTACGTAGCCGCCAATAAAGGCCAAATGTATGCGACAAGTCTAGTTATTACATTCATCCATTTGTTAAAGTTTCTCCATATTCCTACGTGGTTTTTTGGTTTAACTTCCCTTGCAACAACATCCCCACCCAATGTCGCCTATATCTTTCCGGTACAGTATGGAACTCTTCCACCTTTTGATCCATCGCCAATATCATCGCGTTTGCGGTTAACATATCATCACCCTCTAGGTTAAGGTTTTCCAACATTCCAAACACCAAATTTCTTTTGTTAGAAAGTTTTTGGTCAAATCCTACGGCGACGACAAGCTTCTCCATCACCTCTTTGTTCTCTTGCATGTAGATCACAAGTTGCTCACTTAGTGCCGCTTGTTTTGCCTCCGCCTTTGTCAACTTCTTAGCATTTTTTGCTCACTACAAGAAAAAACACATTCAACGACCAAATTCGGCGACAAAATCAATTTTAGTCACTGATTGTAGAACCTTCAGCGACTAAATTTCGTTTGTTGTCATATGTAATACTTTTGGCGACAAAATCATTTTAGTCGCCATATGCAGTACTTTGCCCGACCAACTTGACTTTTGTCGCAGATTTTAGACCCTTCAACGACTAAATTTTTGTTGTTGTAGCAAGTAGTACTTTTGCCGACCAAATAAAATGTTTGTTGTCGTATGCAATGCCTTTTGGCGACCAAATAAATTTTTGTCGCAGTATGCAATGCCTTTGGCAACCAAACATTGACTTAGTCATGGAATGTTTAGCGCAAAAAGTTACACAGCGCGAAATTATTGGCGCCAAGTATAAAATATCGTGGAGACATATGGCGACCAAAAATTTTAGTTGCCGATGGCATATTTCAATAAAATTAAATAATATAATATAATTCAATATATAATATGATAAATATATTATAATAGTTGTAATAATGTAAAAGAAATATATGAAAAGATAATACATATACATATTTTTTGACAAATATAATGAAAAGGCTTGTGTAGTCTAGTGGTTGGGTGTTGGTCTAAGGAGTGGGAGGACATTGGTTCAATGCTTGGCAAGTGTAGTAAGGTTGGGTTAATTCTTGAGTTGCCATGTGGCTTAAAATATTTTTTCGGATGAACTTTTGGCGACAAAATATTAGTCACCGATTGCGCTACTTTGGCAACAAATAGTTTTGGTCGCCGTACGGCTAACCTACTACGACAAAATGTTTTAGTCGCCGTATAGCAGCCCTTTGGTGACCAACCTAATTTTAGTCGGCATTTACATTCCCAGACGACGTTTTAGCAACAAACAGGGCGACTAAAATATTGGTCGCCAAAATATTAGGGCAACAAAAAATAGCCCTTTGGCAACAAATTTTTTAGTCGCAGAAAGCGTTTTTTCTTGTAGTGGGTGGAGGATTGGCTGTTGAAGCTTTAGGATTGGCAGTGGCATGACTTGTGGGAGTAGTGGGGTTTGCATTGCTTGTAGGAGTGGTGGGATATGCGGTTTGAGAACCACCTGCGGATAAATCTACAAAAACAGAATCTCCAAAAACAAACCCACCATCTTCAAACCTTGTCATATAGCAATCATTGGTCTCAACAAAGGATTCTTCGTGACCGGGTTGATCAATTTCTTCATCGAACCCGTCACGAATTCAAGTGGATCCTCCGCCAACTCACATGTCACCTTATCCTTCCCAAATAGAATTTGCCAACTATGATACATGGAGAATGAACTCTCATTCATCTCACTCGCTTTGGGATGGAACTACACATGTTGAAACGAATACATTTAGTTGAAAAGGAGGCCTTCCTTCTCCTTCTTAGTCCATATCCTCCTACTTTGTTTTTCCTTGTCATTGGCCTTGGCCTTATCCTTAGGCTTCCCTTTCACCTTTGATTGCTCAGTATGTTGAGAATCCATTTGGTAAGGTAAACTGATGTTTAAACAATAATTACATTTCACATAAGACGTGTAATTCAATTGCAAATAAAATTATACAAATTCATTCAATACATAAAAATAGTTCGAAATTGGACAACAAGTGCACGAAATTAAGTTACAACAATGCCAAGAAATGTTCAAATTTAAAAGTACGATGCGACTGGACCATTAGCTAACCAATGATTATATATTTGAGTTGCCAAGTTATCTCACATTTGGGTCCATTCTGTGGTTGGCTCTATCGTGTCAATGTAGTCATCTAGTGGGACTATATGCACAGTCGCCTGCTCCTAAACAATGTATTCTTGTTCAATGTGTTTAACTGTTATTTCTCGCTTAATAAGGTTGTGGAGTAGTCAGCATGCAATCACTATGTGACATCGAGTTCTAATGGGATAATAAGAGGAAGATCCCAATATTGCAAATCTCATTCTTAACACCCCGAAGACTCTCTCAACCACATTTTGAGTGCTTGAGTGCTTCATGTTGAAATACTACTCCCGGCTTTGGGGTTGGTGTCCTTGTCTCCAAATGTTAATGTGGTATCGTTGACCCCTATACAAAGCTAACAATCCAGGCCCATTGGTGTAATTGGCATCGACGAGGTAGTAGTAGCACCTACCTACAAAACGCATTCACTTCCTATGTGATTATGTTGGAATAAGTGTGGAGGTATGTACCTTAAACAAAGGTTACTTAAGTGACATACCCTGCGGAATTCTCAACCTATGAGGCCTCACCAATGCGTTGTGAAGCACTCTCGAGTCTGTGGCGGACTTTTCCCAGCTAGACAACGCATTTACGAATCGAAGGTTCTGACTACACACTCCTAATACATTCGTTGCATAATAACCCTTCATTGACCTATAGCGTGCCCTATCTTCAGCTGGGGGAAGGACACGTACAAAGGTACCGTCCAGAGCCCTAAGGTAATTCTTTTAGGCAGACAGTTTATTACTAAGTACAAAATGAATGAAGAAATTGAATGGGAAACAAATGATTTGGAAAATGAATATACCTCAAACCACTTCCACCTATGGTCCAGCTCGTTAGCAGGAATATGTTGGGGATGATACCACAATTTATTGTATAGACACAATACCGCCAACAACACTGCGTTGAAATGCCTACTAACTGTTCCTCTGGACCGCACAAAATGAAACTTCGTTGGCCCATTCTTGTTATGGTGTCCAAGGACCCATAAAAAAATAGCAACTTTTTCCACACATGTCACTTCCCTAGAGTTTTGTAAGCCACTCATCTCTAGTAAATGATACAACCTCATGAATGTATGCCTATTTATCCTCAATTGGTCGTGGCAGTTTGTGTCATCACCACATACTAACCTATTAAGTGCGTCAACTTGATTTTGGTAAACATTAGGGTTGACGCGAATACGAGGCCTTTGTCGAAACCTTATCAAGTCCATAATGAACATATAAAGCGTGAGAGTAGTAGTCACTACTCTCTTGACACATAAAGTTGCTACCAAAGCCTTACGGCTCGCCTTCTTTCGTCGTTCACGTGAGGTTAGTCTTGCCATCTATTCAAAATAAGTTAATTTTTCAAGTTTCGTAATTATGCCAACAACCAAATCAATGTAAAAACAAATATTAGGCATAAACAAAATAATGGATAGTAAAGTCATAAAAAAACACACATTATTGTCACAAATAATGACCAAACTGCTGACATTAGAGCTAATTGATGAAACTACGACAAAAGAAATAGGACAAACTCTTCAAAATAGAGCAAACTTATGAAATTAGGGCCACCATTAGTCAGAAATTTGGGCTAAATCATGAAACCAGACCTTAGAAATTGGTAACACAAGTGAAACCATGAAAATAGGGCAACCAATTGACAGAAATTAGGGCTAAATCGTGCAACCAGTACTCAGAAATTGGTAACAAAAGTGAAACCATAAAAATGAGGCAGCCAGTAGACAGAAATTAGGGCTAAATTGTGCAACCAGTACTCAGAAGCGAAACCATGAAATAGAGCAACAAGTAGTCACAAATTAGGGCTACAATGGCTCAAATCGACATAACAAATCCTAGAGAAACAGATTGATTACCGACACATCGAGACCATGGAAGGTGAGAAACCGATTACCTCAGTCAAAGAAGACGAGTTGAAGAGGAGCAAAAATGGTGGCCCTTTTGCTGTGAACCCTTCTCTCTCTTCTCTTCTCTTCTCTTCTCTTTTCTCTTTTCCTCAAAAGATCGAAATGAAAGATGCAGTACAGAAACCTGCAGCATAACCCGGATTTGGAGGGGTAAAACAGGTGAAACCCAAACCGGGGGGTAGCGAAGTCGCCAAACAGGGTGCAAGATTGATCAATTAATGAATTCGAGATGATTTTGTGCTGGGGAGATTTGAGAGGTTCCTGATAACAGTGCTAGGGGTACAGAAACAATTGTACAGATTGATTGGGGGACCCAAAAGTGGATCCTCCAACCAATCTGTGCAAAATCTGTACCCCAAGGGTCTGTACCCTTTGGTTTATCGGTTGTTCTATAATGAATTTAAAAACACATAACCAAGTCACTTGTGTCACTTGTCTTTATATAAATTAACCAAACAATCTCTCACAAGAAGCTTGGCCACAAATTGTCTTCACCAGATGTTTGTGTTCCCAGAACATTGGGCAGTAAAATTTGAAGAATCACTGATTAAAGTAGAAGGGTACTTTTGACTTTGGCCGTAGAGTCTTGTATCACTGAAGAGAAGGTTACTAATAAAGGCAAACGTGGCATAATCAGAAATCTTGATTTCACTTGTCCCACATCGACAAGCTTCTCATTTTGAGCACAATATGCATCCTGAGCATCTTTTTCCTTCTCGTGGTGGGGATGAAGAGGAGCTTTGCGTTGTTGAAGCGTATAAAATATATGTATACGTATAATAAAATGTATATATTATTGACAGCTCGCGAGCTAATACGAGCCAAGAACCTTTGAGCTTAGGCTCGGCTTGTTAATTAGCCAAACGAGCTCAATTTTTGGGATCGGGCTTGGCTTGTTAACCAAATGAGCTCAATTTTTGGGCTCGAATTTGTTCATTTATCCTTCGAGTTGAGTTTGAACGAGCTCAACACGAGCCAAGTTGCGAGCCACTCGCAAATGGTTCGGCTCATTTACAGCCCTAATCATGACCAGCTTGTACTTTTACTGCCTCCTACTTCTCCTCCTTTATGATTGAGTTTAGACAATGACATATTTCTACCATGAGTATTCGTAATTTTACCATGCTTGCTGATATTGACTTAATTTTTGGATTAACTCAATCGTACTGGCCAAAAATCATGATAAATATTTTCCATGGTAAACTTATGACAACCAATTAAGTGGGCATAATACAATAAAAATCTTACATGGTAAATCTGAAAAAATAGAAATATCTTTTATGGTATATTTATCCAGATTTCATGGTAACCTTATGAACCCATTTATAAGGGGAAAGATTAATTACAAGCTATCGAATAAGCATAAAACACACAAGTAACAGAGGATACAAAAATATACCGTGTTTTGTGAAAAAAATTGATCGAACACACCAACTTCACAAAAATGTAGTAGTGCGCAGGCAAGAAATGTTTGGAAAGTAACGAATAAAATGATTAAGAAACAGAGTTAAATATGATAATGGGATGAGGATTTCTTTTCTGTGGCTTGTGATTTTAGGATGCCATAGCTTATATAACGTGAGAAATCAGTCCCACAACCTTCCCATCCGAAGTTTATGGTAACATGAGGACTCCCACCACTTTGAATTCCCCCACTTTTTCAAACAGTACTACTTTCATGAGTAATATTCGGGAATAAAAATCATCTTACATAATTTCAAAAATTCCTTTATTTTAGTCAATACAATCATCCCCACTTATTTTGAAACCCCCTACAATTTCAATGTAAGGATCATTTTTGGCAGTCCCAATCCCTAAAAGTAAGGCCTCGAAATCGTTTTGTTATATTATATGTACTTATAATATACATGTCAAATTAAGGGCAATAATGGTAAATCACATATAAATAGGATGAAAACATAAATCCGTAAAGTGGTTAGGATAAAAAATTTACGTGGCATCCAAAAGAATAATGATTACTTGCATTTCTATGTTTTGATATCTCTTGTATGGGCAATATGACTACGGATTGTACTAGGGGGAATGACGGGCCACTCCACTTTGTGGAGAGCCTGCACTGCCAACTCATTTTTTCGGAAAAAGATGCACAACTCGCTCCCATCAGTCAATTGTCCCCATGTGCCGTCCCATCAGTCAGTCTCCATCCCGTCAGTTTTTTTTTACTTTTAATTTTAAAACCTCAAATTCTATGAAAGTGCCTAAACCCTAAGGTATCCTATGAAAGTGCCTAAAATCCTAGAATACCCTATGAAAAGTGTCCAAACCACTAAAAACCTTACAATAGGAAAGTGTACCCTAAACCTAAACCCTAGGGTAGTCTGTGAAAGTGCTTAAAATCCTAGGGTATCCTATGAATGTGTTTAAACCACTAAAAATCCTATAATAGGAAAGTGCGCTCTAAGTGCCCTAAGCCCAAAAAAGAGTGATTGACCTTAATGGGGTTAGTGGTAATTGAAAAGAATAATTAGAGTTAGTGGTAATAAATATTTATTTTGTGGAGCGGCCTGTAATAAATCCATTGTACTATGTTGTTAATAGGATGATCTTTATTTTGGTCAAAAAAATTAATTTGGAGAACCCATAAAGACCACAGCTATTGGGCTTGACCCAAGGCCCACTTAAGAGGATGCTTTATCGCGGCCCAACTACTAAAGTGGGCTGAGTGAGGTTCATAGCATTAGGTCCGGTACTACCGCTTAGATCGTGGAATGGAGAAGACGAGAAATTCTAACAACAAGTTAGTCGGCCATATCAAAAAATTATAGTACTCCAATAATTAGAGGTAGCAATTTTGAACTCAACCGATGAACTCACTCAAATTCACTCACCTAAAACCCAACCCAATCTACACATATTATAATATGGGTTATAAATGGGTGAACTTATATTTGTTCATATCTAGTTGGGTTTGTCTGGGTTCAAAATAGGCTGGTCCCAAAAATTAAAACTAGTTTTCCACACTCCCAATCACGTTACTCACTACAATTTCATGGCAAGCTTTCGACTTTTATGTAGAGAAACGGTATAATTAACAGGGCAATAATAATACAAATATATTTGGCTTGAAATGACTACTTCGCAAAACAATTAGGCGAGGGATGCTTTGGCAAAAAAACCAAAAAATGGTTTTTTGATTTTTTTCATTTTGTCCTTTTGCCAAAAAAAAATTTGCATTTGTTAGTTTTGCGTCAAGTTTACTTGGTTTATAGATAGAGTATAAAATTATGATCACAAGTAATATTCTTTTGAATAAAGTCGAAAATAAACCAAAATGAACCAATTTATTGGTTTAATTTTGGCTTTATTCAAAAGAATTTAGTTTTGACCATAATTTTATACTATTTGGATTCGTCTCGACACGAATCCATACACCACGAAAACTTGACGCAAAACTAACAAATGCAAACAAAAATTTGAATAAGGACAAAACCAAAAAAAAAAACCAAAGAACCACTTTTTGGTTTAAAAATTTGGTTTGTAATTGATAAACTCCACCTCCTCCAGTTAAATTCAATGGCCTTGTTCGTTTCCCAGTTTAGTTTTAGTTTTAGTTTTTATGACATCATTATTTCTCTCATTTCTCTCTCTATCTCTCTCCATTCATTACACCTGATGACATCATCAAAACTAAACTAAACTATCTAACCAAACACAGCCATTGTGTTCCAATGTTGTGGAGAGAATATCACACAAAAACGATCGAGACATTTATAAATAGAGAACCGCAAGAGTTAAGTTAGAGAGAGAGGAAAACATATATAATAACTCATATACATATATACGATCTATACATATACAAAATGTTTTTTTATTAAATCAATAACCGTACTTCTAAGAGTATGCATTCATTAAAAATTGACACTCTATTCTATGCTTGGCTTTTTGGAATGGTAAAATACAAATGCACAAGATTTTATATATATATATATATATATATATATATATATATATATATATCACTACTATATTTTCATAATTTGTTAAGGTTAATCAAGAACATCTATATAAAATCAAAAAAGTTTTGGACCAACAAAGGAAATTCAATGTGTTCCAATTATCATACGTTTTGACGTTCAAAGAGGGAGGGGAGAGAGAAATAGATACACATAGAGAGAATTGAATTCCCATTAGTTTTGAGAAATTGAATTCTCACTCCTCTTTTTCTCAGCCTAGGATTATAAGTTTGGACCTTTGGGAAAAAGTAAAGAAAAATAGTTCGGGTCGGGTTGGGTTTGGCTAGACCCATTGTCAACCCACCCATATTCAACTCATCTACTCTCAACCCATATTCAACTCATAACCCATGTCAACCACCTCCAACCCAACCCAACCCAACCCACATATTTGCCACCTCTAGTAATAATAATAATAAGTTATTCAGCTTGTTGATCTTTGGACTTGGAGAAGCCCAACCCTAAATAGCCCACGTGGATGACAGAGTGGAACTGCTGGTCATCACGTGGCATTTGACGTTGTTAAGGGGAATTGCGGGCATGAATTACTTGGAGGACAAGTCATCATGGTAAGATATAACATGTGAAATAATCCTAGAAAATACGTCGTTTTCCCTACTTATTAGTATGGTATTTTTTGCATGAATTTTAGGTGGATTGGCTGCTTCTTTTTTTTTTTGGTAAAACCAGCTTGAAATAGAAAAATGCTAAGCGAATATACAACTTTCAAGGGGCATACCCCAAGGAGAAAAAAAAAAAGGAAAGGAAAGGAAACGAAAAACAAAAAGGAATTGGGAGGGCCAAAAGGCTACAATGGGAAATGGAAGGGGTGTAGAAATACAAACACATACGGATAGTGTTTCTAGGCCATCTAACAAGAGGGTAAAGAAACACTCATGACTAAGGCCCAATCTCCAAAAGCAGTCATCTTGACCGACTGGAAAGGAATCAACCATGATGAAGCCCGTGAATGATTCTTCAAAACATTGGACAAATGCGGTCTTCTTGACCGTCTGGGAAATCTACCAACCTGGTGAAGCTCGAGAAAAAGGACTGCATTAGACACAGAAGCTGGTCTAACTTTTGTGTATGCCAACAACTAACAAGGGGCAGTCCCCATGGTTTGGCAAAACGGGAAATTAAATTTGTCCAACAAAATGCCTCCAAGGACAGACGCTCGTTTGGTGAGCGAATAAGATTTACTTAAGAAAAATGCTAATGTGTTCCCAATAGGTACACGTTAAGGTTGAAAAAGTGTATTAAAATATGTGAAAAGTGTCTAGAAATATGTGATAGTATATTGAAAAGTGTAAAAGATGTATTGGAGTGTGTTTGTTTTGTTTGTTTGTGTTCTTATTATGTGTCCATTGGGCACACTTTAGCTAAACCCTTTACTTAATTGCCCAAAATACAAAAAGAGTTTACGGTAAATAAACTCTTTTTTTTATTTGAGAGGAGAAAGATTTTATTAATCTTTGAAACATATTACAAAGATTAAAGTGATCCAAGGAGTTATGCATCACACCAAAGCAAGAGAAAGCCGAAAGACAAAACTCACACAACGGCAAGAGGCCAACATAAAAAAAACTCTGGAAAAATACATCCTTAAAGAATCAGGACCCAACACCTCAACAACACGAAGCAAAATTGAAAAATCTCCCTATTGCCCCTTTTACACCAACATAGCTTTATAGCGCGCTTCATATTTTTTTATCCATCTCGACGATCTTGCCCACTCAAATAAGCGAATGATGGGGTGGGGTTGGGTTGAGTTGGGTTGGGTTTCACTAAGACTCCTGCAGGAGACCTGGCTTATCCACGTGATAAGCGGTTCAGGTGAAAAGTGAGAAGCATAACACTGGCTAAAAGTGAACTCTGATTAGTTAATCTAGAGACCTTATCTCCGTCCGCCAATTGGGAGGTAACGTTGTTGCTCGCTGTGCAATTGGGTTTCCAAGGAGATAGAGGGGAGAAAATTTTCAACACAACGCTAATATACTAATATACAACGTCATTCTTATATGGAGTGAAATCTACACATATATAAGACTCGGATTTTGGATTTCAATAGTAAGTCAAGTCACTACATCTTTGTACTAATCAGTTGTGGGCCCTCTGAAATCTTTATTTGGAATCGGAACCGATTATTTTTTTAGGAATTCTTGAGCATATTATGAGTACAAAAAATTACAATCATGGAAAATTGGTAGAAACACAATTGAGACAAATTTGTCTTACAGTTTATTTTCTAAATGATTGGCCATCCATATAAATGATATCCAAACATATGGCTACCAATATCTAATTAATTCAATTTTTTTACTTGAATTATCTAATCAACATTCCCTATAAATTATACAGTACCGATCCCAAATACTGATTATAGAAGACTCATATATGAGGTCACTACGGGAATATAGTAACTTGGTCACTATGGGTACCCCAAGTTCTATAGGACCCATATTCAAGGGCGACTCCACTATATACCCAGCATGGTCAAGCAACCTCGCTGGATTCAAAAAATGCACTGAATTTTTTTTAGATATAAATTATATTTTCTTTAGTATTGTCAGCACTGAGTTACTCGTGTGAAGTTAAAATGAATATATTTAACTAAATTTGACCCAACTTGTTATAGTTCTAACAAAATAAAACAAACCCAAAACCAAATAAATGGATATAATATCACGCAATAAATTTTTAATACCAATGGGAATATGGGATAGTGGACTCTAAGACCCAAAATATATAATATATAATGGCAAAGTGGGGTTTGGTAAAAAAATAAAAAAATAAAAAAGAGGAAAGTTAAATGAATGAAAGCTCTCTGCTCTCTTTCTGTTTAAGAGTGTCAATAATGAAGTTATAGTGCAACGCTTTCAAAATATGAAGACTCGTCATAAGATATTGTAATATGTTGGAGTCTCTTTTTTTTTGTCAAACGATATAATGGATGTCTCTTTCGCATAGTCGGAGTTTTTTTTTTTTTTTTGGGCATACAGCTTTTCATCATGGACACACTATGTTTTTTGTCAAAGAGGGATGAAATTTTGGAGTCGCCACTGCCCATATTATTTTTTTGTTATTATTTTCTGATGACGGAATGTCAAAGCCAAGTTGCGTGCACCTCGACTAATTCCAAAACCCTGAAACTAAAGATCGGATAAAACCTCCAGTGACACCAAACGTTTACTAATAAGAATAATCGAACCTGTGACTTTAATAATAACAAACCCCTAAATTTTAATGCAAAAACCATTTTGCCAACACCGTAAGGTATATTATTTGAGAAAGTGTTACGAACCGTGGCACACTAGCACACTAAAAATTTCCGGGATTAGGAGGCTACTCTGGCTTTCGTGAAGTACTCATCTTCTCTACAACTCAATAAAGTAAAAAAAAAAACTCCAACGCATGGAATTAAAATACTCCTAACGTCTTTTTTAATTATGAAAAAAATCATCATTATTTACTTGTTTGTTTTGACTGGTCATTAATTATTTAATTACCTCTTGAAAACCTGTCACCGAAGATTAGCTTTCCCCACTTAAGTTAGTTTTTTCTGTTCCCCCCTTTCTCAGGCTTTCTGATCCGTCTCCTTCCTCCGAATCCATTTCCCATTCTTTCAACATTTGACTCCTCATCATCACCTCACCTCACCTCACCTCTCTCTCTCTCTCTCTCTCTCTCTCTCTCTCTCTCTCTCTCTCTCTCTCTCTCTCTCTCTCTCCATACGGAATGTTGATGCTAGTGGACTGCACAAACTGCCGGACACCCTTACAGCTCCCGCCAGGAGCCCACTCCATACGCTGCGCCGTATGCCAAGCCGTTACTCGCATCGCCGAGCAGCCCCGAAGCCCTCAGCCGCCGTCTCCTCCACTTCCTCACGCATCCTCCAGCCACCAGTACTATCCCCAGCCGTCGCATCCATCGCCGTATAACCACGCGCCTCCTGGTCAACCCCCGTCGGTCCACGGCCACAAGAGGGCCGTGATCTGCGGGATCTCGTACCGGTACTCGTGCCACGAGCTCAAAGGATGTATCAACGATGCCAAGTGCATGAAGTACTTGCTGATTAACCGGTTTAAGTTCCCTGAATCATCCATTCTTATGCTCACCGGTAACTCCATTGGCTCCCCCTTTATGTTGATGGCTTGTCTAAACTCGTATATTTGCGGAAGTCAACGTCCGCGATTGTGCAATTCTAGTCGATTGCAGTGCCGGCCCACCCCCGAGGCCCAAGCCTTAGGCATCCAAAAAATCCCAAAAAATTAGGGGCATCTCATAAATTTTACTATACCCTTGAGTAATCTTTATAGCCAAATAAAAAAAAGGAAAAAAAAAAAAAACCAATCTGAATTAGTAAAAAGGTCTAAACAAAAAAGTCGATTTGGCCTAAAGGCCCATAATAAAACACATAACAAATTAACATTTACTACTGATCCATTAGGCCTAAATGTCAAATACACTACAAAATTAAAAGGCAACTAAAATAAAGAAAACTAAAAGACCCACGATAAAATAAAAAGGTAAATTAAATGGGTTATTCATGTTATTGATTGAAAATGATTTGGTGGAATAGGTGGATTATACAAGTCTAATTGATATTTTTGTTTCTAGAAATGCAACACGAGTGATATTCATGCGTTCTTAAGATAATTTGTATTTTGCGTCCTTGTATAATGATTAATAGAACTTTATATTGTCTTGGTTTACTCTTAAGGGCACATTTTTTAGATTAGGCCTTGGACACTAAAAACCCTTAAGCCGGCCATGGTCGATCGTGGATTGGTTTTAGACAAATTTTAGTATACTACAATGGTTTGATATACACATATTTTTTTAGAATCAAGGGTACTATCGGGCACTTGCGCGCACCTTAACTATTTCCCTCCCCCAATCTTGTCAAAGGTAGGTCATACTCTTAATTTCATGTACGCTTTGCTCTTTCTTTCTTTTTTTGTTGAAATCGTGTTTGATGCTTACCCATTAGGCTGTCTACATTATACAAATTTATTTGTCCCTTGATAGAATTTTTATCATTAGAAGTTGAAGATGGTTTTGAATATCCTGGCTCACAATACCATCAACAGAGCTCAATGAAAAAGAATAATTCTTGTAGCTAGCCGACCCCAATTAGTTGGAACTTTATATTGTTTTGGTTTAAGGAAATTTCTTAACCATAACTGTTACAGCTTTTTCTAATCTAGTGCAAATTGATTTGCATTTTTGGATGGGTGTTGTTGGAGCTTAGAGGAAGTTCCCTGCTTTGTGCCGGAACAGTTTACATTGTTTATCTTTGTCATCGCATCCAGTTTCGTCGAAATAAGTCCTGTAGGGGCAACATGCAAAACCAGAAGTCTTGTTATACTTGAACACGATTTTATCTTGTTAGTATTGCTTTGATTGCTAGTTTGAAGCTCTTGCAGTTGGACTCGTCTCATTGTATGAGTAGCAATAGGTCGCAATAATGCACCGAGAACTTTTACTGAAACTCCTTTGATTCTTCGTCTATATTCCATTTCTAGAACCCTCAGTTTGCTGCTTGTAACTTGATTTATATATTGGTATCTGTATTTCAGAAGAAGAAATCGATCCTTACAGGCTGCCAACAAAACACAACATTAGATTGGCAATGAATTGGCTCGTGCAAGGTTGTCAGCCTGGGGATTCACTAGTGTTTCATTATTCTGGTCATGGTTCGCAGCAAAGGAACTATACCGGGGATGAGATAACCGGATACGATGAAACACTCTGTCCACTGGATTTTGAAACGCAGGGTATGATTATTGACAGTGAAATCAATGCAACAATCGTCAGGCCTCTTCCACGCGGGTTAAGCTTCACGCCGATTATAGATGCTTGTCATAGTGGCACTGTGTTAGACTTAGCAGTCCTTTGCAGGATGGACAGGTTAGTAAAACATTTCAGGACCGTAGCATTTGATTTATTCTCATTCGCGACTTTCTCAGAAAACCATACATTTATTTTTGTGCACGCATTGTTTGGGGATGAAGGAGTGGGAGGTATGCATGGGAGGATCATCGTCCTCGAAATGGCGTATGGAAAGGAACAAGTGGTGGGGAAGCCATTTCCTTCAGTGGCTGTGATGACGATCAAACCTCTGCTGATACTGCTGTAATGCTTCAGTAACCTCTTAGTTTCTTTCTCTTTTTCTCACAGTGATTAAGAATGTGGGAATATCATAGTCACCGGTAATCCGAATAGCCTAGTAAATCTTTATGTTGACACAGGCTCTATCGCATGTCACTTCCACTGGTGCAATGACATTTTCCTTCATCCAGGCAATTGAACAAGGACAAGCAACTACGTACGGGAATATACTAACTCATATCCGGTCTACCATCCGTGATGCAGATAATAATACTGGTGTTGGAGGTGGTGTTGTCACATCGCTTCTCACTATGCTTCTAACGGGAGGGAGCTTAGGATCCGGGATGAGACAGGTATCATTCTCTTTCCGACAACAAGGTTTGAACATTATGTTGTGTTCATAACAGATTGTACAAATGAATAGTGATCTTGCTCTGTGACATGAAATGTTTTTCATGTCAATTGGGAAGCTCAGGCTCAAACTGCCTCTCTTTTTATTGCAGGAACCGCAGTTGACGGCTAACGAACCGTTCGATGTGTATTCAAAGCCTTTCTCCCTATGACTAGTGAAGCACTCTCCCCTCATGGCTTGTGATTTATTTGTAGAGGTGATTGAGCATGCACAGCCGTTTCCATTGTTTGAAATTTCATTGTTCTGCTTTTTAGTTGATCTTGTAGCCTTCAATAACTATATTGTCAAGCTTAGGTTCAGCTCATTTATAGAACGAGCCTAAAATTTTGTTCAGGTTCGGCTTGACTAGTAGACAAACTGAACTTGAACAAGCTCTTACCGAACGGAGCCTTGAATAGTTCGCGAACGGATCGATTCATTTGTAGCACTACCTGGAAGGAAATAAATTGCAGTATTTTCCAGCTGATTGGCCATGATTCTGGTTCTATTGAAAGGCAGGGTAGGGAATTCCTGATCTTGTTTTCTACAAATGTTAGTCTTTCCTTTTTGAGGTTTGGTGTTGTGCTTGTAGCCTGTTGTGATTGTTGTTTGTTCCTTGTGTTTAGGTCTATTGGTTTTGCTTTGGACTTTTTTTACCTTTTACTAAACTCTTTTTTGCTGTTGTTAGTTTTACTTTTATTTTTTTATAGATTATTTATTCCTTTCGACAAAAAAAATCTACAACTGGAAAATTAAGCCAACTATTAAATAAATATAAGAAAATCCAAAAGATTTTTTTTTGTTTTGAACTATTTTATTATAACATTTTACTTAGAGGTTTCTATCTTAGAGACGAACCAATTATCCACCAAGGTGAAAAAAGTGGAATAAAGGCAAAAAATCATCCAAAAAGATTGTCAAGTCAAAACACCCTAAAAATGTCCAAAGCCAAAGTAAAAAAAAAAGAACCAAAAGATACAAACTGACCCCCAACTGTACAATACCTAAACGGTTCCATGAGTGCAACCCTACCCAATGAAAAAAATTTGGATAATCGAATAGCATCTACGTGTGGAAATTGGCGCGTGATCCCAAAGCGGTTACATCCAAAGCCCATCCAAAAAGTGTATCGCGGGGTTGGCACATTTCTCTTTCTACGTTTTCAACTTTCTCTGTGGTCGTATGAGAAAAATCCGATCTTCTTTAGTTTCCAAAATCAAAGAAAACAAAAAGAAAAATAAATAAATAAAATTGCAAGGTACCCCCGTAAGGCAACGTGCACATATTTTGTCAAGATAGGTAAACGGGGCCTACTTTAAACAATCCAAGTCTGTTCTTTAATTTTAAAACAACAGTTCAAGTCACTCCGTAAAATATTAGCTCAAATTTATTACATATAAGTGCTTGACTCAATCGTTTCACTTTTATCCAAAATTCCTTCAGATTCAAGATATTGAACTCTGAATTAAAATTTGAAAAATTGGATCAAGCATTTACAAATGTCTAAATGAGATGATATTTTGCGGGATGACTTAAAAATTACCTTTAAAATTGATGAACGATTTGAATCATTTGTGAATATCCTGAAGTGGGCCACCATCACACATCGCACCTGTGCATAATATATGCATAGGCCATGCGTGCACATAGCCTTTTTGTGACCTAACAACGTTTTCACCAAGTCAATATGATGAGATTAATGACTTTCCACCGTTATTCTTCGGAATCAAACCGTCTCGTGTGTGTATATATATATATATATATATATATATATATATATATATATATATATATATATATATATATATATATATATATATATATTTAAAAAAAAAAAGATACTCCTTACACAATCATGGAACCACAACTTAATCAACAACCCCTCACCAGGCCAGACTCTGAGATTTTCGTGGTCCCAGACGAGAATATAACACAGGGTCCTATATTTTTCCTAAAAGAAAAAATTAAAGAACCAAACATTAAGGCTTGGTTTGGGTGAATTGAAAAAACTAGTTTTTTGATTTTTTGGTTTTGCCCTTATTCAATTTTTTTTTCTCATTTGTTGTTTTTTGGATTATTTTTCGTCTTTATTCACAAAACTTAAGTTTGGCTAATAATTTTATACTTATTAGATTCCTCTCGTCGAGACAAGCCAAAAATCCTCAAAAAATCGACCGAAAACTAACGAATACAAAAAAAAAAATTGAATAAGGACAAAACAAAAAAAACCAAAAAACTAGTTTTTTCAATTTACCCAAACCACCCCTAACTTCAAGATGGTAGTTGGAACGTAGTTCAATATTTATATCATTAATCGCACAATTGAAACACCTTTTTAAGGTAATTTGAACTAGAAACTTAATACTTTTCAAACGATTAAAGAGGTACAAGTCTTTTCTAGCAAAAGAGTCTACCAAAATTAAAATAAGTAGTTATTTCTCAAATATGATATATTTCAATATCTATTTCGACTATTTTAGTCAAGAGATATATAAAATAAAATAATTTAACCAAACCATAAAAAAATTTCCTATAAATATGTTTAGTAAAAAAAACCTGTAACCTTGTGTATTGTAAATTTCATGGAAAGTACAATAAGAAGGAAGCAAAGACCCAGTCAAGAATCGAATATTGGTATATTCCCTGAAAATGAAAATCTTTTCACTAGACCAATCCTCATCTAGTTGTAATAGTGCTACATTAATAATTTACTACCTCCGTTTCAAAATAAGTGTCCCTTTTGGGATTGCGTGCATTTTCAATGGCTTATATCTTTTAACGTGAACCTCAAAAAATATGCATTATGGATCTTGTTTGATAGATCATAATTAATTCTATTATAAAAAAATTTCAAAATCATAAAAACTATTATAAATTAAAAGATATAAGCCGTTGAAAATGAACGCAATCCCAAAAGAGACACTTATTTTGGAACGGAGGGAGTATTACTTAGCGGCATAAATGTATGTAATTGAAGGCCCTTAAATTGGGTCCAAATTAGGTGTCCCAGACCCAACTCACCCAAGCCTACCCCAAGGCCAACCCTGTTCCTCACATAGACGCGAGACTCACGAACAATTAGATCAAGTGCACATTCGATATTGTAGATGCCAACTGCTACTGGTTCAAACATAAACAATATGCACACATATTGTGCATAAACAACTTGTGGGGCTTGGGTTCCCAACTGAATTCTAAATATAAAGGCCTTGTTCGGTTAGTAGGTTTAATTTAGTTTGGATGATGTAAGCAGGTGTAATAAGTGGAGAGAGATGGAGAGAGATAGAGACAAACGATGATGTAAGCAAAACTAAAATAGGGCCAAAATCGAAGCAAAACTCCCAAACGAACACGGCCAAAATATGCAGATTGGATCAATAATTACCTTGCTGTGATTGTTGTTTGTTCCTCGTGTTTAGGTCTTTTGATTTTGCTTTGGACTTTTTTTTATCTTTCACTCAACTCTTTTTTGCTCTTGTTAGTTTTACTTTAATTTTTTATAGATTATTTATTCCTTCCACAAAAGGAACCTATAACTTTAATGTAAAGAACTGCAAATTCAAAAAAAAAAATTCTTTTCTAAGTAACGTTTCGTTGAATTATTTATATAGGCGATTGTGTGTTTTGTACCGGGGATTTGGTGGAGAATGGAGATACGTGTCACGGCGTGGTAACATGGCTTGAGGGCGTTAGGATGTGTTAAAAATAATTAGGAGGTCAAATTAATGGTTGTAGAATGAAATCTCAGAATCCTTCCAGGGATACCTAGCCAATTTTTTCTCACTATCGGTATCCCCAGACTAGAAACATTTTTTTTAGGGATACCAGTATCCCATTTTTCTCACTACCGGTATCTAGTGTATTTTTCTGCAAATTTTTGTGCGTGATCTGCTCACTATGTAAAGGGGTTCTTGGGTTCTTTTTCATTCTAAACTCGATTTCTAACCCTAAAATCACCTCTCTACCTCCTTTCTACCTTCTCTCTCCACCTCTACCTCAAACCTTGTGATCTTAACCTCAATCCACCTCAAAACTTCAAGATCTACACATTGGATTTATGATTCTCCCTGGGATTTCGGGATTTGAAGATTTCTCCACCTAAGGTTTCATCTTTCCACCATTTTCAAGCAAAACCTTGAGGTAGAAGACAAATTTCTACTCTCTCTAGTAGTATATTGTTGATTTGTTATTAATACTCTTGTCTTGCTCACCAATTTCTTGTAAATCATGTTTTTCACCATGAAAATGGGTTTTGTTCAAGTTTGAGCTTTAATCTATGTTGGGTTTGTTGAATCCCTCAATTGGATGTTAATTTACTCTCCCTTAATACTTATTTGTTGCTTAGAACCTAATTTTTTAGCTCAAAACATCATATATGCACTTGAATTGAAATTTCACACTTTAGAGGTGAACATCTGCACTTATTATTATTCATATATTGTTGTCCGCATTTTTTTCAACTGCTACCCGTGTTAGTTAGGCGGTTTTCGGCCACCTTTGATGTCCGTTTGGCCCCTGATTGCGTATATTACCTTATATTCGACCTATGGCACCTTGATAACTCTCGAATTCACTTTGAAACCTCCACACCATTATTTTGACACGCGATTTTACTGAACACTTCGTTATGCTTAATGGACATGCACTATTTTGTATTGGTTAACCCCTTTTTGATGAAAATTGTGGCGTTTTGAAGTAAATGTGATACATGTAAAGGTTTTGAGAATGATGGCTATAAATTCTAGGGCCACCTATCGATGTGTCCCTGGCCATGGGTGTACGGAGCCCACAAAATCTGACAGGAGTGTACAAAACCCATGAAATCCAGCAGAGAGATTAATTCCCTATTAATAATAATGGATATTTTTCTTTGAAATGTTGAAAATGAGTTGTTTTATAACTACCTTGGTGTTTTGGCGAAACTTGAACACTTTGATACATTTTTGGACACTTTGACACGTTTTTGGACACGTTGGGATACTTTTGGATACCTTGGGATATTCTTGGATACTTGGGAACCTTGAGGTCATTTAACACATGTTTTAACTCCCTAAATCATACATTTCTCATTTCGCTCAAGTCATTTTCATATTCCGGTGTTCTTATCATCATTATACACCTAGCATTAGTAGAATGATTTTTCTACTGGGCTAGTGAGTTCAACCTATCATTTTCAGCTACCCGGTGATAAGCCCAAAATATTGACACATAAAAGCCCTTTATCACATATTGTTATTCTTTTAAAGTACTTAATTAGATATTATTGTTATCTATTTGGTAATTCACATTAAATTATTAATTTGCAGGAGAAAGACAATAATAACTTATATTTTGGCCATTAAATTCAAGAAGCGTAAAATCCGTGATCAGAAATTTATCAAGTGGTGGGGTCCAGCTACAATTGGCAGTTGAAAAATGTTTTAAGGAATCTAATTCTCTCAATTTAGAATTTTCAATGCAATCAGTAGCGAACCTCGAGAGGTGCATGTGTGAGTTTGCAAAGAAGTGCAATGACACTTAATATTTAGAAGGTTTTTTGCATGGGAATGGTTGGCCAAATCAAATTGGATAGTCTTTCTAAAAAGAATTCTTTATTCAACAAGGCAAGGCCCTTGGTAGTCATAATATAAATAGGAGAAGTCAGGGCTTCTGGGAGGGATCACGCAACAGGAGCACGGCTTGGACTATGGCGCACAACCACTGCGGCGGACAGAATAAAAGGTATCACGGTTGGAGAACAAGATGAGCAAAGGAGATTTGTAAGGCTTTATTTTTATCTATGCTAGGCTAAACTTTAAAACTAAGGTTGAGGATGAGACACCATAAATATTATTAATTGATTTTATGTCAATAATTTTTCTTACATGCATTTATCGTTTATCGTTCTCAACTCCTTAATTAATATGCATGAACTTTGGATATGGATCAATCGTTAAGAATGGGTTTTTTCCATGATTTGAAATCATCACATTGATCGATTGCTTGGTTTATTAAAAGCGTGATATTTAAGTACGGGGTATCCATTGCGATTTATTTTTACAGATACAGTGGATGATTTTGGCTTAAACTTCCGAGGCAAGGGGGAACATACCTTTGTTAAAAAGAAAAAGTGCTTATCGAAATATTTTCCACGGTGATAAGATTAACCTCTAAATCATTGTGCAAAAGCATAGGAAAAATTATTGCGTAAGATAATTTGACAAATGTTTATGGGTGTGGATTCTGAAACCCTAATTAATTTTCTCAACCGTTAATCTCCACTACTTTTCCACTTTTCCGTGATAGTTTAAGTATTTTTATTGTTAATTTATTTAATTTTTATCTTCCAGATCAATCACACTTTTGGGAACTACGTTAGGGTTTAATAAACTTTGGATTATTTAGTTTTCCTATTATAAAAAACACAAGTCCCTCTGGGTTCAACCTTGCACTTGCATTGCTATACTTCAATACGATTCGTGCACTTGCGAGTACATTAAAATTTCACAACACCTGGCAAGGCACATGAGATGGATGCTTCAAGTGTGGATGCATGTCATGAGGATTAACTGATCATGAAGTTATTTTCTCATCTTCATACTTAGTATATTTTGGGAGATAATTTTGTAACTTTAAAATCCCTCAATCTTTTGACTATTTCTACTTATATAATAACTTTGAAACTTTTGATATTCATGTATGTGGGTACAGGTACCCTTGGCTAGAATTTCATTTAAACTTTTGACTTTGGGATTGTATAATTGATTTTGACTTTTCAATGGAGATGTGAATGACTTTTGACTTATCCTATGTGGATATTAATTATATTTTGGTTATTAAAATTGAGGGCGTGACATTTAAAATTATGACACTATTTTTGTCTTTAGTGAACTTCATTAAGATTTTATCATAACATTTTACTTATAGGTTCCTATCGTCGAGACGAACCAATTATCTACCAAGGGGAAAGAAAGTTGAAAAAAAAGGCAAAAAAATAATCCAAAAAGATTGTTAAGTCAAAATACCTTAACAATGTCCGAAGCCAAAGTAAAAAATAAAAAAAAATATAACCAAAGGATACAAACTGACCAACAAATGTACAATACCTAAACGCCTAAACGATTCCATGATTGCAACCCTACCCAATGAAAAACATTTGGGTACCGAATGGGTACCATGTGGTCAAACCTACGTGATACCCTATCCTAAAGTGTATCGAGGGATTAGCACATTTATCTTTTTACGTTTTCAACTTTCTCATTGGTCGAATGAGAAAAAGCCGAGAGAGAGAGAGATTGCAAGGTACCCATAAAGCGACGTGCACATATTTTGTCTAGACTGGTAAATGGAGCCTACTTCAAACAATCCAAGTTGTTCTTTAATTTTAAAATAATATATCGAGTCACTCCTTATAATATCAGGTCAATTTTACTACATACAAGTGCTTGACCCAATCGTTTCACTTTTTTTCCAAATTCCTTTAGATGCAAGATTTTGAACTCTGAATTAAAATTTGAAAGATTGGATCAATCATTTACAAGTGTCCGATTGAGATGATATTTTGCACGATGACTTAAAAATTACCATTAAAATTTGATAAACAGTTTGAATCATTTGTGAAAATCCTGAAGTTGGCCACTGTCACAAAGACCCACATGTGCATGGTATGTGCATAGGCCATACATGCACGTACCCTTTTTGGTGACCTAACAACGTTTTTACGAAGTTAATTTGATGAGATTAATGACTTTCCGCCGTTATTCTTCGTTAATCTACAATCTCTCCAGACTCGGCCCTGAAATTTTCCTAAACTCCAGATGAGAATGTAAAATAAGGCCCTATGTTTTTCCTAGAAGGAAAAAAATTAAAGAACCAACATTAACTTCAAGATGATAGTTTGAACTTAGTTCAATATTTATATCATTAATCGCATAATTCAAACTCCATTTTGAAGTAATTTAAACAACAAACTTAATGAAACAACCTTTCGAAAGATTAAAGAGATGCAAATCTTTTCTAGCAAAAGAGTCTACCAAGGTTAAAATAATTGGTTATTTCCCGAATATGATATATTTTAGTATCTATTTCGACTGTTTTAGTCAAGAGATATATAAAATATGACAAAACCATTTATAAAAAAATTGATTGTAAATACGTTTAGTAAAAAAAACCTGTAAACTTGTATTGGAAATTTCATGGAAAGAAAAAGGGAAGCAAAGGAATGGAAATTTCATGGAAAGAAAAAATGAAGCAAAGGCCCAGTCATGAATCAAACATTGGCATATACCCTGAGAATGAAATTTTTTGAATCAAACACTGGCGTATACCCTGAGAATGAAACTTTTCCGCTGGGCAAATCCCCATCTAGTTGTAATAGAGCTACATTAATAATTTACTTAATGACATAAATATATCTGACTGGGTGCCGTTAAATTGGGCCCGAAACTGGGTGCCCCAGACACAGGCCTACCCCGGAGTCGGCCCTGCCCCTCACATACATGTGAGACCCACAAACAATTAGATCAAGTGAACATTCGATTTTGTGGTTGTCGACTACCACTGGTTCAAACAAATTAACACAATATGCGCGCACACCAATTGCACACATACAATTTGTGGGGCTAGGGTTTCCGATTGAATTCTAAATATAAAGTTTGTATATTGGATCTATAACTTACAGTCATCCAATTGGGCTGATTTTTGAAAGGTCTATGCAAAAAAAATATTTCAAATTTAATGAATAGTTCGGATCATTTTGTGGAATCTCAAAGTAGACCCCACGAGTCAACGTTTTTGTGCACATAGTCGGACAATGGTTCAAAAGTGTATAATCAAATGATTTTATTCTTATGAAGAGCTATGGGCGAGAAGAGAGTTAGAGAGAGAGAGAGAGCAGAGGGGCGTGAGGCGGCAGAAGCTATTCCCCGCGGCTGCCCACTCCCCCTCCCCCACCACCCCCTTCCATCTTCTTCCTCCTCCACTCCTCTCCTCTCCTACTTCCCCCATTTGGTTTTCAGTGACTCCCTATGTAAATCGACCTCCTCTTCTCTTTGCATGGGTAGCCGAAAACCATTTTTGGGCACGGGGGGAGCCGGATCTGAGGTTTTCAGATTCGAACTCCCAACATCAACGGCGACTGCGATGGTGGCGTGACAACTCCGGCGATGGCTCCAGCGATCTCTTTTTTCTATTATTTTTTCTTGTTCTCTTTTTTGTTCTTTTTTGTTGTAGTTTTTAGATCTTTTTGGTTTTTTTTTTGTTGCACTATTTGTTTGATTCAATGAACTTTCTATCTATTTCTATAAAAAAAAATTATTTTATTCATGGAAATCGACCTCCTCTCCTCTTTGCATGGGCGGTAGGAACCGATGTTTGGGCAAGGGGGAGTCGGATCTAGGATTTCCAGATCCGACTCCCGACATCGGCGGCGGTGGCGACGGTGGCGTGACAACTCCGGTGAGGTTCCGGCGATTTATGTATTTTCTGTTTCTTTTTTCCTTGTATTTTTTCCTCTTTTTTGGGGGGGTTTCTTTGTTGGTTTTGTTAGATTGGTTCAGGGCTTTTGATTCATGAATTCTTCTACATCTTCAACTAAAAAATAATAATGATTTTATTCAATCGAGTTAGCTAAACAATACTATTCGTTGTAGGTAAATTCAGAAGTTAATTCTGAAACCCAAAATTTTCGTGGCATTAGCACCGCTCTAACTTAATTTTGAGTTAACCTACAGTTTTAATTTGAACTGTTAAAAATACTTTGGACGATTCAGGTCGTGGCACTGCAATTTTTTAGGACACTCCCGTCCTACAAGATCTCCGATTACCGGTTTTTATGGGATGGTACCTCAAAATTGAGATTAGACTTTCTAGCTACACAGAAGTTTCCCGTGAATGATTAGGGCTTTGATTATCAATTTAAAGTGTTCGATTCTTTCCCCCCGGGGGATCTTTTGACAATTGCGTATGCGCTTTGAAATATTCCTCCACCTTTGAGATCTTTCTTCTTTCAACGGTTGAAGACTTATGAGACAAATGATCCACCTCTTAATCTTAATTACTGTAAAAAATTCATTTAAATACCTTCCATTACTAATTGGGAGTGACCGTATCGCATCAAAGTTACTTTTCAAAATAGAAAAATTACAACTATTCCGTAGAATAGTACTACCTCCAATCATTTTATAGTGTTTAACTTTCCATTTTAGACTCTCCCTTAATAAGTGTGTTTTGAAAATTAAAGGGTACATTTCCTATTTTACCCTTAAAACTAGATTCCGATTTGATAGATTAGTGGATATTATTATATTAATAAGAGTAAGTAGTTGAAAATAAATATAAAACTTGTAAAAGTTGATATAAGAGAAAATAAATTGAAATTATAAAGCTACACACTTAAAAAGGGATGGAGTGAGTAGCAAAAGTCCAAGTATTATTTTACAAAGACAAGAACACATTTTATTGGTTTTAACCTATTTGTAATCCATTCATTCAAGAAGGACTTTGGCTTCTTCTTTTTTCATATGGAATCTTTATGGGTGTTCCGCTAAAGGTATTTTTAGAATAAACTGGCTTTTTACGATTTTTTATGTGATGTATTGTGAGAGAATGACCTGTCTTGATTTTTGGAAAACCCAGATTTTTGTTAGTGAAACACCCCCTAAAAGAAACAAGAGTTTGTGGTTTTGGAAAACAATGGAAAAAAGTTTAGGGTTTCGAATTCCCTCATAACTTGACATCGTTTGGTCAAATACTACAGGTATGAACGGATAACCGATCAATTGACATAGACTATATACACAAGCCGAATCAAAGTATGGTTCATCTAAAGGCACGTTTGAAGATTGAGAGCTTTCTAGAGAGAGAGAGAGAGCTTTCTAGAGAGAGCGGGCTGGGTGGGTTTCCCACCCCCATCCCCACCGCCCCCTTCCTTTCTCTCCCGCCCCTTGATTCCACCCTCAAATCTCTTCCTTCTTTTTTACCTCTTCGTCCCCCACCCGATCCAGCTTTCTCCTCTCATCTCCTTTCCTCTCCTCTTGTCTCTCTTTCTACTTCATGGTTGCAAGAGGTTGAGCCCCCTCCTTGTGGAAGGGAGATCTCCCCTTGCCCATCATTTTTGGGACTTTGGGAGGCCCCGATCCGAGCCTAGGTGCCGGATTTAGGGCTTTTTCCAACATCAACGATGGTACCCTAGCAGCTGTGACTGCAGTGGAACGAAGCGATGCGAGGATCTGGACTCAGACACCATTCTGTCGTCTTCCTCCAGCCATATCCGAGTGGATTGGTGATTCCATCATCACTGTTGTACAATTTTGCGACTTTTGTTTGTTTTGTTTGTTTTTTTTGTTGTTACTTTATTTTGTTGTTGTACCCTCTTCTCCCTTTAGCCCTGTGGACCTTGTAACTTGTACTTGATTTTTATCAAATATAAGTTGCATTTTCCCTGTTCAAAAAAATGACTCGTCTGGTTTCATCAAGTCTAACCTATCTCAACCAATTATGTGAAGCAATAACAAAACATGTTTGTAAGTGTATGAAGTCCAAATACAACAAACGACCGATGGCTTATCTAGTGTTTTTAGTCCCTGTAGGTATGGGAAGGATTTATTTTGATCGTTATACTTTTAAACATCTCAATTTCATTCTTATAGTTGTAGGTTGGTTTAAATTTAGTCCTTATATTTTTAAATATTTCAATTTCGTCCTTAAGGTTTTTGGTTTGTCACAATCGGATTTTTTTTTCCCCTCCAATTACAAAGAGGCTTATCTGTTTCTCAAAATCAACCTTCTAAGAATTACTCCCTCCGTCCCTTTTTAAATGTGTTACTTGGAATTCTGTGCCATTTTCAACGGCTTATAACTTTTAATTTATAATAGCTTTTATGATTTTGAAAATTTTGTATAATAGAAATAATTAAGATCTATCAAACAAGATCCATAATGCATATGTTTTGAGGTTCACATTAAAAGTTATAAGCCTTTGAAAATGGCACAGAATCCCAAGTAACACATTTAAAAAGGGACGGAGGGAGTATAGTTTTAGTTTGATCCTTTTAAAACCTTGACGATTTTAATGTTATTATTTTCGTTCAGTGGGTGAAAGAAAACAGGCGACTCCCAATTTTATTTGGGGAATGGTACATGTCACAGGGTGACTAAGTGATGCACGGCAGCCTCCTTTTACGAAGTCATTCAAAGAAGTAAACACAATCAAAATGTTTGAGCTAGAGGTCCTCCCTCTTTGAACAAACAATAATGAGATAAATCTCTTTTTTTTTTAATTCAATGACATCCAAATTCTACTATTAGGCTTACAATGATACTTAGTGTCAAAGCAATCCTAGACCAACTAGAAAACAAATAACAACAAGATTTGACTCGCTAATCAAACCGAAATCAAAGAAATTACAAAAATCACCAAAAATGAAAATTTTGGAAATAAGTGACAGAATTAAAAACTAGAAAGAAATATAATGTTGTCAAAACAAATAACAAATGATAGTGAATTTCCTTCTAAAAATTATAAGCAAATCTATTATTTCTTAAAACAACAAAATTTCTCATTTACAGACCTAGACAACATCTAGAAGCCCGTTTCCGGTCAACTATACGATTCCTTATCCTTTTCACCCAAGTTGTCCAGTGTGACTTAATTATGCCGTTTGGGCCGTGAATGGTCCAAACGGCCAAGAAATGTGAATGTGACCGACTTTACATCACTAAGCTTCCGTTAGTCCACATAACCTTTTCCGTCTCTTAACAAACATCGAATTAGAGCATCTTCAACCAACTCTAAAACTCTATTTTAGAAACCGTAAGTGATGTATAGAAGGGAGATTATGTACTTGAATCCCTTTTTTATGCAACTTTTTTTACTTTTTAGGAAATTTACTGTCCCTTTTAGAGATTTGGAGACCCAAAAACAAATTTAGAGGTCAAATCTCTAAAAAGTACAATGAATTCCTCCATAAAGTAAAAAGAATTAAAAAAACGAAAAAATAAATTATAAAATCTTCTCCCAATATATCACATTCAATCTCTAAAATACATTAGAGTTTAAGAACTTCATCGTAGATCTCTCAACGTCAACGAAAGAGCTTTCCCAGTTAAAGTCTTTTTTTGGTTTCCCTCTTTCCCTCCCTTGCTTTCCGAGTCAGTCCGTCCTTGTCCATCCCCTTCTACCTACTCTCATTCTCTTTCTTTCAAGGTTGAATAAATCATTACCCCCTCTCTCTCTCTCTCTAGAACTTTTCATCTGTTTCTGTCTCTCTCTCTCTCCCCGGAATGTTGATGCTAGTGGACTGTGCCAACTGCCGAACACCGTTACAACTCCCGACAGGAGCCAAATCCATACGCTGCGCCATATGCCAAGCCGTAACTCGCGTCGCCGAGCCGCCTCGCAGCGCTCCTCCACCTTACGCCGCCTCCAGCCACCAATACTACAATCCGTCGCCGTACAGCCACGCCCCTCCAGGTCAACCCCCGTCGGTCCACGGCCGGAAGAGGGCCGTGATCTGCGGGATATCGTATCGGTACTCGCGGCATGAGCTGAAAGGGTGTATCAACGATGCCAAGTGTATGAAGTACTTGCTGATTAACCGGTTCAAGTTCCCTGAATCCTCCATTCTTATGCTCACCGGTAAATACTTTGACCTTGTCTTTTTGATCGGCTGTTAATACTTTGATCGCTTGTCTAAATTCATATATCTGCTGAAATCAATGAGCGTAGTTGTGTAATTCTAGTCGATCTTGTACTGTTTTAGACAAATTTTAGTAAACGGCCGTGATTTTTCTCAATTATACGATAATTCAGGTATGTGGATGATCCGGACGATTTTATGCCCACCTCAACTAATCTTACGGAACCAAATTCCACCGTCTACTAGCAATTAGCATAACCCAACTAAAGTCGGGACAGAAACCCATATGAACTCTGCTAATTCATAATTCATTACATTGTGCTATGATTTAATTAATAGCAATTCTACTGAATTTTCTTGGTTATGAGATTTTTCGTGGTAATGTTATGAATTTCCGTGAAAAAGTTTGTAAATTTATAATCGACGTAATGAATTTATGATTATTTATCTGGGTGCACGGTGCACCCAAATGATGATTTGCACCCAAATTAATAAATGGGTTTTGTGCTGTAGCACTTTCCTAATTGCCATGCCCTTTAAATGATGCTACTTTTTGGGCCTCAACTCAACGTTTCCGATCATCGGAAAGCGACCGGAGTGGCCCGTAATTGCCGGGGACAGCAGGTGCTGTCCCTCAAAAGGGACAGCAGTGCCCCTCTGTTATCATTTTTGAAAAAGGACTTAACTCTAGCTATTTACGGCATCTCAGTGACTGATACATAAAGTGAACCACGCAAGTTTGGGTTTTCCACTACTTAATTTTTTGCGTTGGTACTGCCTACTTCCTGAGTTAGTAGGATTTTTCAAACTCCTTACTATAATTAATAATTTGCCTTATTCTTAATAACAGAATCAGAGGCAATTTACTAATAATTTGTTCTTTGACTCTTTGGTTGTTTTCTCTTAATTTCTAGTATAAGATTTAAGTTTTTACATTACATTGTTAGTCTCAATAAGATGAATCGGTGAACTGCAAAATATAGATCAAAGTTGGAAAAATCTATGTAAGATGATTCATTTTTTTCCTTCTTATATGGACTGCTTTCATTTTTTATTAATATTTTATACTTCTTCAATTTCTCTCATCAAGACAATGTGATGTAAAAAATGTTACCCAAATGTAATAAAAATTGAAAGAAAACAACTAAAAAGACGGTGGCAAAAAGTCAAGAAAAGGTTAGGCCAAAGGCCCCAAATTTCCTGTATTCTATCCTGTTTTGTTATATCTTTCTCATTCCTGAAAATTCTTATCTAATATTGTATGTGAACATGCCACTATATGGGAATCCTGTTCCTCTATTTCAGGAATTCATGCTCATTCATGGTTCGCTGTTAAATGTGTTTATTACTTAGGTTTTTCCATTATAACAATTTTTTTGGTCTCGTACTCCATACGGCTCTTGATTTCACTTTTTACATTAGAAGTTGAGGATCGCATGCATTCTTTTGGATACAATTCCGGATGCATGGGCTTTTGTTTCAGTTGGTTTACTGAGTTGTTTCTCGAGTTCAGTGTCCGAAATTAGGATTACCGTACCTAAGTTGAAGAGTGTCCGAAATTAGGATTACTGTACCTAAGTTGAAGACTATACATGGTTCAAAAATATAAAAGTGACTGAAAAACATGCAATTTCTCAAGTTTAACGTATAGCAGTTCAACCTTAGGAGTTTCCTATCAAGATAAACAAGTCAACCTTAAGAGATAAAAAGGAAAATTCGTAAACAAAACTCTTACAGATTTTACTATGTAGTGCAAATTGATTTTGCTTTTTCGGATGGGTGTTGTTGGAAGATATCTACAGTTGCCATTCTGGACTCCATCTTGAGTCTTTTTTTTTTTTTTGAGCAACATCTTGAGTCTTTTGTATCACCACGTTTGAATCATTTCCTTTTAAGCTTAAAAGGAAGTACCCTGCTTCGTGCCAGAGCAGTTTAGTAGTATATTGGTCAGGCTCATCTTATCCAGCTTTGTCAAGTTAAGGCAAATAGGGGCAACGGAAGTCTTGTAATACTCATACAAGAGTTTATCTGGGGCAGTAGAGTTTGTCTGTGAAGTATAGTTTTTCTTGCTAAATGGAAGCTCCAGCAGTAGGGCTAGCAATAGGTAGCAGTAATCCGCCAAGAACTTTTTACTAAGTTTGATGATTCACCTGCATTTGTTTTCTTGAACAGTCTCAGTTTGATGCTTCTAACATGATTTATGTATGGGAGCCGTGTTTCAGAAGACGAAATTGATCCTTACAGACGCCCAACAAAGCAAAGCATCAGAATGGCAATGTTCTGGCTCGTACAAGGTTGTCAGCCTGGGGATTCTCTTGTGTTCCATTATTCTGGTCACGGTTCACAGCAGAGGAACTATGCCGGGGATGAGATAGATGGATATGATGAAACACTCTGTCCGTTGGATTTTGAAACACAGGGAATGATAGTTGATGATGAAATCAACGATGTAATTGTCAAGCCTCTTCCACGTGGGGTTAAGCTTCACGCAATTATTGATGCTTGTCATAGTGGCACTGTGTTAGATTTACCATTCCTTTGTAGGATGGACAGGTTAGTAAAAAGTTTCCCTTCGGAGGATATTAATTGTCCAATTAATACCCTTTATATTTTATGCATGCATTGTTCGGGGATGCAGGAGTGGAAGGTACGTATGGGAGGACCAGAGTCCTCCATCTGGTGTATGGAAAGGAACAAATGGTGGGGAAGTCATTTCCTTCAGTGGCTGTGATGACGATCAAACCTCTGCTGATACAGCTGTAATGCTTCAGTAGTTTCTCAGTTTCTTTCTCTTTTTCTTGCCCTTAAGAATGTGGAGATATCTTAGTAACATGTGATACTATTTTGAATCTTTATGTTGACAGGCTCTATCCAAAGTCACTTCCACTGGTGCAATGACCTTTTCCTTCATCCAGGCAATTGAACAGGGACAAGCAACGACGTACGGGAATATGCTAAATCATATTCGGTCTACGATCCGTAATACAGGTAGTGATGTTGGAGGTGGTATTGTCACATCACTTCTCACTATGCTTCTAACAGGAGGGAGCTTAGGTTTAGGGACGAGACAGGTATCATTCTCTTTCGTACAACATAGTTTGCACATTAAAGTTAAGAGAGCTTACCCTTAGAAATCTTAATCTATGCAGTCCTTATGAAAGATTGTTAAAAGGAATGGTCATATCACGGACCTCTGCACATTAGTCATCCAGTAGGATGCAAATTAGCAAAGCAGTGTTATTTGACATCAGATCAGAATAGTATTCAATGAGACCTAATCTTCCCTACTTGCAGCCTTCTTTAGCACCATACTCCCAGTTATTGCTAAAGTTCATCCTGTAGTTATCCCACAATGCCATAGCAGATATGCGGAACAGAAAATATGGGCTCAGTTATCTTCGTCGTACAGCTGAATCAGCCTATGGATTGCAATTGAAATTGCAAGCATACACGATCTTTTTCCGCCCATTAATTAAGAAGGGGTTAAAGAGCGAAGCAAGAAGTATTCGAGTATCTTCTTGTTCTCAAAATAAAAAAATTGTTTGATTTATTTTGTTGTCATGTCTAGTGCTTGTACATTTCCATATTGAAGATCATCATTTCCCGGTCATGCTTCTAGGATTACCCACAATTTTTTTCTACTAGATTCCCAGGACTTATTGGCCCTCACAAACATCCATGCATGATTGAAAGAGGCAAGACGTTTTCATGTATACGTTTTTGAAGGACTCATTAATTTTTGGCAGTTTTGAAGATGTGCATTGTTCTGTTGATGAAAATCCATAAATGAATGTGATCTTGCTCTCTGACGTGAAATACTGTTATTGACAACTGTGAGGCTCATGCTTAAACTGCCTCTCTTTTATTGCAGGAACCGCAGTTGACGGCTAATGACCCTTTCGATGTGTATTCAAAGCCTTTCTCCCTATAATAACTAGTATAAAGCACTCTCACCTCATCGCTGATAGAGCATGTACAGTTGCTAGAGTAAAACCCATTTCCACTGTTTGAAACTTCATTGTTACTGCTGTACTGCTTCATTATCGTATGATTACGTGTTACACTGTTACTGCTTCATTATCTTCCTCGATTCTAGAAGACTAGAACGCGTCTCTTTCCCCAAATTATTACTCCCGCATTGATATTATGCTTAAAAAGATCGACATAACCACGCTTAGACTTCAGAAAGGGTGTATTTGAGCCTGGATCACTACTAACATTTATTTTCCACATCTAACCTTCACTGGATATAACCCTGCTGTCATTTGTATGTTAGGGGTTAAGTCCAGTTCCTGGTTACGTACTACCTCACCCAGTTACCCAAACCTACTTTCTTTTCTTAGCTTACCAAAAATTTACATGCATTTTTTTTCCCTTTTTGGGAATGTTGAGTAGGTAAAACCTTCGTTTCCTTCTCCAGTACTCTAGCCTCTAGAACACACTTGTGAGAAGAAAGCTCATAAATTTTGCATGCTTCACCATTCTAACAATGTACTATGCGACTGAAATTGGATCCATGTATCTTCCTAGTGCTTGGCAGGAAACTGATGGTCTTGATTGGTTGCTGAATTACTCCTGAGAGTTTGTATTCGTTATCTGATTGTTCTATTTTCGCTCGTGATTTTAATAAGTTATTGACTCTAACTTTTGCCGCAATAATAGTGTTAGTGGGCTAGTCGTTACTAAGTTACTACAAAATGTCGATAGAGCACTCGAACTTGAGACCTCTCCCGTAGGCAATAAGGCCCTCTATGACCACTTAGGCTGGAGCCCTGGGTCGACTTAAAGAGTTAATTTTGAGATGCATTCCCAAATTCTTAAAATCAGCGGTGTTCTTGTACCCTACTGCTGCATTGCAAGAAGATCATATTTGCATTTGTTGCTTATACTAGATTTACAGAGTGAGAGCCTATGATGATTTTTATGCTAGGTTTGATAGTAAGGATGAAGAAAAGAATATATATAAATTCGTCAAGCTAAGAGAAAGGAAAGCTAAAGACTTCTTTCAAGTTAAGTGTATGAAAGGTAGTGATTTGAAGGTGTTGGTGAAAGATGAGGAGATCAAGGACAGATGGAAAATGTATTTCGAGAAGTTGTTAAATGAGAAACATGAAGGAAGCTTTGGTGAGGAGGAAGTTGATGTCCCTAGCGAGAAAATATAATATGAGTTCTATCGGAGAATGCAAAAGTTGGAAGTGACCAAGGTTTTGAAAAGGATGAAACCGGGTAAGGCCTTAGGATCAGATGACATCCCCATTGACGTGTGGAGAAGCCTAGGTGACTTGGGGATGACTTGGTTAACAAAATTGTTTAACAAGATTATTTTATCTAGGAGGATGCCCGACAAATAAAGTAGGAGTACCTTAGTACCTATCTACGAGAATAAATGGGATATTTAAAGTTGCAACAACTATAGAGGTATTAATTTGATGAGTCATACGATGAAGTTGTGGGAAAGAGTTATTGAGCATCGATTGAGGATGGTGACTACGGTGTCGGAGAAACAGTTTGGGTTCATGCCTGGGAGATCAACTATGGAAGCTATTTACCTACTAAGGAGATTGGTAGAAAGACACGGGTCAATGAAGAAGGAACTACATATGATTTTCATAGACCTGGAAAAGGCTTATGATAGGGTGCCTAGAGACGTTATATGGTGGATTCTAGAGAGAAAGGGAGTGACCAGAGGCTATGTTGACGTGGTCAAAGACATGTATGAAGGTGCAGTTACTGCCATTAGATCACCAGAAGGAGAAACGAGTGAATTTTTCATCACAGTAGGATTGCACCAAGGGTCAGTGTTGAGCCCGTACCTTTTCACGTTAGTTATGGATGAATTGACTAGACAGATTCAGGAGGATATCCCATGGTGTATCTTGTTTGTAGATGATATTGTCCTTGTAGATGAAACGACTAGTGGTGTTAATACTTAGAAATTCGGCGGGAAGCATTAGAGTCTAAGAGCTTTCAGATAAGTAGGAGTAAAACTGAGTGTATGGTTTGCAAGTTTAGTGATACCAGAAGTGCATATAAAGAAAGAGTGATGATCCAAGATTAGGAGATACCAAAGAGGGACCATTTTAGGTATTTAGGCTCTATTATTAGTCAAAATAGAGAGATTGCATAGGATGTGACAAGTAGGATCCAAGTGGGGTGGCTCAAGTGGAGAAGCGTTACTGGTGTACTGTGTGACAAGAGGGTACCAACAAAATTGAAAGGAAAATTTTATAGAACTGTCTTTAAACTAGCAATGCTTTACGAGACAGAATGCTGGCCTATTAAGAAGCAGCAAGTGAACAAGATAAGTATAGCGGAAATGAGAATGTTGAGGTGGATGTGTGGTAAGACTAGACGAAATAGGATTAGAAATGAAACAATTCGCAAGGTGGTAGGTGTAGCACCTATAGAGGAGAAGTTTAAGGGAAAATTGGCTAAGGTGGTTTGGGCATGTCTATCGTAGGCCAGCAGATGAAGTAGTTAAAAGAGTGGATAAGATAGTTTTGGGTAGAAATGCACAAGGGAGGGGTAGACCCAAATTGACATTAGATGCGGTAGTACGCAAAGATTTGAGTATATTAGGTTTAAACGATAAAGCAGCACTTGACAGAGCTCAATGGAGAAAAAAGATTCATGTAGCCGACCCCAATTAATTGGGACATAAGGCTTGGTTTGGCTTGTTTTGGGTACTAGATTTACAGAGTGATATGGATTTTCTTTTGCATCAACATTAGTGCTAGAAATTAGGAGGGACAAAAGAGGATTATCAAAGCATAAAATGACACAAAGCCAAAGTCGATGGTCCTTTACTTGTAATGAGAATCACATGACACAAGCACATGATTTGGAATTCCCAATCAAATCGGGGGTTGTAGTGAGTCTCATCCGACAATCTATCTTGGCACCAATAGCTCAGATTTAATCGAAGCCAACCATTATTTAGATTCAAATCCGAGCATTCATTGGTGAGATGGACGACTGGATGAGCTCACTACACCCTTGCAGGGAACGCTCACTACAAGGCCCCTTGTTCTAAGAACAATAGGAGGCAACTTTTCTATGTATTGTGCATAAACAGCCTCTGTAAGTTCTTTCTCAGGTTTATGGTTAAGGCTAAGTTTTCCGTTTGATTTTAACAAATGAGTTCAACAAGTGCTAAAATTATGGTATTTCAAATCAAAAAATTTGAGTTATTCTATGTATTATTTTTTGAACTTTTCACACCGAATTAAAGTATACGAGGAATACTTTAATTTGGCGCGAAAAAAATTGAAAAACAATTCACGAAACTACTTCATTTTTTGATTTCAAAATCATGATTTTATCACGTGCTAAACTCATTTGCTAAAATCATGATTGATTTTAGCAACTAAGTTGTTAAAATCTTTTGGAAAACTATGCCTAAATCGATGGTGTCATTGTTACCTATGCAAATCCACAAATCAGTTGAGTTCATCTATTCAAGCAAGGGCAAAGGGAGACCTCAATTGACCCTACTGAGAAGGCATTTCCCCACAAGTTAGGTGTAGTTTTTTTTTTAGAGTCTTGCATAGTTGCTCTACATATATTGTATTTATTTGCCCTTAACGACAGCAGATTTTTCCTCTCTGTTTAGCACACTATCTCAATCTCACCACGAAAAACAAATCTGGGTTTGTTTTTTCTGAGGTTACAATGGCCCTATTCGTTTCCCAGTTTAGTTTTAGTTTTGATTTTGATAACATTATCATTTCTCTCTCTATTTCTCTCCACTCATTCCACCTTTTGACTTCATCAAAACTAAACTATCTAACCAAATACAGTCAATGAAATCCTCTCTTCCTCTCTAGTCTAACCACTTATCCTCCTCACAAGGGCACAAATCTAGCTTTCCCACCACCATTATCAGGTAAACACGGTTGCTTAGCTACTTTTTGTTTGGCATTTTAAGTATAGCTTTTTGTGGTTATTTGTGACGCAATTATAGGTTATGAAGGTATATCTATTTAACCACTTTTTGTTTTGGCATTTTCAATAACATTTTGGAAATCAATTGTAAATGATACTATGTGTTATTAATAGATATCTACTTCTCTTCTTTTTATTTTGCATTTCGGTGCATTTGTTTTTGTTATATGTTAATAAAATTTGATTCTCTCCAAAATTTATTTCCTGCAAGCAAACCCTAATTGAAACTTGGGGATGGAAAAGAAAGGAAAATAATACTCTAACGAGGAGAATTAGAGGGCGAGTTAAGAAGAGATTTAGAGAAAATTGAACTTGTCTTTTTGAATTCTCTCGTCTTCAATGAAAGCCATCCTTCTTTTTTTTTTTGGCAAATTAGTTGTCGTCGACATTTTTTTTGTTTTCCCACAATAGCCAGTGGAGGGGGAAAAAAAATTAATTCTCTTCTTTTGTAATTTTTTCCACAAATTACGAACTCACTATTAGTCATAACAGCATCAATTGGAGTAAAAAAAAAAGAGAAATTTAATTCCCCATCCCATACGAAAAATATTGTTATGATCCCACCCTATGTAGTTTGAAATGTTATGATTTCATCCTGTAATATAATTCCGGACAATTGTGCCCTTATTAGGTATTTTAATAGTATATATGTTAATAGTAATTTTTTCAAATGTTAAATGGTAGGACCAAAAAATCTGGAAAACTAACTCATCCTTTTAACGTCCCATGATTGGAATATTTTAAATATCCATTATGGGTACTGAAAATCTTGGTTTTCAAATCAAAAATTATTTCTTTTCCTTAACTATCAAAATCTACCTGAATTCTTTTCCTTAGTCGAAGTTTCGTTTGAAATTCAAATGCTCTAGTCCTACTCCATATTAGTTCGGCTACTTATGCATCAAGACCTGTTTGAACATTCATGTTCAAATAATTCAATTCATCACACTAGTCGTGAGATTCGGAAAGTTGGAATTCTACAATTCCTCAAGCGATTCGTCAAGTAATTTCGTCGGTATCGGAAAAGGTATTATATATCACCATTGTTTGAATTTTTTTTCGTGATACATTTACGGTTCATGAAGCCCATTTTGATGGATGAAAAAAGAAGAAATCATCGACACATGTTAATACACCAGTGGCATTGTTCACACAGAAATTATGATTTTTTATTTCACCACATTTGTCACACAAAAATCATAATATCATATGTTACCATTAGACGTTAATGTTGATTTTCTATCTCCCTCAAGTTCAATCCTTTGATTACTGTCATTATTCCTCCTAAGCTTGATTGGTATGGGGTCTCACGCACATCTCCCTCATTAACCTCTGCCTTACGAGCTTTTTTAACCTTACCCCATCTTGCTTCGTGTATGGTTGACCTCTTTCCTTTACTTGCCTATCCGTTGGTATTTTCATCTTCCATCTCGTCAGTCTCACTCCTACCTTTATTTCTCGAAGTACCTACGTCAAAAATCATAAAATAAACCATGAGTAAACAATTTACTCTAATTAACTCAAAACAATCACATTTACAAACGGGGGGTATTTGAAAGAAACTTTGAAGGTGAAATATTTTAAGTGATCATGATTTTGGTTTATCATGTATAACAACTGTATAGTACCATTGGTCAAGGCTTGTGGATTACAGTTTCACAAACATGGGATTATATTAAACCATTTTACAACCCATCACACATATGGGTAATAACAACACCAAAACTAAGAAACTTCTCCCATGGTTCATGATTTTTTACACAACATCAGAAACATACCATATTAAAATCTAACAGCCAACTTTGGTACATTCAAAAACCATATTCAATTCAAGTAGAAGTTGAATGATAATTTTATGGTTTAACATTCCATCGATCAACCTTGGATGACAGACTATCATGGTACAATTATACAACATAACCAAACTTTTAAATATGGGACGATTAAGAAGCATTGGACATTTAGCATTCTCATAGGACAAACATGGGATATTGTCAAACCATCTTATAATCCAATTACAGTATATTGAACATGCCATATTAATACACTATTTTGACGTCGACACACCATATCCCATATAGGTAATAGCAAAACCAAAGGTTGGCGACTTCTCCAATATTATATTGGTACACCATAACTCAACTTACAATGAATATGAAAATGATAAAACAGTGTGCCATTTTTCTCATATCATAGAAAACATACCATCCTGGCAACTAGAAGATAACCATGGCACACTCAAGAACCATAATCAATTCAACCATATATCACTACTTTTAGCATCCCAAACAACTAATATTTAGTGTTTATCCTACCAAAAACATTCCAGAATTGACTACCATTACTACATTCAAAAACCATAATCAAATCAAGCAGAAATTCCCATAAATTCCCAAAACCCCCCAAATCTAATTCCCAAAAATAGCAAACCCTATATCAAATAGATTCAATCGATTTTAAAAAGGATTGGCATTCGTATGAATCTAAGAAAAAATGGGCGATTGTAGAGTGGGGAAAAGAACTTACGAGCCATTGGTATGGTTAGGCTTTCATGCCGGTGAACAAATTGGCAGCCGTAGCCTACTTAGGTTTTCAATTCGGCAACCATAGCCACCCCATACCCACCAGTTTTGGCTCTTCTCCTTCGTCGTACGTTGCCTGAGTAACCAGATAGTGTTGTCTCCGGTGATTTCGGGTTGTGGGATGGTGGGGTGGGATGATATGGGTGGTGGTTAGGTTTCCACCGATTAGTTAGGGATTGGGGATTTTGGGAACAGATAGGAGATCACTAGAAAGCTAGGGATTTAGGTTGTGGGGTTTCGTATCACCGGAAGAGTAGGGATTGGGGTTTGGGATTTTTGGGATGGTTTTCACCGACAGTAGTGGGGATGGATGGGATTAATGGGACGGTTTTGGGATGGAAAACATCCTAGCACAATAATAAGGGGAAAAGTCTTCCACGTGCCAGACTTTAGTCCCTTTGTGAGACATTTAAATTGATCAACGGTTTTGAAGGATTTGGGACTATTAATTTCTTTCAAAACTGTTATAAAAAAATAGGAAATTCTGAAGGACAAAACATTATATAAGGACTTTCTGGGTATTTTTTAAATTTCGAGATGAGATCATAACTATTCAAAACGATTGGGATGACATCATAATTTTATTTTATTTTTTTGTAAAGGACCTCTAATTAACTTCCCCTAAAATAAATAGCGGCAGTTTTTTTTTTTGGTAAACCAACCCATTTTCGATATGGATTCTTCTGAAAAAGACAGTAAACCAACAGACGACAAAAACTGCCTCATTCAAACATCATTCACAACAAACTTAAAGTAATAGCAATCTAGTGATCTACACATAATAACTCTTTCGTCCTTATATAATCTTCCTAGTTCATGAAAATTAATTATCGAGCCATGAAAGTTCCAAAAACATACAGGACTAGAATCTCAATAGAAAACACATTCATGTGCAATTAAATATCAAAATATAAAACTAATGGCACACAGGACCAAAAGGGGTAAAAACTTTTCTCAATGTAAAGGATTTGCCTCCATGATACCGGAATGGATTTAGGATATTGCTGCAGTGGCATTTGCAATTTAGGGAATGTACTCAGAGCGCAGGGATGGAGCCAAAGGGGTAATAGACCAGTAGGGTGGTTGCCGGACCCGGGGTGGGACAGCATGCATGTTGTCCGATTTGGGTCATCCGTGTTCGGCAATGAACGGCTCGGATCACATCTTCTCCAAACACATCCGAACCATCCGCTACCAAACAAATCCAAGCCGTCTATTCCGAGCACGGACGGCCCAAATTGGGACAACATGGATGTTGTCCCAATTTGTGGTTGCCCAACAAAAAAAAACCTCTAGAATTATGTAGAGGGGGAAAAATCGTGTAAACTATATAGGCACGCCCCTGTAAAGTATTTTGGAAAAAATATTCACCCCTACATAGTGAAATTCATAGTTCCGTCCCAGCTCAGAGCCTGGTAAAATGTTTCACTTGTTGTGGCAGCATTAGAAAGAGGTATTATATGCAGATTACTTTCAGTTAGCAATAACTTCAGTATTGTTTCATGAAGATTTCATAGAAACAGGATACCTCATTGAGTAGTTTCTCACTCATCATCATTCAAGCATATGATCAATTCACATCACAGGTTTGTACTACCAAATACCGTGATGACTGCTTTTTGAGAAATTTGTGCATTAACTTCGAATTCCTTACGTTTTTGTAGGCAGATGTCTGCAACATTAAAAGACGCCGGCAAAATACAGGGACTTTGCTGAAGAGTGAAAAACACACCATGAAGTTGTACGAGCACGCGGGAGGAAAATCTTTGTACAATGAATACCGGTAGTACATATCCCGCACTTTTTCACGTCAATCACGTCCACAGCCTCCCCGTTGGGCCAACAATAAGATTATAAGAAGCCATTTAACTGAAGTAAGAACAAATCTTAACAATACTCGACTGACATCAAAGCTTCCAACATATTTGCTTGCTCTATTCCAAAGAGAGGAGGATGTCACATGAATATTTCTTACCAACATAAGGCCGGTTCGATTTCATTAGCAATCCAAATCTTCAGTTTTTCGCATGTCTTCCCCACAAGCATAACAACCTTGTTCGCTATTTCTCAATGCCATCATTTCCATGTCTTTCTGAACTGTTTCCCTCTGCAACCTCAACTTCTCAGCTCTCTCCCTATGTCCCTCCGCCAACATCTCAACAAACTTGTCGTTTATTTTGAGAAGCGGATCCCGGTCAATCAATTCACTTCCCCTGTACGCTTCCCTCAGTATTGCAGTCTTTATCCCACCTTTCAAAGACACGTAGAATATACCCGAATGCCTTGTGAACACACTTGCAAATGCATTTGAGAACCTATAATCTTCAGTAAACTTCCCCAAAATGGGCACTGGGATCCTCTTGAAAAGTGAGAGTGATAGCAACTCGTGGAAAACCCCAACTGTCCTCTTCTCCATTTCTGGTGAAGCTTGGCCCAAATTGGATGCATCTTCATAAGGCGAAACGTACGGAAGCTCCATCCAATCCCTAATCCATTCCCTCATTTCCTTCTTAAGAAAGAACCCTGGGGGAAGCTTAACATTGAAAGACGGCCTAACTCTTATCCCCGTCAAGTTGGATTCCTTCTCTGCACTTTCCTCGATTGCAGATTTCGCAAGCTCGGGTTTCCACGTAACCAGTTCAAGAAACGATCTCCCCTCTCCCGGACATCCAACTAACCGAAAATATTCAGGGTATTTCGGCACCAGACTGACCATAAAATCATTAGGGAACCCGAATTCCCTCTTGACATGCACCAATTTGTCTGCACTAACAACTTTATCCTTCGCCATCATTAACAACTTACATAATTTCGCGACAACCAACCCCTCATTTTCCCTGTTAATGCGTTTCTCTTCCTCTAAAAATTGTTGAAGCCTTTCGCCAACTCGAATAAACCGGACAGGTTCCGATTTGGGTTTGATTCGATCTAGATAGGTATCGAAGAGACCGGGGTTTCGGTCTAGAAAGGTGTCAACTTTGACGGGAAGACGCATTCTCTCGCGACGTTTCTCTAAGTATCGAAGTGGGATGACTTGACCTGGCTCGTTTAGAACTTCTTTTACGACTCTTGCGCAGAGTCTCCATTTTTTCTCGTTTTCTATGGCTTCGTCTAGTTTCTCGTCTTTACGCCATACTACTTTGAGGCTTGAAATTGAAGACCTGAATTGAAACCAAACCCTAACTCTGTAATTCAAGTGGATAGAGATGGAGCGTGTGCAGAATAGCATACCTGAGATCGAGTGAAGCAACAGCTGATCTTGACAACGGATTATCGTCGACGGCTTTTGAATGGTTGGAGCCTGGACGGTTGGGTCTGAATTTGGTTAGGGTTTTGGGTTTTGTGCTGGTGTATTTCTGAACAACCGAACAGTCCCTCTCATTCTCTTGCTGATTAAAGTTTTTTTTTTTTTTCCTTTTCTTTACAAAACAGATCAAAGTATTTTAATATATAGACTTGTCAAATTACAGGCAGAATAGAAGTAAGATACAGGCAGAATAGAAGTACCTCAGTGCTTCACGAGAGGAACTGTTCACTTGCTAAAGATTATTTTATTGTTTCATTGTTGCAAAATTTTGCCGCTTGTGCGCTTTTGTCTCTCGCGCCGATCCCACTTCAATTTCATCTCTAGGTTGTTCGTTGTTGTCGTGACCTCTCCAACGCCTATCTTCCAGGTATATGCTCCTCCTTCAATTTCATCCATCCTAATTTGTGCCCCAATTGCCCTCTCTATTTTCCTCAATTTTGATATGGACCCTAATTAATTTGTGTTAAAGATTCTAGGTTTCTAGGTTTGGTTTATCTTCTTACTGCAATGATAACTAGTTTTGTTCTAGATGGTCTATTTTGTTCTGCAATGATCTATTCTGGAGGAAATTAGTAACTGGTTTTTGGCATAAAGATATGCTCTGGTTTTTTTATAGAGTTGCATGGGTATACATTTATGCATATATATTTTTGGAGTAGATTAAAGTTAAATGATAAACAATCTAATTTATAGTTAAGAGAATATGACCGTTGGAATATAGACGTTGGGAGTATAGCCGTAGGGAATATAGCTATGGGAATATATATAGCCGTTGCAAATACAACCATTAAAATATACTGTAGCTGTTTGTAAAGTATTTAAAAAAAATTGTTTGTTTAAAAGTAGTTAAATATAAGAATAAAAAAATTTAGAAAGATATTTGACGGGGAAAGTAAAAGTAGAAAAAAAAATAGTTTAATATAATAAAGTTAAAATACAAAGCCTATGAGCTTTTGAAAAATTGACTAACTAAAGTTTAAAATATGTTTTTGAGATTAAATCTAGTCCAAAATTTGCTAAGCTTGATACAAATGCTCTATAAGGACTAAATTTGCCTCTTTTAACTTTTATTCCATTGTTCTTATTATCTAGTGGAAAGACTTTTTTACCCTTGATCTTTCTTTTGTTTTTAGTCTTTTGTCCTTTATTATCTTGTGAGACTCATAACTATAAATACTAAACTAAATTATAAGTGAGAGCAAGAACATTTAATAAGCAGGAGCTTGTGGATCCGACCCGTAAAGATAATATGCAACGTTGAATGTTCTAGAAAGATGTAGGAACATTCTCCACATTTTAGACTGTTCTAAAGTGGTCTAACTTATTATTCAACCTTCTAGAAAGTTTTCCACTATTCTAGAATACTTTGTATAAGCGAGTCAGGGCGGGTATCCACTGGATATAGGGAAATTGTCATCCCTAGACTGGAACACCCCCTTTGTATAAGTCCAGTTTTAGTCTTATTTTTCTCAAACCAAAACAATCGGTTCGGTCCATCAGATTGCTCGGAAATAGACCGAACTGGACGATCCCAACCAGGGGTTAACCCATGTAGGTTTAATGCCTGAGTCTTATTGTATACCATCCCTTGGTTTCAGAGATTACTTTGTGTACTACATACTTTGTGTACTTCGTTTTCCTTATTATTAATGGAATCGAACAAGTGGCTATCAGTCAAAAGAAATATGGAGTCCGTAGGAGAGTGGAGTTTTCTTCGGGGCTCAAGAGATGGAAGAGATAGGTCCCGCAAGTTTTCAATTTGATGCAAGGGAATTCACACAAAAAGGAACAAGGAATTCTCAATGAAAAAAGTGCTCTCTGAAAAGAACGTGAAAGTCGTTTTTCATCGGACGACTGTTCCCGTGTGCAGGCTTTTATAGAAAGTTATAACACGTCTCAAAAATGGCATATGGTAGCATTTAATCAAATGACCTACAGCATGTAGTATTCTACAACTGCTGCATTGCATGAACATCATATTTGCATTTGCTTATAAATAAAAAAAATTACTAAATCATTTCATCATCACACATCGTACAAAAACAGATACTACGACAAACTTGATATTTTAACCATCCACATGATCTTTGCTCAAACCATCACAGCTGCTACTTCTGTCTTTCATTCCTCCAATATACCTCAATCATGCACTTGATTCTTCCACATGTTGCATTGTCTTTTGTACCTTGCATTATCTTTCAGAGCCACACCTTCATAAACCTACAGCATTGTAATGGTATTATGCGTGAGGAATGTACAAGTAATGTTGGTCATGTTGGATATACATAACCAAATACAAAAGGCGCAAGAGAGAGCACACACTAATAGAGGTACATTCGTTGGTACAACTGTCTGTCTGATTTTTTGAAATTTTATCTTTCTTGTATAGTTTTGATAGCTTTGCCAAGATTTGCCCCAAATATTTAATAAAATCATTCATTGCAACCCCTAAAGTATAGAAAAATATAATTAGTACATATATTTTCATTTTTTCTTCTCTATTTTCCCTTCGATGAGTTAAAGTCTTAAACTATTGCACGCAAATGGACAAAAAATTCGGGGCAAAGGAAGTAGATAATGTTTTTTAACCAAACTCTTTGTTTCGGGACAAAATTTTTTTACACCCCCTGGCCCGAGTGAGGGAGATCGAAGAATGTCGGTATACCTTCTTCTCATGATGTGGAAGGCTGCACCACATCTTACTCAACCTCTTGCTTGTCTCCCCAAATGATAAGGATTCAGAATTGGCCACACCCCAAGCAGCCATCACAAACAAAGCATAGGAACTGCACGGTCTAACAGGCAAGCAATGTCTTCTGAGCACCCTCTCCAACACATCCCCCGTCTCCTTCGCTTTCCCTCTCCTCACCGTCCGTTTCTTCCACAAACGCAAACTCCTATGCCCCGAACCAGCAGCAGTACCCGGAGGGGGAGGAAAATACTTCACCCGGGACAGAACTCCGCTTCTCAGCCTCGTCATAACAACCGCACTCCGTTGTTCTCCACTGTTTCCTTCGGCACTAGTTTCCCGATGCATTTCGTTTCCTTCTGTAACGGGTGTCATGTACGACAATGAAGCAGAATTGAGAGACATCCGGTCTTCTTCGGTCGTGTTTGGAAACTGCACGTCATGGGTGTTCGATTTGTGGTGGTGATGTTGGTGTTTGGGGTGGATGTTCAATTGAACGGCGAATTGAAAGTCTTCGGTGTCTCCTTGGACTTGAATGGTGTCGCCGCTCAAGAAACCGGACAATTGCAGGGGCGATGACGGTGAAGGGTTTGGTGGTGATTGGGTAAATGGGATTCGTACCAAATTGTTTTCAGCCATTGGAGAAGAAGTTGTTTGGATTCAGAGAAAAGAGAGGACCAATGTGCGGAAGCAAATATGAAACTCGCGGTTTATTGGATGCAAAGGGGTTCTAAACGGTTGCATCTTTACTTTCGCGCCTTTTGTTACGTGACGGTTGAATTGTTGTTGAATGTGAGGGTTGTTTTGGGGGGAAAAAGAAGAGTGCCGAGTATGTACCACGTGGCGGTATCCACACATGATCCGAGTCTTTCAAACGTATTTTGGACGATTCAGATTAATTTCCTCTCTCTCCTCTCACCCGACCACTCGCTCTCCTCTTTTTCTCTCTCTAAAATCCGAACCGGCGGATCTGTGGATGACTGAGATCACTGAGCAGGTATCACGTGTACTATACCCACCCAGCAATGAAAAAATTCTGGTGGTTTTGGGTTCTCTCAAAGTTTTTGGGCCTCTAAAAAAAAGGAGGAAGATAGGAACGCAATTAATTGGATATAACCCCAAACACAACCCCAATTTATTTGGACAATCGGTTAGGGGGCTTCTTAAAACAAAAAATATAGAAACACAATTATCTAGACATAACTCCGAACACAATCTCAATTTATTCGGAATATCGGTTAGGGAGAAATATTTCAGTACCAGGTGTGCACCAAGTGGCAAGGCCACGTGGTGCTCTCAACTCATTGAGACCGTCTGTCTGTATTTTAGACAGTCCGAATCTGTTGGAGTAATTTGGCGACATTTTTATAAATTTTGAGAGTAAATAAACGACTGAGATGAGCCGATAGACCCTTGGCTTGTGTCGAGACCGGCCTCTTATCTCCTAACCAACACCCCAAAAAAAAAAAGGATGGCTCCACAATACTGACCGGTCTGTTTCGTTACAAAACCGGTTCGACCACAGAATTCCAACCACTCACTGAGTGACTGACTCATAAGATAAGAACCAGCGCACCATAATCCTCCACTCTCCTCCCTAATCACTCTCTCCAATGGCCATATCTTCTTCCCACCTCTTATGTTTCTCTCACTTCTCCTCTATCTCTACAAGTCACTCCGCTCTCTCTCTATCTCACCCCCACCTTCCACCGTCCTCTCTTCCAACTCCTCGTCGTAGCCGGAAAACCTTCACTATTCGCGCCGTAAAGGACCTTTTGGGTGATTTTGGGGCGAGAGACCCATTTCCGGCAGAAATAGAAAGTAATTTTGGTGATAAAGTGTTGGGTTTTAGTAGCACTGAGCATAAGATTTTGATTCCCAATTTATCGGTTCTCTCTCTCTCACAGCAGGAGTGTGGCCCAGTCTCTCCTAATCAGCCGCCTATTCCACGGGAGGTTGCCCAGAAGCTGTTAAAGAAGGTGAGTTTACTTCTTTCTTCTTATGCACCCATTAGTGTCAATAGTTTCTGGTGATGGCTAAAAATACGAAATTTTAGATGTCTAAATTTAGTACACGAGTAGTGAAAAGTTCGTAAGGGGACATTTTAGTCTCCAATTTTTAGGATGAAAAATAGAGCGTGGTTGGAGCGATTCTATTCTCCATTTTGGAGATATGGAATTGAAGTATGTAGGAGTTGCTGTCATAAGATATGGTGGAGGTGAAATTTGAGAACCCAATTTTGGTTTTTATGCCAATGATATAGTGGTTGTTCTCTGCTTTGGAATTACTCTTCAGCTATGCAAATGGAAAACTTGAGAATCCTTTTCCTGTTTCCTAAAGCTGGGACTTTTGGCCTGTGTTGAAATTGAAAGGAAGGGCAATTGAACTCACCCATTTCAATTTTGATTTGAGATGCAAGAAGTTTGGATCATCAGTTTTCATTTTCTCTCTTGTTTTTGATATTTTTACATGCTTAAAGATTTTGCTGTCTTTCTAGGAATCTCATGTTCATCCATCCCGATTGCAATTTTATTTTTTCAGAGAATTCAGCAAAATTGGGATACATACTTTAAGGCATATTATCAAGAAGATGTTGACATAAGAGTCACTCGGTTCATATCTTGCTTGCGGAAAGTGCATTTCTATCGATAATAAGAGTCACTCAGACTGGTGTTTGGTCTCTCCACCAGGGGGCTTTCAGTCTTGAGCCATTTTTCTCTCCTTAGCTTCTATCACCTGACCTTGGATTTCTTTTGCTTTTCCGTTCTTTTCACTTGAACATTCTCTATCCTTTGTTTCCGAAATGTTTCTGCCTGCAAAAAAATAGCAAATCGTAAGGGCTGTCTCCCGGTGAACTGACCATACCCAAAACCTATACAGATAACAAGTAGAGTGTACTACGGGGGAAAGAAGAATTTCCGTGGTTGTATATTGAGTTCGCAAGATATTGTTAGAGGAGTAAAAATTATTAGTGGTGCTGCTGATCTTTTTCTCATAACAGCATGCATGTGCTATATATTTACTGCAAGCTTAGAAGTTATTTGACTGGGAAAACTGTTGCTGCACATCTTTGTGCATACTGCATAGTGTATACCATGTTTATTGCTAAATAGGAACTAGAAAAGAACTAACTTCAAAGTTGAGATCTCAACTTAAATTCTGGTCCCGCAAGTAGTGATTCTAAGTTTTGCCTCTAAAGATGAAGCATTAAAAAATCCCCTGAGGCTTCTAACTCATTACTTACATGATTTTGTTTCGGAGTTATCATGTAGTGTTAAGGCGATATTTTTGTCATATAATTCTCCTTTTCTTCTTTTCCGGAGGACATGAAAAACTGAAATTATGATCCTATAGGTTGTTGGCTGGAGACTGTTGGATGAACAAGGGGGACTTAGATTACAGTGTCTGTGGAAGCTGAGAGATTTTAAATGTGGGGTTGAACTCATCAACAGAATACACGAGGTAGTAGAAGTCACAGGTCACTTCCCAAATCTGCACTTGGAACAGCCCAATCAAGTGAGAGCTGAACTCTGGACTGCTTCCATCGGTGAGCTGGCTTTACTGTAAAAGAATCAATTGTTTGTTGATTGTTTTACTTGGTTTCATGGACCAACCTCTGTATTTAAGTAACTGCTGAGAACATATTACTCTGATTTAAGGATTTCATCTTCTGTTTTCATTGAGAAACGAAGTAGAGACCTATGCTTGGAATCTGGATTCATAAATGCTTAAGCTCCTCCGCTGCCACTAACCCACCCTACAAGAAACCTCGTCTCAGGGAAAAAGAAAATGGCGAAAAGGAAACCAGAAGATAGATTAGTGTAGATTGCTTGTAGATTATATGTGTCCTTAGGTCTTCTTAAGGCTTCCATCCATTTCTCAATCTGACAATGGGAAGTAAATGAATTAATTTCCCGGTGCTATCTTGTTTCTTTTTTATAAATTGAAAAATGTTGCTTAGACTAAGACAGTCACTCTTACGTTTTATGTATGCTAGATAATTTTCACCAGTTCTCATTTTTTAGGTAAATTAATCGTTTTCTAACTACTCTAAAAGCTACTCCGTAACTGGTAATGTTAATTGAAATTTGTTACTCCTAATACTGTACATATGAGATAGTATAAGATTTCTTTTGATAATTCGTATAGCATTCTCGTTGGCATGAGTTTCTTGCCTTCTTCATGAACTTGTATATGTGGACATCCCCTTCAGCAACCTATCACCGTGTTGCTTAAATCCTTGTTTCTAACAGATGGAATTAGTTGCTGCATTGTGTAACCCCTAAGTCCATATTCCAAGTACAAGTACATAACCTGTATCTTTTTCCCCCTAATTTGCAGGAGGTTTGAGCATGAATGATTTCATTGTAGCTGCCAAAATAGATCAAATAAAGACGGCAGATCTTGTCCCTAAGAGGACCAGAGCTTGGGCATAAATTGGGTATAACCTGCTTTCTTGATGAGTTCCGAAGATATTTGGGAAAATAGTTTCTTCTCTCATGAAGCCAAAAAGCAAGTGAAAAATATAGCTCATGTTGCAGAAATCAAAACATCCGTTATTCCTCTTCAATCCATGTACAATAAATCATTCATCAATTTATCAGGCTTGTCATTTTACATTTCCGGTTACTGTATTTTTTGGTGCCTGATTTCAGAAACGAGGTAGGCATATTTTTCTTTTGAACTGGTAAATATGAATTTCTAATTGCTCAAACACATACTGTTCGCTAATAATTACATGAACATCGTGGGATTCCATGCTAAACATTTAGCAGAAGAGATTGACTAGTAATTCTGGGTTCTCTCTAGGTGACTTGTCGGTCCTACCAAAAGCCATGAGAGCGGTTGGGAGTCCTACTCCCGCCCCTCATTATTGGGCCCACATTTAAGTGAATTGAAGAGAAGAATCCGCATGCTTATTTACTGAATTTGTCACCACTCTATTATCTCCCTTGGTAGGAAAGAGACGAGTTTTTTTCTTTTTTCTTTTTTGTTTTACGCGAATTCTTCTATATTAACAGTATAGTGGCTAATTCACATACGAAACACAAAAATACAACAATAACATAACTCATCTAATTCTCAATCGTTGGGGGTATGGGGGATGATTGGAGATAGGCCTAATCTTTAGTAATATGCACAAAGTGACTGCGCTTAAAATATCAAGACAGTGGCCTCCTAAATCTCCAAGAATCGAGGAGCTACAGGCAAAATTATACTCTCAAATCAAAGCTGAAAGGCATCAGGGATGGTAGGCTAGAGTTTTTGTGCTCATTATCAAGCTTATTAGTACTTGATAATCATTACCCGATAGAATCTTATTTTATACTATTCTCAATGAAGTGGGGGTGCCAATTGAAAGAGAGTGTTCGATAATAAAAAAAAATTAAGAGAGTGTAAGAGTTACTAGTCTTAATAATTGTGTTTTTTACACAAACAATTGATCAAATTCACATAATGAACGTTCGGTGCATCGGGAGCCCAAGCATGTAAGAGCATCTCTAATAGCCTGACCAATTTTTTCACCATATTGGCTAGAAAAAGTGCCAAAAACTATTTTGGCAAGCCACCCAAAATGTCCAACAGCCAATAGCCTCACCAAAATGCTAGAATCATCTTCCACCTCTTTGGCGCATGGACTACACGCGTGCAAGTAGATCTAACTCGTCTGCACGCGCCACCTTTAACCTGTGCATGTGACGGCACTGGAGCTCCAACAGCGACGGATCTTGCACTAATCGTCTCGTCTCGGCGTCGGCTACACTATGGGTGTCTCAAAACGATTTTAGCGTCATTATCCCGACGATCCATTTTTTCCCGGCAAGCGACGGAGAGAGAGAGAGAGAGAGAGAGAGAGAGGGCCGTTGGCGATCTCGCCATACCTCGCCTGCTATGGCAAGGTATTGTAGCAGTGATTTATTTGCCGAGGCTGCTGGGTGCCATTTTTAGGTAGCATCTCGCCATCTTGGTCTCGCCGGAGCTCTTGGCGATACTGCTGGAGATGAACTAAAGACTTTTGAAAACATTGCAAAGGACTAAAATCTACCAAAGTGAATGAAAACTCTTTCAAAAACTTCTCAGATCATTACGAGAATTTATGAAAGTGAAATCGAGAACAAAATAAAATAAAATAAAAAGGATTTATGTGACCTAAATGTAAGCAGTAGTTCCTCATTTTCCGTTCTCCTGAATTTACTAGCTGTAAAATTAAACTTTGACGAACAAACAGCGAAAGAGCCATGGCAGGAGTTTAAAAAATACAGTGGCTCGCTAGCTATGTTTAAAGCATTAGAGCACCTCCAACAGCCTCATCTTATTCTTAGCCACATTGGAAAGAAAAAGGTTGTTTGGCTAGCTTTGTTGGGCGGTAGCACACAGAAGTCTCGCCATTTGAATAAAATAAAAAAACACGCATCATCTTCTTTGGCGTCGCACCAGCGCGTGCATCACACGCGCCGCGAGTAGATCTAACTTGCGCGGCACGCGCCTCCTTTGTCCAGCGTGTGCAGCCACCACCATACCCTGCCGGCGACGTGGTTTGCACCAATAGAATCGTTTTGACAAGGGGAACATCCCTCTGGTGTCAAAACGATTTTAGGATGAATGATTCACCTTCGTCGGAATGTAGCTTCTTGGCCGCGATTTGGCCGGCGAGGAGAAAGAGAACGCGAGGTATACAGTGACTCACCCACTCAAGCGAGTCACTGTAGCGGAAATCTTCTAAGCGAGGACAATAGAGATGATGCTGGGTGTTGGAAATGGCGTTTTGCCTCGCCATCTTGCCTTCGCCGGAGTTATAGTGAGGCTGTTGGAGATGGCCTTGGACCATGGTAGGAGTTTTAAAAATGGTATATTGGGTCGCTAGTTATGTGTGTTGAACCATGCACCTTAAGGCTAATGAGTAGGCCACTTGAAAGGTTATGTCTAGTCATTACTTCTAGAATCCTAAAATTAGTTAAGGTGTGCACAAACTGACCTAAATATTCTGTTAATAAAAAAATGAGTTGAAGTTTTCCCACAAGGCCAAAAACAAATTGTTGCAATGTTGTTGGATTGTACTCCATTTGCCATAATTATTTTTTGAATTGCCCTGGACTGAATCGGCGTCGGGATGGAATCTAAATGTGTTGTGCAGCCCTCAATTGTCTGATTATGTTTTGGATGGTTCAGATGTATTTTGATTTTTTACCGGTAAATATAAATTAAAATTACCAAATACAATCGAACCATTCAAAACATAATCGGACAGTCAAAAGGTGCACATCACTATGCAAAGCATCCACGTGCACAACACCCGAGGTCCGTGGGCTGTAGAGAATAATCAAAAAAAAAAAAAAATGTACTGCAGGAGTACAATTCTGTACTGTATAAACGGCGAGGCAGTACACACTATCACCAAATTATTTGTTCAAAGAACGTTTAGTTAGAAACCATTTCACCAGCCGCATTAACCGTATCAACCTGGTCTCCGTCATCCCCGCATCCAATCTTGGAAAATTTGCAGGTAACAGTTAGCGAGATAGAGCAAGCGAGCGAGAGAGATGGTTACTGCTGCAACAGCTTTTGCTTCCGCTATTTCGTTATCGAGCGCACTTCTTCCTTCCAAAGGTCGCCATTGATAAACCCTCGGTTATTAAAATCCCCCACCTCTCTTTCTCTCCCTCTGATGGTTTTCTTTGGTTAAAAAACAGGTGGGTCAACTCGAAGCCTGCCCTGGAAGAAGAAAGAGGTCTGCTTTCTATTAAGCAATTCTTTTTCTTTCTTTTTTGGGTTTTTTTTTGCGATTGCAAGCGTGTTAAATCTCAGCATTTCAAGAAAGAACTGTCGCTCGTAGCTTTGCGACTACGAAATAAGAGAACTGTATTACTTGACGGGATTTGTAGATATGGCGTTCGATGAAATGTGTCTGGCCACATTGTTTTCTTAATTCACGTTCTCTGTGTTATCGGCTTTCTCTATACGTGATTTCTTTTTTTTGCTCTATGTTAGACTGTTAGTGCACTAGCTGGTAATGCACTTGGGCAAATTTGGGACTCAAATATGAATTCAAAGGACTAGTTTATGTTTTCGTTTTTCTTTTCTTTAATTTTTTTTTTTTGGAGCTAGTTTTGCTGTTTAGGTTTTTGTCCAAGAAATGACTCCAAAGTATAAGCACTGCACTGGCTTTGTTTTCAGCAAATGTTTTGTTTCTTGTGGTGTTTCTGGCTTTAGTTTTCACTATCAAAGAATGACGTTTTAAATTCAGGCCTCATTCCACCAACTCAAAAAGGCAGCCTATTTCATTTCTCAAGTCAGGTTATTCTCTCACAAAAAAACATAAAAACCTGCAAAAAGCCAAAAAGCTGAGTTGGTGGAAGAATAGAAGTCATTGAACACCGAAAGATGGGTTTCCGTGAATAATAGTTGTATCTGATTAGAAGACAGTCATTTTGTTTGGTTACTTGAACTGCAAAAGTTTTTCAAATAGTGCGGGTAGTAACGCCGTTCATTTGTTCCAAGACAAAACAGGGAACAAGGACAAGTTGCATGTTGATGCTGAATGATGTAAAGTTAAACCAGACTAAAACTTGTATCCTTCCTATTCGATAGAGATCGTCTAGTTGAATCATTTCAAAGGCGTAATTTTTTCAATTGTCTAGTATGTCTTGTGGTTTTGGTGTTCTATAAAAGGAATGGTGACAACTGACTTAACCTCTTTTTTTTTTCAGCAAGGAATGGTGATAACCTAATGTGCAAAACTTTAGAATTTTTTGATGGTAGCCAGTAGTCACCTGAGCAACAGATTGCAGTATCATTTCTTTGTTGATTTTGCTTTCTCTTGAAAGCAATCAAATAATGTTGAATTGCAACAATATAGGTAGTCTGTGCTCACATTAGTTGAATAAAGTGCATATTCAGCTTGTTTAAAGTCTTACATTTTGGTACTTCTTGCAATTTCTAATAAAAGAGAAAAATTCATGTTTCACATATTCTCAGAAGCTGCCAGCATTGGGAGTCTGGGACTTGCTTGCTAACCATCAGTAACTCTTTCATATGTTGCAGAGACCATGTATAAGGAAATCTGGTCCTGGTATGATCACAGCCAAATTTGAATTGAAGCGTCCTCCATATGATCTGGTAAGATTCGAACTAAATCCTCCTCCATGTATTGTCACAGATTATCAAATGCTCCATGGAATTCTTGTCTGACTACTGGTTGAAAAGTGTAAACAAGCTAATATAAATGACTTCTGTCAGCTGTATGGCGTTTTTATTTGGGAGCTGCATCAATATCCCCTGCTTGTCTAGGGGACACCTTGTCAGGCAATGTGTAAGCTTGGTGTTTGTAGCTTTTCTAGCTTGGTGTTTGTAGCGTTAGCCAAGCTTCCCCAACCTGGCTGGTTTTCAGTGTAACTGCTCTCATGGCATTTTTTTGGTTGAAATTTGATCAGTCTACTTACACAGACATCAATTTCCTTCCAATTATCCTGAAATGTTGTGTATGATCACATGCAAACATTTTATATTAACTTTTTCTTGTTGTTGGTCATTTTTGAACAATTTGTGCGCTTCTCTAAACTAAGGTGGGCTTGTGGTGCATTTAAGTTGTATTTACTGAACACTCAAATGTTGTGAGCCAGTTAAGTTATGGCCCACGGAGGTGGTTTTCATTTTTCCCAAACAAGCCCATCTTTGCTTGTTATGGTCCATGAGCCAGGCGGTAGGGTAGAAGTTCGTTTCTCAAACTCATGCTTGATCTTTGATCAAACTTTCAAAAAGAATAGATTTATTCATGCTCTATTAGTCAAACACCTAAACCTTTCTCCACCTTGAAATGGAACTTAGTTATCCTGATCGTACGTTAATTCCTTGATGGATATATTGCAGAAAGCTTTGGAACCCCATATGAGCAGCGAAACAATGGAGTACCACTGGGGGAGGCACCACAGAACTTATGTTGAGAACTTAAACAAGCAAATAGAGGGAACAGAGATGGATGGAATGACGTTGGAAGACATAATCCTTGCTACATACAACAAGGGAGATCTCCTTCCTGCTTTCAACAATGCTGCACAGGCATGAAATAAAATCATGTGTTTGTGCACCTTTTCAAACTATTTGGGCCCATTAAACTTTTGTTTGGTTGATTTACGGCTGAATCTCTCACCATTATAACCAAATATTTGTATTTTTCGATTCCTATCAATGCCATTTGATGAAGTGCTTAGTATTTCAAATACTGGAACATGTTTTATGACAAATTTCCCGATAATGAACTCCCACAAATTTATGATCATAGATGCCAATTTTAACATTCTTCCTTATGCAGGCATGGAATCATGATTTCTTCTGGGAGTCTATGAAACCGGATGGTGGAGGAAAACCATCTGGAGAGCTCTTGAAATTGATTAACAGAGATTTTGGTTCATTAGAAGGGTTTATCGGAGAATTTAAGGCAGCTGCAGCCACACAGTTTGGTTCTGGTTGGGCTTGGCTTGTATGTGAGTGATTGGTTTCTTCCTGCAAAGTGTAAACACCCCCCAACCCTAATAATTGGCATTGTGCTCCCATGTTCCGAAATTTGCCAATTTGTTTATTGTATAACTTGTTAACTTCATGCATTTAGTAATGACTATAAAACTTTTGTTTCTTCTAGACAAAGCAAATAGACTCGATGTAGGAAATGCCATAAATCCTTTTCCAAAGGAGGAGGACAAGAAGCTAGTTGTGGTGAAGAGTCACAATGCCGTGAACCCCCTTGTCTGGGATTATTCAGTGAGTCTTTCCTGCTGGTTAAATTTCCCATCTTTTGGGTGTTTTTTTATAAGTTAACTGCTGGTGGCATCTTATGCCTTGTGATAATACGCACATTGATAATATTTCGTCGGCTTTGAGAATCTCATGATATTATCATTCGGAATCTCATGATATTATCATTCGGTTGCTGCAGCCACTGCTTACTATCGATATTTGGGAGGTAACCTTCTTTTACAGTTTTCAAGTTTCTTTGTATTTTTCCCGTAAAAGAACTTTTATTAGCTGATTTCTAATTGATTCCGAAATTCCTTTCACCATCACAGCATGCTTACTACCTCGACTTCCAGGTAATGCTTGCATTAGATCTAATCCAATTAGTATAAGTTTTTGCACTGTCTATAAATTCTTTTCCTCTCCTGCTTTCATGTGCTGTTGAATATATTGCAAAAACAGTCATACTCGATGTCTCTCACAGAACCGACGGCCGGATTATATATCGACCTTTATGGAGAAGCTTGTCTCGTGGGACGTGGTCAGTTCCAGACTAGAAGAAGCACAGGCCCGAGCTGCTGAAAGAGAAAGAGAAGAAAAGAGATGAAAACAAAGGGGCCATGAAGCTCCAGGGATGTAATTTGGACGGCGAGACAGATTATTCAGAGGCTAAATAACTAATGAGAGAGTTTTGTTGCTCAAGTATTGACGTATAAATAAAAGTCTCTTGGCCTACCTTCAGTATTGTTCCAGTGTCTGCTAAATGATTTTCATAGAGTTCATCTGCTGCGCAAAAACTACTTCTATGTTTCTTGAACAGGATTTTGTGTAGGACCATCCATGAAATGATGGAAAAGTGATTCATTGCATGATGTTATTACGGCAGGAAGGAAAAAGTAAAATAGCATCCCAATCATTTGTGTTAGTTTGCTTCTGCCAACACTCAAATCATTAAATAACGTTAATGGGTAGCCATTTTTACACACTGTGTATATTTTTTTTAACTTCACAATTGTACTCAATGTTCTAAAACTCACTAGGTGCTAGTTGGGTGGGGAAGAGATGCCTAGGGCCTAGGGCCTAGAGGCCCTAGACGCCAACTAATCAGTCGCCTAGCGCCCTAGACAGAGACTAAACGTTGACTAGTCGGTTTCCTAATCTAGGCATTAGACCATTGCCTAATGCTTAGGCAAAGACTAGTCGGGGTAGGCTGTCAACTTTTAGAACACTGGTTGTACTCTGTATGTAAGATTACTTTAATGCACTTTTAGTTTAGACTTTTTACACATGATTGGGCAACTTCAAATCACTTGTGAGAAAACTTGTATATGTAAGATTACCTAAATGCCCTTTTAGTTTAGACTTTTTACACATGAATGGGCAACTTCAAATCACTTGTGAGAGAACAAAATAAAGAGAAGAAATGTATAAATTAAAATTAAAAAAAAAAAAGTTTAAACATTGAGTGTGAAATCAATTACGTACACATTAGCAAAATCGCCACTCAATTAAAAAAATACAAGGGATGTTCATGGAGCATTTTTCTTCCATCCAAAGTACTCATTCAACTTTATACAATGCAGTTTACCATTTATACAAACAAGGACCATAACTCTCCTGTGCAAAGCTAAAACCTACCTGAAAGAATCTAAAAAGTCCCTCAAGTATGCCTTACGAAGTGTCAAAAAAGAAGAAGAAAAGGGTCAGACTAAACAATCGCCGTGTGGCCGCTAGCCTTTAACCTGCAAGAGCACGGTTCATGGCACTGTGTACATGGACACCAATTTGGGCCTCAGCTTTCTCCCAATCTGTGGATGCCGAGTCCAGCTTCTGAGTAAACTCTGAAAGACCCTTCTGGACCTGGACTGGGTCGATGCGGTCAAGCGTCACGGCCTCCACAGCAACTATATCCGCGAAAGAATTCGCGTGGATGAGCGCAAAGCCGCTGCTAACGAAGTACTTGGTCACTTCACTGCCTTCGTGAACCAATAGAACTCGTGGTTTCAACTGAGCAATGGTGGCTACATGCCCAGGGAGGACACCCATCTGTTCTGTTGTTGCTGGAATTATCACCAAGTCAACCTGCAAATATGTACCATCTTGCTTTCTGTCCTTGTTTTCCAATTTTATCAAACAACAGATAGGCGAAGAAAAATCCCAAGAAGTGAACACCAAAATCACAGACACAATGCCTCCAAAATTTCTGTAAGGAATCGGGGTAAAACACTACAGTTATAATACAGTAATAATCTTGTTCAACTGTTCAAGTAATAGGCAATAATATGGATTGTGTACTCAAATAACCCACTCAAGCCTTGTCAATACGATATAGGCTAACACATGTAGTCATCAGGAAAACAATGTTCTATAAGTGAATTCAAGAAAAAGTAATGCTGTTAACAATTTTAAAAACCCTCAAGCACATTGAATTACCTGTTGGGATTCCACCCCGTGTGGGCCATTGGGCTTAGGCCCAGTTGGGAGGGGCTAGATTTATTAATGCACTCTGTATAACTCGGAAATGTCTTGTATTATTGTATGTAACAAAAGTGAGAGAAAAATGCAGAGAGTTTGAGGGAGATACACGAGAGACTTGGTGAGATTTCATTGGCTATGTTTGGTTAGATAGTTTAGTTTAGTTTTGATGATGTTATCATGTGTAATGAGTGGAGAGAGATAGAGAGATGATGATGTCATCAAAACTAAAACTAAAACTAAACTGAGAAACGAACAGGGCCATTATTGTGAGACAGAGTGTGAGTGTGTAACACAATATTCACGGATTATTCTCCGGATCATAGTGAAATCCCCCTCCCCGTGGATGTAGGTCCAATTGGCCGAACCACGTAAATCGGTGTGTTTGCTTTTTTTTACTATTTTCTATGCGTGTGGTGCATGTCTTGGGCACAACATTACCAAATCAAAATAAACGAGCCAAAATATCAACTAACTGAAATGAACATAAATATTAAACCAATTGAATCCTTGAACCAGTTGACAACCAACAATGATAATTTTAATGTCTCAAGTTCGAAATGTCTCTCAGAGATGCAACAAATTTCTTTTAGTCACAGGGAGCTTTATGTCTGGGAGCTTTTGGAGCTTTTTAACCTTACTAATTTGGAAAAGGTAAAAAGGCCAAAAAGTCGATAAGAGGAACGGCACGTTAATTGAGAGAGAGACCTCTTTGTTGGAGAGTTGGGAAGAGTAAGGGAGGACAAAATTGACAGTAAGCTTGGAAGGGATGGAGGAAGGTGGAGAAGGGAGACGCTTCATAAAGGCTGAAGGAGTCTTGGGCGGCTCCAAGTTTGGTATTATTTTCTTCCAAGCCTCCACGAATGGTGAATCCGCCTTTATTTCCTCCGGCATATTGGTGGATAACTGGCGGCGGCACCTAATCACCGCCACCCTGGCTCGAGAAAGGAAGCTGTGCTACTGTTGGAACATGGCGCCTTAAACTAACAGAAAATTCAATTAGCGGTATGAACCAACCTCGCCACTTGGCATATAAATACTCTATAGGAAAGTTATTTATTATTGGCGACACAAATCAAGATTCATCAATTGTTGGACGGTAAATTGGTAAGTGTTGGAACAGGCACGTCTGCTGACAAGACTAAACCCAAGATTTGGCCTAACCCCAGAACTGATTCTTTGGTATGATCTAAACTACATGGGCATTATAATGGACAACCCATATGCCTATCTTTGCCAAATTTCTCACTTTTTTATGTACTGCACCGAAACTCTATTAAACAGAAGACACTCAAAATTTACATTTCTGTCATCTTATGGGTGATGTCTTGAGAGACAAGAAGCCATCAAGTTCTGAAACCCGAGAGTTGTCGCGCTTTGGAGGTCCAAAAATATCCCACAAGCGAAGGGTCTGGTCTGCTCCGGCTGATGCCACCTTTAATCCATCTGGGCTCTGCAACAAAACAATAACTTCATGGGGAGATGAGGTTTAAGGATTTTACTTGTTTGGTTGAAGGACTGACATGCATACCTGTGAAAGTTGGAGAACTCTGGACGAGTGGCGCTTTAACCCTCCTATTTTAGACATTGAAGGGTACTGCCACAAGCACAATTGGTTGTTTAGCACATCGGTACTGAAACCGTGGCCACTCAGTAGCTCCTTATGATGCCTATTCCATTCCAAGCCGCATATCTGATCACACGTGAAAGAAATTACGGTAATCAATGCAAATCTGAATGTCTCAAAACGTGTGTTGAAAATCTTGAATTCATTTTGCTGCTACTACAAAGGTAAAACTGCACCAGGGGAGTAAACTACCAATTTATGAAATATTCTGCTGCAGTATTTGGCGCTAAATGGTTCATAGACAGGCCAACAGAATGTGTGCTGAAGTGGGCTAGAATTTCTGTCTGCTTAGTACTGTATGCATATTTCTTGTTTTTGGAAACGAAAACAATGAAAAATATTTGGAAAATATCTGAAAACATTCATCGTTTCCATTTTCTGCCAAAACAGTTCTCAAAAATTCCGAAAACATCTCTTTGGTGCTTCCTCCAAATCGGGTGGCTTCAGAAAATTTACACCAAAATGGTTTTCAGAGACAGACCACCAAACAAAGTTGTGTTTTACAGAAAACGAAAGCAGAAATAGAAAATGAAAGAGACACTTATATAACTCAAAAACTTTTCTTTCAGAGGGTAGTTTTACTTGCCTGTGCTTTGGTACCAGTGCTGCTAATGCACATTCCTTTCCGCACATTCCATATCTTAATACACCCATCCATTGTACCTCCTCCAGAAGCCAGGACATCAGATTCATAGGGGCACCAGGCAAGGGCCTTAACTGCTCCTTGATGGTCATTGAACCGGTGGAAGAAATGAGATGAACTAATCATGGAAGCTTCCCAAATGTAAACGAGATGGTCGTTGCCACCACTCGCCAGCAGATTGCCTCCGCTAGACCATTTCAAGCCGCACACTTCACTCTTGTGTGTTTGCACGCGATAAATCAAACTGTTTCCCACTCTCACTGTCAAAGCAGCAACCAAGAAATCAACATTTTGTGTTCTCCTTGTGTTGCGTGATCCATTGTGTTGAAATAAATGTGGTGGTGTTCGATAAAAAAAAATTGTTGCACAAAATCTGAAAACGAAAAAATCAATTGTTCTTGTTTTCCAACAGAAAGGAAAAACCAACTTGGTTTATGCTTTCTGTAAACAGAAAACTAAAAAATGATTTCCAAACAAACCATTAGTAATTACCATCATGATTAATAATGCATTTGTCTTGGCTCCCTGACGTTAGAATATTATGCCCATTCCATACGAGGGTGCCTACCCTTTTCTGATGGCCTTCTAGGCTTCTAATCTGCGTGAAAATCAAACCAGATTTCAGTTAAAAAGGCGCGGCAAATTTGTTCATCTCAAATGGTGGGAAGGGGGTTATACCAATTTGAGAGCCTCAACATCCCAAAGCTGAATCTCTGAGCACTGATGTCCAACTGCTAATCTTCCGGCATCAGTGGACCAGGCCACACTTGAAGGGTAATCATTCGCACGAGCTACTTTCAACAGCTTCTGAATAGTTCCATTCTCGGCATTCTGCAGGAAAATCTCTGGTCCCAAAGCAACAGCCAGAAAATTGTTTTTTCCCCAGTCCATGATGTTCAAATAGAAGTCATCTCGTATATTCGGTGCATCCAACGCACTAGCTTCACGCTGCATAAAAATTAGCCTTCATGATTCAGGAGGACAAAAATCATTCACCAATGGAAGCAGCAATAAACAGGAGTCACAAAGCACCAATTCACATTCAGAAAAATTCCATCGGCAGAAATGTGAATGCATTTCATATTGAGCAGCGCTGAAATGTATAAATTTCTATTTTTTGAGAAAAGCTAAAATTGCTGGTATTTTTAAGAATGTGACAATAAGTAAAGAGGCCATGTACCTTGGGGAAGTACCGGTATTGCTTGGCCTTATTTGCATGGTAAATAGCATGATCATCGCTACACCGTAGCTCATCTATATGGCGCATCGATTTTCTACTTGATTTGGGGCTTCCTCTGAAAACTAGCATCTTGAATGGTCTTCCGTCGGAATCCAAAGTCAGATTCTCATCCAACTTCTGTCGGTAAACATCCTGGTCCAAAGAAAAAACCCGATAAATCTGCACATCCATTTGGAGGAATCTAATAAATTCTTCATCATTTTCAGAGTTTAGAAGAGATAATTACATTCAAACTCTGGATTACATTTTAAAGATTTTAACAGGTTCTTCATCCCACAGTACAAATTATTCAAGAATTCAAAAAACCCATCAAAGAAAATCCCAGAAACTACCTGCCACAGCAGTATAACACCCATAAACCCCATACCCTCTACGCAATTTACGAGAGAGAGAGAGAGAGAGAGACTAACATCGAACGGAGTTCTGTTGCGTTCTTGAGTCCGGGTTGTCAACAAAGTGTGGGCTTGATCAAGATCCATCAAACTCCTATTGGGTATAAACCGATCTCCCTAATTTTCCAAAACCAAGAACATCAGTTAAATAAGTTAAAGTATACATATAGAATACAGGAAATTATTGAAGACAAGCGGTATAAATTACCGGGAAATCGTATTCGACAGGACTGCTGCTTAGGCGAGTTGGAGAGTACCAATCGGATTTTATCCTCCGTTCGGCATTTGGATCCATCGTTAATTAGGCCACTCAAAACTGAGAAATCCGAACACAACTGAATCGATCGTTTCTGCTTCTGTTTCCCAGTCTAAAGAAGAGGGAATACGTATCTATGTTGTTTCGCGCGAAAACTCTGTATTCGGTTTCTGTAACGGTCGAATGTCCGTTCGTTGTGAAGCGTCGCGCGTTTTACCGTTTGTTTGTAGTTTCTAATTGGAAATAGAAAATTGGAACTTGGAATTCCCCCCGTTGCCCATGTACTTGAAATTTCTCCACCATAATGGGTATCAAAACAATAGGGCTAGGATGGGGATTATATGTAAGAAATGAATACTGGGAAGATAAACAGTAGTAATTGTGTTTGCCAGATGTTTCTAAAATTATTATGAGATGAATAAATATAACATTACAATCATAGAAAAATTTGCCCGAAAACTAAAAAGATTGGTACTTGGGGTTACTACTGTGCAGCCCGCAATATCCCAGCCTTTTTCTTCCGGATGAGCGGTTTCGATTTCACCTTAAAGACATTTTCATCCAAACCGCTCGTTGTTATTGCATACGCAGCATGAAATCCCCGGGCCTATCAAATAAATAACGAAATCCAAATGTCTTGCCATTATTTGTGTCGTGCACACGCTGCACAATAGCATCCCCTCTTCCAAAAAGATGTGTCCGAAATTGGCGCATGCACATGAATATAAGTCAGTAGATGTGGCATGTGACATTAGACTGTTCTCAAAATATCTATCTTGAATTTGTGCATTTAAAGATGATTTTGATTTTCAAAATTTGTTTCTTCACAAAAAAAAGCAGCACTGAGACCAGGGTTTTCGAATTTTCTGATGGATGGAGTAAGAAAGATCCACATTAAAAGATAACCAAAATCAAAAGTTCTTTAAAGTTAAAAGAATGTTTGTTTAAAAAGTCTTCACATTGGAATAACCAAACTTAAAGAACCTTAAAGAACTAACCAAATTTTGTCACTTGGATAACCAAAACTAACAACCTTTTGCCAATAACCAAATTTAATGGACCCCACATCTACCCAATCAAGTACACCCACCATTACACAAAATGACAAAAACCTTCTCTCTCCTCTCTTAACAATGTTTTCAAAAGTTTAATTTAAAATTTTTTTTTTCTTTTTCAAAAGTTTAATTTTAAAAAACTGGTTTTTTTCAAAAGTTTATTTTAAAAAACTGTTTTTTTCAAAAGTTCATTTTAAAAAACTGTTTTTTTTTTCAAAAATTCCTATTAAAAACTGTTTTTTTCAAAAGTTCTTTTAAAAAAAACTGTTTTTTTTTCAAAAGTTCATTTTAAAAACTGTTTTTTTCAGAAGTTTATTTTTAAAAAATGTTTTTTTTCAAAATTTATTTTTAAAAACTGTTTTTTTTAAACCGTTTTGTACTTAAAGAAAATTCAAAATATTTTTTTAAAAAAATTTCAAAACTATTTTTTGTAGTTTGAAAAAGTAATGTGGCAAGTTTTGTTTATCATTTGAATAAGTGATGGAGGGTGTCCATTATTTTTGGTTATGGACAAAAACACCAATGTGATGGGACATCGGCATTCTTTAAAGAACCTCTAAAAATGGATAACCAAAAACTGTACGGCTTTTTTTTTTATCCAATTTTGGTTAGACCATTGTAGATGCTCTAAAGCATTGCAACAACCCCAAGTCTGTTCAAAACCTAGATCACATTTTTCCATTCTTTTAGTCCTAGAACAAGAGTTCATTGTAAGTACTCTGTATGAAAAAGATGCAGGGCACTAACACTTGTATTAATGATTGTACAAACTACCAATCAAAAAACAATTGTACAAACTCTCTCATTAAGTATAATGGGCCCACATATGATTTGTGGAACTCACAAACTCCATGCCAAAGAGTTTGCACAATTGTTAAGTGTTTGTGATTATAGCAAACCAAACTATATACATGAATCAAATTACTAAACATGCGCTCATGAAACCACCACTAGCATTCGGAAATTCGAATTCCCTTGCAATACATGAAAATGGCCTTAGCCCACCTTGCATTAAGAAAGAAAACAATTACCAAAACCAATATCAGAAAATTCCAATGGAAGACAGATGAAATGAAATCTCCAAAGATACAAAATGACAGAGGTGATCCGATGTGAAGTCCATTAACCGTACAAAGAACAAATGTGTCTCCTCAAACCAGGAAAGAAGGGATCCAACAGCCGCTGCCACCAACCGTGACAACTATAACTACAAAAGACGGGAAAATAAATACAACAGAAACATGCGCTCATAGAGAGAAATTTTGCCAAAACTCTAAAAAAATAAATGGTGATCAGAGATTCAGGCTAATCAGACAAATATTAGTCCTGTTCAGCGAAATCCAAGTCCCGCAACTCCCACGCAGGTTTCCTTTCGTTCTGGACATCCTTTTCTATCCACCCTTGGATCGGTTTGATAATAAAAAAGTACTGTCGGAAAGAGGACAAGCAGAAGAAACCTAGTTAAAGATCCACATCACATATGAGTGATACTCCAACAATAAATGCTTGGAAGCTTACTTGGATTGCCAAAATGATAGGAATAAGTAACTTCCCCCTTTGGTTTGGGTTTGGCCCTTCAATTAGCTTTTTGTCAACCAAAATACTCTTGCTTCCATTTGAAACAGTATCTGCTACTGTTTTGACTAGATTGGGAATCCAAGCAGTCCCGTTCGGAACAATCTGTGACCCGAAGAAAAACAAGTATTGCGTTACCAATAAAAGATTTTAAAATACAGAAGAATGGCAATTTGGATGGCAGAGCGCAAGTTACCAACCTTTTCATCGAAATCATTTTTGTTACATCTCCCACTGTTCTCAACCAAAACAACAGGAAGCGAATAATCCTAGGAGCAGCAACAAAAACAAAGAAAATCAGGTGAAAAAGATATCTGTCAAAATTGAATTACGGAACAAAAGATTGCTAAGAAAATATTTATTATAAAGCAGTCCAACAACAGCTTCCATAACAAAAAAGCAAACCATCTCTGAACAAAACATGGGCTAAATTTCTTGTAATCACATCATGCTAAAGGGGAGAAGCTGCACTGCCAAAAAATTATTTCCCACCGTACTGAAAATGATTCCAAGTTCTCCGAATATCCTCAATCAAGGACCCTCTCTTCTCTCTACCCTCTAGGCATCAGCATACTGCATAGACGCCATAAAAGGGTCCTTGAAATGGTTGGGGCAGGGAGGCAGAGACTAAATTACGTAGCCAGACATAGTTATCCTTATAATGTCATTTTCACGTGGAAAAAAACTTAACTATGACAATTCAACTTTCCAAATCCCTTCAGAGCATGAAGCATAACACCAAGTTGTCTGGATTTACGGAGTTGGACCTTGCCATGAGGGGAATTTTATCCAACTTCAGGGGTATACTAATTGTCGAATCAAATCAAACCCTACCAAAATAGGAAAACCCCATGCAATAATGTCTGTGGATCCATGCAGATCAATGAGTTACCAGACAAAGATTATCCAAAAGAAAAAGGAAATGAATGGCTTTCAATCCAAGTCCAGTAAATGCCACAAGTGAGAGGCACTTAGCACACACCTTCAAAGACACATCAATTCACAAAACGAACACAGAGTTCATTTGGTGGACAATATGAAATAATAGAGAAATAATGGAGAAATATCTACAAAGTATGCTAGAAAGGTAAAATATCTAGGGTGGACAAGTTGAGGCAATATCTGGGCAGAATAAGACAAATGTCACAGATGGGTACCTCTATTTCTCTGTTCTTTATGCGAGCTCCCCCACGAACAACTTTTAGGAGAGCTTCCGATCTTCTAGAGAAGAAATCATCATAATTCAAACCATCTGGAGGAGATAGCTGAGCATGTGTCAGGATGACCAACCCTCTTCGCCATATTTCTTTACCAAAACTATCAGTTATAGCTCTGACAACCTGCTTATCCAAGTTATCCACTCTATACGCATCTAGTCGGTCGACATAAAGCAAAACGTCAATGGTTTTGTTCAAGAGGAACCTGTCAGGACCATCCAAAAACAGTTTAACTCCATTAAAGCATAAGAATAGTTCGTGATTGTGTTTTTTTTTTTTAGGAGTTGAGCTTCGGATTGGCGTATAAATCCCAGGGGAGCACATATTACATTTGGTGGAAACTTTTGCAGAAAAGATTCAATATCTGTCAGATATGAAATCCCACAAAAAGCATGGGGTACATCTATAAAACCTTGGGACGTGTGCTACATAAGTTCCATCATTAAAACTCTGATGGTATTGCATACCAGAGGGATTGTACATCCCTTGACAATTAGTCCAGCTAAACAAACAGGGACTTCGAATACATAAGTTTCCAATGAAAACAAAACCATACAAATAAAATGTATCACAAATAACATCAAACAACTGAAAATTTGAAACCTTAAGAAAATGTGAAGATGATACATACTTCTTTATGAGATCAAGCGCTTGATCATTGACATATCCTCCTTCAACAATTCCTGGAGTGTCGATTATGTTAAATGTAAATCCTTCTTTTGACCGTGAAACCATCACAGGTCTTGGCCCTTCTGACTGCAAAATCATAAGATTTCTATGTTCAAAAACAGGCCAACTGACTCTAGTTATGTAATGACAAACTGAACACATATACCTGGAAAGCACTGACAGCCATTACCCTTTCACCAATGATGGAGTTAACTGTCGAAGATTTTCCAACACCGCCTTTCCCCATCACGAGAATCGTCACGGTGTTTACATTCTACAATAGTAGATGTGCCAAGTAATATTGCACAATGTAATTAGTAAAACCACTAATCTAGTCATAAAAATGGTAATATGTCTAGTTCATCTAGTCATAAAAATGGTAAGATGTCCAGTTATAAAAATGGTAAGATGTCCGGTTATAAAAATGGAAAGATTGGCTCGTCCAGTATCACACTGCCAATCTTTTTCCTTGTTTCACCTCAGTTCCACAAAATAGAAATGACCCAAAGCATCAAAAAGCTACATTGTTTTCTTTTCAATTTCAATTTTATCAAAAGGTGAACTTTCTAGGAATTCTTGGGGTAAAGCACAAAACTTTTCATGAAAAAAATTATAAGCTGTTTTCAGTGAGATAAAAAAAACAAACAAGCCAATTGCAAGCCCTTTATCTTCCAAAAAATTTCGCCTTTCAGAGGAAATATCAAGAAAAAGAGGTCTAACAAAAAAACGCTTTAAAACATCATCTACTCCCCTAAACCCAGAAAACCCATTTAAGTTTGTTTATTTCTATTCTCGATGTGCTTGTTCGTGTTCTAAGCAGATATTAACATGGCCTTCAACTTCAAGAAGTAAATTTAGGTCAAAGGCATAAAAGAGGACCTTGTCCTTGAGTTCTCGAAGCAATTCAAGCATTTTGGTCTGAGTGGCCGGAGGGAACTGCTGAATCCCAGTCCATTCTCGGATTGCTTTAGAATCCATCAACTGCAGTGCACCCGTACAAGAAAACCCAAAATCAACAAAGATAAGTCTAGCAGAATTCTGCTCACAGTTAACATAGGGAACTCCAAAAAAAAAGGTCAAAGATTGAGATAAACCCAAAACCCTAAAAGGGTTTGCGAGTCAAATAGGTAAGGGGAAATTGGAAGAGGAATTTCTTTTACCTGTTAGTTCTCGCTTTCGCTCGGCCGCAATTCAAAGAGATGGGCTTAGATTACGAGGTGAAGAGAAAAGGGTTTTTTAGAGAAACTGAGGTAGAAGCCACCCCTTGGCTAGAACAACAGCAACTGCGAGAATAGGAGACGAGATTGGCCTTATCGTCTTCGGCTGTTGTTGTTGTAGGTTCCCAGCGGCTGTACAGTAAGAAACTAAAAACCCCTCATTTTAAAACCCTGTTTGGCCATTCTCGAATAACTGAGAGCATACCCATCAAATTTAACAAAAATTGGGCAAAATTTAACTTCAAAAAAGTCTTTTATAAATTAACAAGTCATTTTTTTCAAAATTCACAAAATTAGACTCTCTATTTAGGAAGTCATGAGAGAGAATTGTTTTAACCTGTGAATAGTGTCTTAAAGGATTTACTAAATTATTGTAGCAAATTTATAACTTTTGCAGATTTACAAAAAAAAATTGTTGAGTCTGATTTCGGAGTTTATTTCCCCTTTTACTCAACAACTTAGCTATCAGGGGGATTTGTCTCCCCCGATGAGGATGCTCTTATATACAGTATATAAATAGACGAGTTGCACGAATGAGTGTGTAGGTTAGTCTCCCAAAATAATCATTTGATTAAAAGTAATTTTTTTGAATTTTGTCTTTAATTCAATTTTTTCCGAGATTATTAGTTATGTGTTAAATTTTTGTAGATTTTAAAATTGAATATTTTTTTTGGTAAGGTAATTTATTTAAGAAAAACAGAACCAAAGAGCATGGACCAAGGGCATAGCCTTGAAAATCCTACACAACAAAGAGAACCAACAAACGCAACGGAGAACCTACAATTACTCAAGTAAGGGTTCCCCGTTGTGTTTGTTGGTTCTATTTGTTGTGTAGGATTTTAGGAGATATCTGACCAACATTAGCTACAAAGACAATAAAAAAAAAATTATAAATAACCTAATCAACTAACACAACAGAAACAAAACAACGTCAAGATTTGAGCACATGAGTTGTGATCCCCCACTTAGTCAAGACTTGTTGGTTAGCCAAACTATTAGGGAAATCCCTGCAAGAATAGACACACATACGGACCCCATTTGCAACCTCAGCCTGCAAGAATTACAAAGACTTAGAAGAGCCTTTGAAAATCCTACCATGGTGCCCTTGCTCTTTGAGACAAAGTTTAAAAATAAAAAAACCCATAAATAAGTGCCCTTGCTGTTTGAGACGACCCAAGCAACTTATTCGTCAAGACCTTTACAAGTTCGCACAACACCACATCACCCCCTATAACTCTGTCCAGAGACCTTTATAATAGGGGCATTCAACCATACCAGGTTGTTCCAAGGGATGAGAGGATTAGTAGCTTTAACGGCGTTCGAAGCAGAAGACGAGGAAAACACACCAGAAGCATTAGGAAGCCAAACAAGACAATCAGGCACTTGAACATTTGGAGCCAAACTTACTGGTGTATTAGCAATGATAATTTGAGTAACGGTGTTTCGAAGGCGAGGCCATCTCCAAGTAGCATCATGGATAATTGAAGCAACCTTAGCAGATAATGATCTCCCCAAATGGAACACTACTTTGCTGCTAAATTTCTGAAACAAAGGGCCCAATAAGTGCCAATTGTCTAGCCATAAGAAGGAGGACCGTCTATTCCCTATCACCCACTTCATCAAAGGTTGAGCAAAGGGACCAGAGGTTAAAAAAGCTTTTGCATAGTCTAAGAAGCATCTTGGGGAGGAGCCATGTACAAGTAGATAAAAGACGAAAACAAATAAGTAAAAGACGTATTTTTCAGAAAAGTCCAAAAACAAATAGGGAAAAGTCGTAATTTTCTACTTTTGATGATTTTTCTTGTTAAGATGAACTAATAATAATCCGTAAAAAGTTTGAGAGAAAATGTTTTCTAAGGATGATCCTGTTAAAACGTATGGTTACAGAGGCCTATCCAAAAAACAGTACTATGTGGAGTTAATATCAAAACACTAAAAGGTCAACTCAGCCTCTGGCTTAATAGACGTACTATGAACATATCCACCCTTTACCAACTATTACTCCGCCGCTTCTATCCCTTCGCAATTTTTTTAATTAAAAAATAAAAATACTTTCGCACATAATTCTTTTATTTTTTGGGTACAACTATTAATAGAGATCTTTAATTCTATATAAAAATTTTGAAAAATTATGTACTTTAGTATTTTATATTGGTTGTATTGTTGGCTTGTTGAGTTGTTTTGTAATATCATTTGGATAAAAAAATAAAGCACTTTCGTGCATAATTTTTTATATTTTTGAGAAAAAGTACATCACTGATATGTAATTATCATTGTGTCCCTATTCCTGAACAAAAATGATTGTGACACAAACTTTGTACCACAACCCACTCACATGGGATGTGTATCCCGCATGAGCCCTACGTGCAGGTCTCACACCCTATGTGAGTGGGATTGTGGTTGGTTGTTGCACAGAATTTGTGTCACAATCATTATTCTTTACCCAATCGATTTGCACCTATGACTTCATTACTGGACCCACTAAATGCTCAGTTGCCAGCAGCTAATTGGAAGCTTTTTTTTTGCCCCTTCATGGAACCTCCACGCAAATAAGATTCTTTCAAAGTTTGATGACGCAAAATTAACAAGTTTGAAAAAAAAAAAGTTACTTTAAATAAAGACAATAAAAAAAACCAAATAACTTTTGGGAAACTCCCCAAGTTTTTTATTTTTATTTTTAATTTAACAAACTCCAGAAACATGATTGAATTGTTCATGACGTAAATTGATCTCAAATGAGATTAAGCCGATATCGAATAGCTTTGATTTTTCATATGGCATGAGTAGTTGGCAATTTTTTGCAAATATCTAAATTCTTGGAATAACTTACTCCCCATAAATTGCACCATTTTATTTGTGTTCCAATAAACTTTCTAATTTAATGTAATATTCATTCAATTGCTCTTCACTAACACTTTTAGTACTAGCATGACTGTTGTAGTGCGGAAACAAGAAATAAAATGCTGTGTTTTCCCCTTTTTTTATTAGTAACAAAATTGTAATTTTAACCACAATGTGTGTTGAATTATTGGATCACTTAGATCAAAAGAGTATAATAATTCTATCTTCTATTTGCTCCTCTTAGAGCATCGCTAATGACATACTCAAATGTGAATACTCAAATGTCGCCACATCATCTTTTGAGTATTCATTTAATGGATTTCTAAAGTTAGCAATGTGAAGTTTTACAAGGGTTTATTTTTGTCCATAATCAAAAGAGGGAAAAATGTTGGTAGTTTTGAGTATCTAAATGCCAAAATGCCAAAATTTGAGTATTTATAAAAAAATGTTGCTAACTTTGAGTATTTATCCAAATGCCATTGTGAGCCCTTTTTAAGTGTCTAAATACCAAAATTTGAGTATTTTTCTTTTTGAATGTGCCATATATTGAGGATGCTCTTATCTCTAATTTCCTATGGTCTGCTATAAAATCATAATCTTTATGTGTGACTTTTTGATATAGTAACAATGGCAAACACCTAGAAAAAAAAAAAAAACATTATTTGATTCAAATTTTTAGTTTCGAAACCTGGGCCAAACATTATTTGTTTTTAAAATAAAAAACAGAAAGTGCTGAGCACCAATATGAATTTAACATTCAACTTTTGACATGACAACCATCAGATAATTTAATTGTTCCAAACGAAGTAAAAAAATTTAATTAAACTCACCTCAACAACTTATAACACACCTAGAAGCATGTCCCATATTTTTTGTGTGTGTACATAGGAGTACAACAAAACCTACTCTAACCTAATATGTAGCTAGAGAATGAAACCCAACGACCACTCGAATTCAAGACCTTGTTCAGACAAGGGGATGTTATCACTTATCACCTTAGCGACCTCTTTTAATACCTAACTTGAGTTTGACTTTGATCAACTCAGTCAATTTCGGGGTTTGGCTCAATAATTGTGTAACACTCATTTGGAATGCGAAGTTTAGGGTTCAACTCTCATGGACAAGAGGTTAGCCCGTTGTACCAGTAGCCTAACAATACTAATATACTAAGGCTTGGTTTTTCATTTTCTAAAATCAAATGGGTGATTTTAGCAAATGAAGTGGATGGGTGCTAAAATCAAATGGGCCCCATGCTAGAAGCAATTTTAGCAAATGAAAAACTACCCCTAATATCTTATAGTCTAGGAAGATAAAGATAAACTCGAACTATTAATCATTCAAATTAAGAAGGATAGATAAACTCGAACTATTAATCATTCAAATTAAGATGGATAAACACATATTTCAGGTGGTTGTTAGCAACAACTTGAAATTTAACTGTCAACAACTTGAATTAATTTCACCCTTAGAGAAACGAAAAGCCAGAATTAAGATTCATCAAATTGACCCAATACAAAAACCAGAGAGTTGTGAAGAAGAAGACGACGAACAACGAAGCTGTAGTTTGTTGTTCTCATGGACCAATTAGGGGTGTTTCCCTAAGGTGGTTTTTGAAAAAACTAGTTTTTTATGATTTTTAAGTAATGTATTATGCGAATAATATATCTCGATTTTTTAAAATAACAGTTTTTTTTTAGTGAAATACCCCTTAGTTTTATTCCCTAAATCCCCATACTTGGTCTGATAATCACACAGCTCGCTCTCTCTCTCTCTCTCTCTCTCTCTCTCTCTCTCTCCGGCTGCTGCTGCTGCTGCCGCCGCCTAATCTCTCTCGCTGGCTTGATCTTCTTCCAACATCTGATTCGCCGCCTCTGATCGTCGTTCTTAGGTAAGCTCTCTCTGGCCTCTGCTTGCAAATCTAATTAAAATAAAAAAACACACACACACACATGAAACGGTGCTAAGATTTTCCCACACTCCATAGTTACACGTTCCACTCTCTTTCCTTGGACTCCCCATTACGCGTATATATTGTACTACTACAAGTACATCTATTATACTTGCATTCCGACAAAAAGTTTCCTTCGCATAGTTACCCCAAGTCGAATCTCTCGCTTTCCTGCCGAATTGGTAAAGTATCTCCCCTTTGAACTGTAAATCTTTTGTGGGTTCAATTTTTTCGAAGTATACATGGAGTTAAGGAGTTTGGATTCTATTACTTGTATGATTTTAGATATTGATCTTGACACTTAAATTAGTTTATCTTCCACTGGTATGCTTTTAATTTAACCTTTGATCCACAAAATGCAATTTTTTCTCTCTAATTTTTATCTAATTGATGGATTAGATGTCCTGTGAATTTTTTTTCCCTGTTACTCGCCTGCTGAGGTTGTAGGTTTCAACTTTTAGGGCATGCTAGTTTTGGGGGAGCTTTTGTGAACTAGTTGGGATTTAAGGCATGCCAGTTTTGGGGGAGATTTTCGGAAGTAATTGGGATTTAAGACACTGCCTACTTTACAATTTTTGCTTGTATAGCGAATCATGTTGCAGGGGTGTTTCTTGCAGCTCAAGTGCAAAACAATAAGCCAAAAATAACTTTATAGAAGCTGAAGAATCTTTGGTTTGAGTTTTTTGGCTGGTGTTTTTATGCTAATCAGCCTTTACCATAACTTCAGCTGCAAAAAACAACCAGTTCTTATCAATCTGTCACGTACTTCACTGGTGTCGGCTATTGTTTCTTTCATTGTAATAATAGGGTCTTTGGATCAGCTTGTGTGCACTTAAAACTAATTGTCGGCCCTGCTGTTGTGAACACCATTCAACCTTTAGTGGCCCCAAAGTTTGGAATAGTTGGCATTATGGGATTTGTCCTTGCAACCTCTCGGAGTAAGCTCTTGGTTGTTATCTCATGTCCACTTGACCGAACCCCTTTGGGGTTGGTGGTCTTGTTAGTAGTTCATTTCCCTGAATTGGTAGTTCTATCTTCAGGATGGATTGTTCCTTCTTTTGGAAAGAACAACACTCTACCAAGTTATGGACATCCGAATCAATTGGCTTCATTTTGAGTTAGGAAATCCCGTTAAAGAAGGGATAGAAACTTGACGTACGATATTTGCAAGTTCATAGAATTTGCCAAGGATTTTGTTGTTTTTCCCTAATTTTTTAGCAAGTTGTAGTAGTATGATGGGAGCATTTAGTCATCATTATGGACTGTTGAGGCGGATGCTAGGTTGGATTCTTTGGAAGATTGAGGTTAGCTTTAGATCATTGGTTTTGCAAGTCCAAGGAAAGGCTCAGTTTAGCTTTTACTTGGAATCAGTTTGATTAACTCAAGTCTATGCGGTACATTGGCTCCTATAGCTCAAGGAAATGAATTCATCTTTTAAAGCTCATTTTATGTTTGTATGTGGTGATTCCTTTGTTAGGTTTGGGTATTGATGATTATAGCTGTGATGGCCTAGTTTCTCTTTTCTTTTTATTTTTCTTCTTCTCCATTTTCATCCTCTCTTTTTTTGCATTTAGACTTCTCTACATTACCCTGAATGCTAATGTGGATTTGAAATGATATTAAACTAAACCATTAAATGACTACTTGCATTACAAAATGCTCTGTTGGCCTATCAAAAGGTGAATTACTTGGAAGTTGGAACAAAAACCTGTCTAAAAACTTGAACCAATATATGACATTTTGAGATTATATATGAACTAAAACAAAACAATACATGATCACATGTAAAGTGAAGACCCACCATACTCGATACTCTTAGTAGATGAAATGTGCAGTTGACCTTGTACGGGTGAATAGGCTGCATCTTTGGTATAATGAGAATATAATGTAACAACTTTCTCTTTCCATATTTGTTCTATGGGCTTGCCTCAGAATTAGATCTTTTTTCTCGTTGACTTGAATGTAGTTACCAATTTGGTAACAGCAATCTCCATCAAGGACTGGTCACTAAGGATTTGGTTTGAGCCATTTGGAAATTGCATTAGAGTTACAAAAGGTTGATTCCATTTGGTAAACTGGAAATGTAGCATCAAATGTGATAGTACATGTTGAACTTAGATGCTTTATGTTCATGACTACGGTCTCTTCACCCGTTTGTTCTATTACTTTGCCACCTGCTCACTCTAATAAATGTACCATTAAGGCTGATATCGTTATTACTGCAATTTTCATCTTGCATTCTGTTAAGTTTAGACAATTGTACTTGCAAGAGAACACGTACATGGCTTCTTTAGCCACTGCCGAAGCCTGTGACTCAAATGCAGCACTTCTTGCAAGTGGTGATCTGCGTTGTCTGCAGCCAATCTTCCAAATTTACGGGCAGTGTCGGGCTTTCTCAGGTCCGATCGTGACCCTCAAGGTATTCGAAGACAGCGTGTTGGTGAGGGAGGTCCTTGAAACCAGAGGTGATGGCAGAGTTTTGGTCATAGACGGCGGAGGAAGCATGAGATGCTCCTTGGTCGGAGGGAATTTGGTAGTGTTGGCTCAGAATATGGGCTGGGCCGGCATTGTAGTCAATGGTTGCATTAGAGACGTAGATGAAATTAATGGCTGTGATATTGGGGTTCGAGCTTTGGCATCCCATCCCCAGAAATCGAACAAAAAGGGTATTGGTGAAAGGCATGTTCCTATCCATTTTGCAGGGACTTTGATTCGGGACGGAGAATGGTTGTATGCAGATAGTGACGGGATTCTTGTCTCCAAAACCGAGCTATCTGTCTGAAACTTGCTGCAAAGCTGTGGCCGTCAAGATTTTACTCCAGCTGTTGTAATAAAGTGCAATGTGGTTTGAAGATCTCATCTACTAGTGAAGTGTATTTGTAATGAAGTTTATGGAAATCTTAGTTTCCTTATGGTTGTTTGTATGGCATGTTGTTCACTTTTCCTTATTAATTAAATTTTGCATTTTTTTAAAAACTTTATTCTCAAACTACGGCAAACCGCAATTAGCAAACACTTTTTTTAAAACGTGTTTCGAAATCAAAGCTTTTATTATTCCCTTATGCTGACTTAAACAATGATTTGGAGTTAATTGTAATTAACCACAAAAGCATGTTTAAGATACTTTTTTTTTTTTGCCTGTCGAAATAACTTTTAACTGAATGTTCTTCTCAAATAGCCTTACGACACCGACAGTTCAAATTAATGAGTTACCAATTGCACAATTATGTAACATTTCTTGAAGACTATCTGTGATTCATATGCCTTGTAATCCATGAGAACATCTCCAGATACTCTTTTAAGTCTCTATTGGGCTCCCAGCCGCGTTGCGTCCATCACCTTTGTCAATGATGCCTTCGGGACTGCATCTTCTCCAATAACACCTGTGCCGTTTCCCAGTACAGAATTTCAGAAGCTCAGTGGGTGTTGAATTTTTTTTCCTTGGAAATTTTTCTCCACTAACAAGTTATATGATAGGAGTAAATTTTTCCACATTTCAATTTGTTATCCAACAGATGAATTCCTTCCACCTCGATGCAATGCCACAACATCTGTCTGTGACAATCTCATCTTTGAATCAAAGTGGCCCTGAGAGTAGGATCTTTACCAAACTGACAGGCATATTTGCTGTTGTATATTACACACACACACACACACACACACACAAACGCAGCAATTCCATGTGTTATCCCTTCCCAAATTGATGATCGAACAAATTCATGTAAATTGATGATCGAACAAATTCATGTAAATTGGATGCTCATCCCTGCCCAACTCCAGATGCCAAGTTTCAAATATGCCAAAAGCCAAATTTGAACAACGGTAAAGTTAGGCTTTGAGTCATTCACACGCGTGTTAGGCACAGTATCAGTCTCCAAAATTAAACAAATAGTACATGACAACCGAGCATCACAAAATGATCAAGCATTGACACAAACATGATGAACTGAAAATCCTCCCATGTTGAGATGCTCCTCAACATGTACATAAGTTTCAATAAAATTGTGTGTGTGTGTGTGTGTGTGTGTGTGTGTGTGTGTGTGTGTGTGTGTGTGTGTGAGAGAGAGAGAGAGAGAGAGAGAGAGAGTTTAACATAAGTTTCAATCATATAGGTTTCTGTACATGAATACTAGAATTTGGGAGGCCAAGTTGGGTACCACAAGTTGTGACGAAATGCGAAGTAGAGAATAAAACAAACCAACAAGAAAACAAGAGACAAGGATTTACATGGTTCCTCAAAGCACAGAACTCTAGAGGTACGTCTATTGGAAAAAAGCGAGAGGATTCACTAAAAACGGGGAGAAAAACACAGAGCCAACCATACTTGTAACTCTCACTTGAAGCAGCCACACAATATCTAGGGACAAATGTTTGAGGCACAACTTATAAAGCATCAAAAGTCTCACACACACGAAAGAGACACACACAAACCCTAGATATCTCAAATTCTAACTCAAGACTAAACGAATGGAACAACTAAAGAAACTCTAACACACTACATGAAATCTCATGGGGGCTCTATCAAAGAGATTCACTCAAAAAATCCAAACTCTAATAGCCACCAAGACATCTATTTATAAGAAAGTACAAAAAATTAGGTCAAAACCTTCTTTAAAACGCGCAGCCGCACAAATTTGTGCATCGGTGGTCCGGACCAAGAATCGCTAGTCTGGACTACGAAGATAGAAACTCCAAAAACATCCCAAAATCCACTGGTCCGGTCCATACTTCCCTTGGTCTAGACCACAGGTTCAACAAATGGTTTTTCGCACCAATTTTTACACTTTTCTTTGAACGTCTTGAATTCAAGACACATCTTTAACACCAAATTCCAACAATGCTAGTATACATTAGGGGTGAAAGAAAAACCGAAAAACCGATCGATCGGTTCAGTTTTCTATTGGGGAAAAGCTGTGTCGATTGATTTCAGACCGAACCTAACTGAACCAAAAAATTATCGGTTTGGTTTCCTAAAAATTGGTTTGGACCGAACCGAACCGAAAATCATGCCAATTTGGATTGAAATACCCCGAAACCACCTCTATTTGGACCGAAAACCGAAAAAATGATCTTAACCCCCCAAAAACAACAAATCCTAGCCGTCCATCTCAATCCTAACGCAGGAACCGAAAAAACCGAACCACCCTGAATCGATCGGTCCATTGTTTTTTTCTGTCAGGATTGGTTCTTAGCAAAATCACCCCAAACCGATCGGTTCGGTCCGAGACATCCCAAAAACCAAACTGACCGATTTTCACTCTCTAGTATACAAGTATACATGTTCTTTCTCCACCCTTCCCTTCTCCCGCTCTCCCAATTTTTTAGAAATAAATAAATACTCCGTAAATAATCCACAAAATTAGATTAGGGTTTTAACTTTTACCCATAAATAGAAGAACCCTCACCTTTATATCCCTAATTCCCTGTACACTTTGTTTCCCTCCACCCCATTTCTCTTTCCCTTCCCTTTGATCCTCTTCAACTTCCCTCGCTTCTTCAACTTCCAAGTTCAAAATCAGTCACCAGGGAGACCTTGGAATTTACATTTGACCGCTCTTATTTGGGGTTATGGAGTCCAAAACGTCATTGGATATGATCATGTTTATGGTTCCCTCAACCCTTCAGGGCCAGATTAAAGAAAGCACTGAAGATGACATTCTTTCCACTGCTTCTGCTATGCTCAAGTTCCTTCGTCGACTACCCGAATTCAAACATGTAATCTTTACAGAATTACATAGTATATGATACTGATGTTCATATATTGCAGTTTGGGGTTCTTGTTTTTGAAAAAATAACAGCTCTTGTATTTGGATGTTAACCCAATTCGTAATGATGGGTATTACGCCCTACATGTTATTTGTCTCTCTTTTCGTGTTGGAACGTAAGTCACATAATGTGCCACGCGGGAGCGTAAGCGTGATAGCGTCTTCCAGTAAATGTACCAACTACTAAAATTCGTGAGAGCAAGGTTTAGAGCGCAAGTGCAGAGTGAGGATTGAGAGGGAAAGCGGAGTTTACTACTGAAGAATTATGTGGCTAAGGTTGGAACATTGTTTTCTTGGTTTTTTTGGAAGTAAAAGTAACAGCTCTAATAGTTGGGTGTTCAGCCCAATTTCCAGTAATGGGCATTACACTATACGTTATTTGTCTCTTTATTTGTGTTTGACCATTTTGCTTTCATTTTTTTGGAAGATATATAACAGACTGAGCAGTTGAATGTCAAACCCAATTTCCAATGTGTTGGGTTTGTCATTCGACTTGGTTTAAGCTTCACTAAGGGCTAAGGGTCCAGGATTCGACCTGCCAGGTCAGGTAGGGTCCAGGAGGCAGCGCACATGATGGGGGGCCGATGTAACTTTTACTCTTTCTTTATTCGATAGATAGCGGAAACTATTGTGAACTGTGGATGTACTCAACATGTTGTTGAAGATCCATGCAAAATCTCTGTGACTTACATTTCTTGTTTTATGTTCTTGATTATTCTTTTTGGGTTGTGTGTTTGTTGGTATGGCCGAATTCCCAAGGCCATGAAGCACAATGATGGTTGATTTTGTATTTGACAGTCAATTAAGAACTTTGCAGACCCAGAGAGGTTTTTCTACAAGAAGAACATGAAGTATGCTTTAGATTTGAAGAAAAGCGGCAACGATTGCTTCTCCAGAGGACTCTATTGTAAGGCTTTGAGTTTATATTCCCAGGTTAGACATGGTTTTGGTTTTTTCTACCCTATTTCCAAATCTCTGGATTCATGTTGTTATATAGTTCCTGCAATGGAGGAGAGATTCTTTTTGAATAGATAGATAAGTGGTGATTATGTTTATAAAGATTGACGGTATTAGGAATTTGCAGAACTCTAACAGAGTTTATAGGGAACACAATGCATACAATTAATTAATAAATAAAATAATCAAACGCACAATCAAGCAGAATGCTGGATTGATGTGGTTGAATCTGTGACAGAACATATGGGAGAGAGAACTAATATGTATTACTGAATGAATCAAAAGGTTACAACACTCGAGTTTAAATAGAGAAAACCTAGAAATCTATACCTAAAGTAGCGGATTACTGTAAGATATGATTACGCCTAATTTATGCCTTAAATAGAAGATACACAAAGAGATATGATTACACCTAATCTATGCCTTAAATAAAAGATACATTCACAGAATCTATGTGGGCCAGGTCTATCATCATGAACTCTTCTCTACAATTAAGATGAATTCAAGAGAGAGATACTTAAATAAAACAATCGAAATCACAAACAAATAGAATGCCGGATTGATGTGGTTGAATCTATGCGGGCCATGTTCATCGTCATGATCTGCTCTCTACAATGAAGTTGAATTCAAGAGAGAGATACTGAAGTTGCTCTATGATACATTAATTGTTGGATTTTAGTATAAACTTGAACCCACAACAGGTATGGCTAGGTGAAAAGTAATATCAGGCTAGACACATGATAGTTGACAGACCAACAAACTTACTTGGCTTTTCAAAAAAAAAAAAAAAAAAACTTGGAATCGTCCGAGTAGTACCCCTTTTTTGCTTAAGCAAGTAGTAGTTTTTAGTTACATATCAGGAAGGTAATGGAAAAACCAACAAAATCATGCCATTAAATTATTCCCAATCAAATTGGGGTATCTCACATGCCATGTATCATAATGTCCCCTACGTGCTAAATGCTTTTATACTTTGACTAGCTCTATAGCTACGGTACAGAAGTTTGGAAATAAATTCTTTCGCTTTCTCCCATGTCCTTTTGTGCATCATGTGTAATGCAACCCTTGTATAATCCAAAATGAAGAAATTCCACCACCTGTGTTCATCAATGTTCTCGATGTGATATGACCTATTTTCTATTTAATGGCTTTTTTGAAGCTAAATTGCATGGAAACTCCTTTGTATTTTGAAGTATACTAGTTACCTTCACTGAAACTGAAACTTGAATCTTGCTAGATAGGATGAGCTAGGTGTTTAGAGGAGGTTGGTTCTCTATTCTCTTTTGACTGAGTAATGCAAGTTTTGGCCTTGCTTTCCATTTATTTTATAAAATTTGGGCTACATAGCTATGCCTCCACACTACTTTATTACCACGTTAGTTTTGTACGTTGGCAATGACGAGAAGTACATCCATATTTTTTCTCTTCCCATTAACATGTAGTGAGAATTTTGGCTTAGTTGTCATTTTTTTTACCTCTCATATACATTGAACAGGCATTGCGTGTTGCACCAAGTAGTGCTGAGGACGGGGGAAAAAATCTGGTGGCCATGCTATATCTTAATCGTGCACTTGTATTGCTTGTAAGTTGTGCTCATGCATTCGTTTTTATTTCATGTATTCTCACATTGGTTTTGGTATTTACCATCGGAGATATATCTACCTACCTAATGATTAAGTTGGTCATCCATATTGTGCAATATTGATTTTCTTGTTTGGGACTTTGCGTGTACAGACAAGATTTCAGCTAAACACAAGTAGTATTTGTAATTGTCCATGATGAAACCACTCAACTACGTGTCTCTCTATTCATTGGTTTGGTTAATCTTGTTGAATATGCTTGAAAAGAGAGAATCACTGGACTAAAATTGGTCGAATGGTGGTTTTGCCTATTTTGCATTAGCTTCCTAGGGTTTTGGAGATGGTATTTTTCAGTGAAAAGTAAAAGCAGTATTATTATTATTTTTTGATATTGTGCGTTTGTAGTTAGCAAGTTAAAACAGCTGATGTTTCTCCATCGATTCAAGCCTGAGACCTCTCCCATGAGCACTAAGGCACCCTTTCACGACCACTTGGGCTTGAACCCAGGTCTACATCTGTTCCTTTTTGCGGTTTTTTCTTTGGCAGAGTGACTTGTTGCATCTATTGCCTAAGTTGACAGGAGTTTTAAGCCTTTGAGCATCAAATTTTGAGTACCATCGGGATATAGTGACTAAATCATGTTGTTTTCCTGAGAATGAAGAATACTCGCAATTTAATTCTACTTTTGATGAAGCATTTGGGGATAAGCCCCTAAAACTTTATGCAAGAAGAATAAAGAAGGAAAAAATCTGTGATGCTTTTGGAAATTTCTTAGATGCTTGGTATTTCTCTAGATTTAGATCTGGAGGTGAATTATTGGTTCATTATTCCGGGGTCTGGCATGATGCTAAATGCACTATCCACTCCAACATTCCTCAAAACAGTTAAACCCTGTTGTTCATTTGTTACAATTATCTCTGTCCAGTAGAAGAAGTCTTCATATATTGATGGAATCTAAGAGCAAGTGCAGAAGATTAGGCGAAATTTGAGCAAAAAATGCTAGTGAACAGTTTACATTTTTCACTTTAACTACTCACATCTCTTTCCACACTCCAACAACGTTATCTATTTTACCTACCCTACAACAATAACAACAACAACAACAAAACAATAACATAACCCATTTAGTCCCCAATAATTGGGGGTATGGGCGGGGGATGGATAGGAGACAGACCTAACCTTTGGCAATAAAAGAGGGAAAAAATAATATTTTAATATACCTACCTATATTAAAATATTATTTTTTTCCTCTTTTTGTTTTCTACTTCTCCATTACATTTTGTGGTTTTAGAAACAGCCTATCCTTTTGTTTCGCTCTTCTTCTTCCACCAAAACATCCATATCAACTGAAACAGCCATTTCCAGACTATTGAAGGATCCGCCAGTCCAAATTGTTGATGCTCACTGGACCAATTAATTCCATGTATATTGACAGAATTGAACAAATCAGCGAATCAAAACAACTGAAACCCTGATCTTAGAGCAAACCCAGCAAAATTGGCTTGGGCTGTGTGTTAGTGTGTGTGCACGCGAGGGAGAGGGGTGGCTTGGAGGAAAGAGGAGCCTGATTATCATTCAAGCTCCTAGATTTGTTGAGGCCTGATTTACATTGCAAACTCTTACATTTCATAGGAGACCGCCTGGAGAGATGATGAAGAAGAAGACAGTTGGAGGTTTCACCTTGGTTTGGGGTAGAATATGGGGAGAGGACAACTAGGCGTGAGGAGAGAGAAACAATAGTTCAAATTTTACCAAAGCTACAGTTGTTCGGCGCTCGCCCTATGTGGCAATTAAATGTAAAACCCTGAACCTTTTTGCTATTCTGCTGCAGTGATTTTTTTTTTCCTCCTCCATTTTACCTAAAAAGTCAGTAGTAGAGATGCTCCTGCACTTGCTCTAGTACTGATTCGAATATTTGGACACTATGAAAATCAAATGTAGCTTATCCCAGAATAATAAATCAGTGTAGGAATTAAAATGTTGAGCTTGCAATTATTAGTAATGTTTCACTAGAAGCATCAAGTTTTGGTTTGTGCTTACATGGGCTAAACCATATGTTTGATCTTTCCTGTAGAATATGGGTCTTTTGGTGGAGTGCGTACGAGATTGCAATCGGGCTCTTGCAATTTCTCCAAGTTATTCAAAGGTAAGAATGCTTCCATCATTTCACTATGCTTTTGTATATTGCATTTTTATGTGACACACAGATGATGTCATTCCCGACTAGCAAAACGAACCTTTCTGATAAGTTTCATGCTAAATATTTGTGGAACCTGCTATCTATCAGGGAAACTGTTGATTTGAAAAGGAAAAACAGGTAACGGAAGAATTAGAAGACAAGGGAAAAAGTAAAAATAATGGATAGAAGAAGAACAAAAGAAAAGAAGAGTAAACAGCAGAATTTTCTTCTTTTCTTATTGAGCTTTTGTAAATTTGCACGACGGAAATAACCAGGCTTAAAATATGAAAGCGTACTTGGTTTTATTCTGACATTCTCTTCAATTCTACATCCCACACGTTACGTTTACTGTACTTCTTTGATTTGACTGATGATATTCGGGGAGATTGTCCTTTTCTTGAATTCATGTGTTCTACTAGTTGACATCTTGTAATTGGGGTTCTACAATATACATAAATTTCAATGCAGGCGTGGTATAGGAGAGGTAAAGCAAATGCTTCCTTGGAAAATTATGGAGATGCAGTACGTGACCTGCAGGTCGCACTGAACATGGAACAGTCTTTGAACGAAAAGAAGAAGATAGAAAATGAGCTGAAGTCTGTCTCATACCAGCATAAGGATACATTAAGTTCACAGGATAGACCTAATGAGAACAAGTTCGTATTTTTCAGTTTCATATCTTTGTCTACAATTCGTATGGAACATCTCTCTCTCTCTCTCTCTCTCTCTCTCTCTCTCTCTCTCGTTTATTTTGAGCATGATATGTCATTTCTCCTTTGTGGCATCTATATTATATACCTTTGGTGTACTAAACTATTACCAGTCGTTCTGACTTCACATATTTTCCTCAGTGTTCAGTCTGTCCATTTCCTTGTCATACTCAGTACCATTTAATGGAATGGAGAATGGTGCACACAGGCTGGAAGAAAATGATTAGCAGTACGAGAACAACATGGGGATCTATTTACTAAACAAAAGATACCACCTAGGATGTATGATATGGTGTGAGATGGATATAAGCCAGTTAAGTTGTAATCTCATGTGCTTTACTACGTAAAACAAATGCAAATATTGTTATGGAGAATAATTAGTCAAAGACAACCTTGTTAGGTCATGCAGATATTAATGTTAGATCAACTCATCTAATGACACAGAACCCACGTCGCTTCGAACAGATAGGCTCTCGGCTAGATATTTGGTATTGACTAACACTTTGAAACTTGGATTAGGTGAACCGTGGTTGACCGAAATCTCCTTCGAAAGCACAGGATTATCTTCGATAAGGTAGAGAGCACTGCATCTACTTTTATCCTTGGTTGAGGAAAACGTGGGGTGGGTGGCTTGGCCACTACTCCTACCGGTCTGGGGTTATCTCAATGATTATCCACAAATATTTATGAAATTTCCTGGATTAGGGGGAAGGGTTATTTCCCCTACTTGAGGGAACAGCACAACCACACTTTGGTTAGCAATCAATTCATTCAACAGACAGGTCAATCCTTCCATAGGGCCCATGATGCAAGGACATCAAAAGCATTTGAAGATGTACAGCAAAGAGATGTAGTTGAAACACGATTGCAGTTGTTTGATTGTCACCTTAGCAGGGGATGCAGTAATGCCTTTAGTGAGTGAGTGTAGATTGTTTGCAATGATAGAGAAATATATGATTTACTTAATTATAATTTGTGGCGCTAATCTATTTATTTAATTTGGTGTTCACTTCTCTTGGTTCTTATAACGTAGGTCATCTTCTGGGAAAGATGAGCCCCACCAAATAAAAATTGAGTGTGTCTCTACACCAACTAAGGGAAAAGGCATGGCTTCTATGTCTGAGATTCCAAAAGCTTCTTTAATTCACACTGAAGAACCCTATGCTGCGGTAGGAGTTAAAATCTTTCTGATGAGTTAATAAGATACTCTACCTTTCCTGGATATTGACTTGTCTTTTGAGTTGTTTCAGTAGCTTCTTCTAGTACAAATTGTAAGGAATCTGGTTTTGTGAGGGACTTTTATAACCATATTTTAGTATTGGACAAAAATTCTGACCTCTCTAACTATCTGCTGAGTCTCATTCTTTTTCAATTCAATCAGAAAAAAAGGTCACAATAGGAATATATCTTTTGACATTGTGTTACTCGAGACCTTTAAAAATACAGTCATATAACATGAACTTGCATTAGCTCTTTTTTTATTGCTCAAGCCAACTAAGTTAAGAGACGAGGCATTATTTTCTGATAGAAGGCCCATATTATGATGTATGAACTTTTAATGTTTTAGTTAGATATCACTATTTGTTTTCTGGACGCATTTTTTTCTGTCAAATAGTGTGATACATATTGCGTTCTTGTATTATAAGTTTATTCAAGAATCCATTTTTATTTCAGCAGTCTATGCCTTTGCTGATTAGATCCAGGGAATCATATATGCTGGCGTGATTCTTACTTTGCATAGTGATTTGGCAGATCATATTAAAGGAACATCGGGAAACACATTGTCATTTCTGCTTCAATAGACTACCAGCAGATATGATTCCATGTTCATGTTGTGGATCGCCATTGTATTGCTCTGAGCAATGCCTAAAACAAGATGGAGGACAGACAATAGGGAATAACTCAAGAAGTTGCGCTATTCCTGAGACTTTATCAGATGAGCTTAAAAAGCACATTGCAGATATTACCTCAGCCAATGTTTCTGCTTCAGACAACCATCCTTTTTTTGAACATAGACATGAGTGTCATGGTGTACATTGGCCTGCCGTATTCCCTCCTGACGTAGTTCTAGCTGGTAGAATGTTAGTGAAGTCCACAGAGCAAACAGAACATCGTAGCTATCTTTCTAAAACTCCGGTATTTTGTCAGACTACTTTTATCTATTGGCCTATTGTCTCTAGTTAAGCTGTTTGTCTTTTGGTGCACTAAGGTTTCTAACTTGGCATTACATGGTCTTCACTTTCTTCCAGGTTCTTACTCACCATTATGCAGAGTTGTCTCTGGAAAAAAAATTGGAGTTTCATATTTATTCTGTTGCTTTGATATACTGTCTTCAGAACTCTCATCGGTCTGAATTTCCTATCAATGGAGAGACTGTTGCAAAGGTAATTGATGCGCCCTCACTTGCCCATACTCTTCGTGGAAGACTCAGTCATCCTTGTAGAAGCTTCAGGTCCAACCTAAATCATTCGCTAAGACATAACTGGATTTCTATCGGAAACATGCTTAGATACTCTTTGCAAAAATATTCTGTATCCTAATGCATGCAATATTATACGGGTATGAAAGGTCATATATGGATAAAATATGGGATATGGAAAGATCGGATCCCTACACAAGTGAAAGAAAGTATATAAACTTTGTAGCAAAATATTAAACAAATTGTTAACTTCGGGAATAAGTCAAGATAATGCGGATAATGACTTTGTTGGTGTTAAACTAATTCTATGATTTTTTGTTGGAGACAACCCTCATTGTTGTGGAAATGGGTTGCCATGATAACCTCGTAATTATTTGGATTTTCAGTTTCAACTTTAGATTTGTCAGATAATAAACAACCCCACCCTTGGCTTTCTTCTTTAGCCACAGGAGGGGATGCATGCTTCATTGGTTCTTTTCCACTTTCTGTTTTTTACCCCGTTTGTTCTTACAGTTTCTGGGTTTTCCTTTCGGGCTTGAGGTTTGTCCCAAGACCCCCAGCTAGTTTTGGTCGTTACTACTTCACTTTAGCCTTTAGTTAATCATCCAGATCATATTCACTGTGTTCATTTCCTGTTTTTCCACAAAATTTTTTTGAAATGCACTTTTGGGAAATAAAAGTCTCTAGCTGGTGCAACATGCTAAATGGTTTATTAGTCAACTTTGGACCACTTTTCCTGTCAACAGTGGGCCCCCACCAGACTGTCGACTGTTTCTTCTTCGGCTTCACAAAGCACACCTCCCCAAGATACACACAGAGAGAGAGAGAGAGAGAGAGAGAGAGAGCCCACCATGACGACCGACGAGCACCCACCACCACCGGCGACGCCGTTCATCTTGCCTCCTCTCCACCTCCGGCGATCGTTGTCTCCCTCAAACCCAGCCCCATTCAAGAGATACGGAGGGATGGAGGAGGGCGAGTGCCCACCACGACCGGCGAGCACCCATCACCACCTACGAAGCCGTTCATCTCACCTCCTCTCCACCGCCGGCGACCCACCCGAGAACGGAAAGGAGATCTGCTCAGATGTTTAGATCTGCCATTTTATGGTTCCTTATATTTTAACTCCCCTAGCATAAAATCAGTTTAACTAGATATTGCTAAGTGGCTGATTGAATAATATTTCTTGGTCTGAATTTGGTAATTATTCAGACAAATAATTTGATCAAGATTCAAGCACGGATGCTATGTTGTGCAAATCTCTGTTCCGTTCTTCCGCCATTCTGTTCTCTGGTGGGTCGCCGGTGGTGGTTGGGTGCTTTCGGTTGTGGTGGAGGGTGCTCGCCGGTAGTGGTGATGGGCGCTCTCTCTCTCTCTCTCTCTGTTGTATCTTGGGGATGAGAAGAGGGAGAAGAAGGCTGGTAATGAAGGAGAGAGAAAAGCTGAATTAGAACTGAGGGGAGAGAGAGAGAGAGAGAGAGAGAGAGAGAGAGAGAGAGAGAGAGAGAGAGGACTAAAGGAGGAGAGAAGAGAATGAGTCAAACTGTAATAAATAAAAGTTGAGAATATCTAGGTCCCATGAACGAAACATCCATCCGATCACCTCTTTCCGAATTAAATAGTTTTGAAATACAAAATCTACTTGTAGGTTATGAAACGAGCAAAGTGATTTACTCTATTGACAACAGATTGCCGTAAAGAAACTAAGAGCAAATGAAAATGTTCTTCGAGGCTTTTATGCTTTAATGACTCCTTTTCACTTGTTTTTATCATTAAAAACTTCTAGGGTACCCAGGTAAAATTTTTTGATGGTCGCAAAGAAAATCTGAATGCTCTCTCTCTCTCCCCCTCTCTCTCTCTCTCTCACACACACACACATGTATAGAGATTTTGCATTTATTTCTGTCAATGTGTTAATCTTGTAGAATGGGAATCTCTTAGAGTCAAGATAAAACCTGTATGGACGGGAGGTTTTTGTCGAATGTGCGGACATTTAATTGTCATCTGCAGTAAAGTTGTTTTCCTGTTCCTGGATTCAGGTTATCACTCTACTGTCTATGATTACCACGAATTCTATGGCAATTGTTCGTATGGAGTCTCCAGATGTGTATGGCCCAGATTCAATTACTACTTCTGTAGAGCAGGTTTGTTGTGGCTACTTGAATTTTCATCTTTGCCATTCTTGTCTGAGTATCATATTGGTTGGTTCCCTCTCTTTGATGTCTTGTTGTGATGCATATATTAAGCTGATATCCATCTATATTGCTTAATGGCTCATATGGGGAAATAGAAGGTTTGGCATGTTCGTAACTCTAGTATTGTGATATTTGTTAATCGTTTTCTTCTTTCATTGATAATAGTCTCCGTCTGTCATTTCCTTATATTCATATTGCTTATCTACTACAAATCTCCATCACTTCAACCGCTTGTAGTGTATAATTTGACATTGATTAATTGTGCTTTCACATTGTATTGCTTAACTGCTGGAATGAAGAAAGAGGATTGAAGATGCAAAATCTGTATTAGATTCATTCAAGGATCCAACATACACAAAACACGATCATTATGAAAACTAATATCTAGCATTCATGAGCCATGGTAACCAGCTGGGATTAGCTCAGTTGGCCACCCTTGGACATTACCATAGTGGAGGTCAAGGGTCAGGGTCAATCCGTGCCCAAAGAAAAGATTGATTATTTCTTTTCCATTAAGGGTTATTTGTTTTGTTCTTTGTTCCTTTAATGGACTATCACTTGCAACTTATTCCGATTGTGGACTTGTATCCCGATGATGTAATTCACTTATCTGTATTTTTTTCCACCGCTTGTAATAAACAGAAAACATTCAAAAACCAAAAATAGTCATGCAATCCTATGAACATCTCTTATTATTTCCCAGTTCTCAACGGATTTTTCTTTTGGAAGACTGAAAATTGGAATTGATTTGCTGGCTCAAACCGTCTCTTTCCAAACAAACTAAAACTTCTTCAGACCATCTCTCTCCCTAAATTCAGGCACAGAGATACAGAGATCTTGAACAAAATTGTGACGAACAGGAAAAATACTCAAGTAACGACGACTCAGGCTGCCCAGAACGGCAAACTGCAACTCGTTTCTCCACACTAACCAAGGTTAAATTGGGTGAATTCATGAAAAACAAAAGCATTGATACATGAACAACGTAATTCGACAGAAAACCTGATACGCAATCGGAATCAGTTAGGTCTGTGTGTGGATTTCGACTTTTCGGCATCAGTTGTTATTCTAGCACAGTCACAGAGAGAGGGAGAGGGAGAGGGAGGGAGAGAGGGAGGGTGGGAGGGAGGGAGGCTTGACTTTATAAATGCTAAGAGCCTCCCTTCTGCTTGGCTTGCTTTTGTACTAGTCATATTGATCGTCAAGATGCTGCCAAATTATGAAGGAAATTCTTTCTGACTCGACAGAGTTCCTTTTCATTTAACGCATTGAGCCAGGAGTGGCAATCATATTAATGCAAAATTCATCGGTAGAGCCAAAGAGTGTGAACTGTACAGGTTAAATGAAGTAAGAGGCTCCGATGTATAGAGAAGACCTCACCGTTTAAGAAATAAAATTTATGCTCATAATAGAGATATAGATCCATCCGCAGTTCTGATCTTTATCTTTGTTTTCTGTTCAGCCGTTTTTCAATAATGATCAGGATTTCTCTGTGAGAAAAACTTAAGAGTTTAGAGGCACTTGATATCTTTCTCACCAATCTTAAATCAGTTGGAAAACCACCTTCTAGAAGCAAAACCTCTTGTCTTCTTGGGAAGCGTAGTTTTGATATAACCCTGAATCAAGGGTCCTGTATTGTTCCCCCAACCTTGGCTAATTAGAGTATGTCCTTGTTTGATATATTTTCTGCTAAGGCTAGGACACTTTTGGGCTCAATTTTGTTCCTGAGGTAGATTCACAACTTGCATAAAGGTGATTTTAGCCAAATCCTTTGCATGTTGAGAATGGAGTAGGTCCATTGGTTTTTACATTCATATTATTGCTGATCAACAATATTCTAGCATCCAGTTCCCAAACCCTTTGTTGAAGACACCCTACAGGGAAATCATATCACCATACGACCCAAGGACATAGAGTAAAATCATAAACAAATGATCCTGTTTAAGTAAGTTTATGACACATTAAAGCAAAGGACTTCTTCAATTACAGTCCTTCCAAGTCGAGAACTACAATGTGATTGGTTAGGTGTTTGTCATTTTTTTTTTCCCATTTCTGCAGATTGTATTTGAATTAAAAAGGCCTTCTTCCCTAATGTTACTTTTCTCTCACTTTATGCTTTTCTGTAGGTAAGAGTAGCTCAAGCTATTTATTCAGCTGGTAGTATGTTTAACCATTCTTGCCTGCCAAACATTCATGCGTATTTCCTGTCTCGTACTCTCTACGTGCGATCCACGGAATTTGTTGCAGCAGGGTGCCCACTGGAGCTGTCCTATGGTCCACAGGTATACTTAGCCTTGGTAACTTGACCATCTCTTGGATTGATTATAAAGATTTTCATACAACAGTGTTTCAAGCCTTTAAAGAAGACTTGTCTCTAGATGGAGCTGTTGAATTGTGTTTTAAGGACTTTATGAAGACTTTTCTCTAGAGAATTGTGCTCCTTCAAGGGCTATATGAAGACTTTTCTCTAGATTTTGCTGTTGAATATGGATTTGTATGACCTTATTTGGAATTAAGGCATTCCAGTTGGGTATCTACTTTTCAGTTTCGTAATCATTGCCTAGATTGTTTTGTTACATGTGTGTGCCCTTGCCAGAAACTCAAATTGATAATGGTATGGTATCCGGGTCCAAAATGTTTAATTGGACTTTCACCATGTAAATTTATTGCACCTCTAGTCTACCATAAGCTATGTATAGACTCCTGTATTATGCATCAAATGCCCTAAGGCACTTTGTAAACTCCATTTATCCTCGAAAATTAAAGAAATATTTGTAAAAGCTTGCATATTTGGCTTGTCACTGTGATGAAAATTAGATGAATTCAATACTTGGACCCGTCATTGAGTCCATGTAACCTAATAGGCTTGGAACAAACTTGGAAATTTTGGTGAGTGTAGCATGACAGAAATCACTGGAAGTGGCATGGAAAGCTTAACTATCTTGTTCAACTTCTAATGAGGGTTTTTGTTTACAGGTAGGGGAGTGGCTCTGGTACAGCCGCCTCGAACATCTGAAAGACAAATATGCATTTCTATGTCGGTGCAGAGGTTGTACGGAGATAAATTTACCTGACCTTGTGCTGAGTGCTTTTCGGTGTGTCAAACCGGATTGCTTTGGTGTAATCTTAGGTAAAGCCACAGCCCAGTATATAAAATTCGTAATTGACTACGTCCGTGATGTACCTCCAATGTCCAGTTCAGAACCTCACATGCAGGTATTCAACTGAGCAACTAGTATGGTTTTTTTATTGTACAGTAGTGAATTTCATAGTACAAGCTCAAACGTGAAACACACAACTAGTGAATGTCATTTTCTTGATAATAATAAAAAAGTATGCCACTTCTAGAATGTGGACTATATGTTACTCTTTCATAACTCTGAGGTTTCCAATCTTTTGAAGGTTGAAAAGCTAAAAGATGAAGAGATAGATAAAGTGGCTGGCCATGTGTTTGAACTTGCCCGATGCAGTGATCAAATTAAACCTGCGTCTTGTTTGAGATGTGGTTCTTCCCGTGATTTGGATGCTTCATATGCAACAATCGAGGAACCTGGTCCTGATATTGAGAAGTACATTCATCTTATTTCTTTGTAGCTCTTTCTATATTTTGCTTTTCCTTATTTTTTTGGAAAATAGAGGATAAAGATGTACAAATATTGGGGATTGAAGACCCTTTAATGCATAAAGTAAACAACAAAACATGTTAAGGCGTCCAACTCAAAACCAACTGCCAATGAGTGGAGGGGCCTCCTAGGCTCATATACTTAGTTTTGGAGTCTATAAGTAACTAATGTGGGATAAGCTCTGACACTTGCCTGCACATGCGACCTTTGACCCGCATGTGAAGAGGTAAAAAAGATCCATAACATTGGGATCATAATGAGACAAGTTGAACTTAAAGGCACAAATAACGGGGCAATCAATCAAGAGAGTCTTGCCTAAAAGCCTTCAAAAGCCTAGCCTCGATACCATGTTAAAGCATTCAACTCAAAACCAATAGGCAATGAGTAGAGAGGCTGCCCAGGCTAATGTGGGACAAACTCTGAAAAGATATATTAACAACCCATGGCTAACAAAGAGTAAAATTTGACAGCCATTCTACTGTGGTACATATAGAAACCCTGACCACTAGTACTTCTAAGGGAACATTCAAGTCTTCACTCCTGTTATTGGCAATGAATATCTGCAGGGTAGGCCAAAAATTTCTCTCAACTGTAAACACTAACAAAGCTGCAAAATCAAGAAATCATCCATTGAATTACTTTCTACATTCTCCACAAAGATCAAAATCTTGTTTCATTATGTTGATTCAGTTAGATAGGAACAGGAGACATTTCGGGAACGTTTTGGAAGCATTTCAGAAATATTGTGAAGGCGTAGCTGGAACATGATGGAAATGTCGGATGAATTTGGGTTCGTAGAAATCCAACATGTTTCAGTGCATTTCAATGTGCATTGGTACAAACATTGGAATTTTAGGATCCTACAAATTTTTGAATTTTGGTCTCCAAGGAACCTAATTATTTTAGTTGTTTTGCTGGAAACGAAACCGAATTTTGTTCCTTGCGACAAACCAAGGAATAGTAAAATCTCATTTCCTGCTATTTCTGCCCTGTGTAACATAATATTGCTACATTAACAACTTAATTGAGTCTAGATGGCTTGAAGAGGCTAGTGTAGTATGGAAACAAAGCATCTTCCGTAAATGAGACATTTAAATTGGACATCCATAAGAGCAGGTTTTTCCAGGAACTTGAGTTCTGCAGTTGGAAGAGCCAGGAATCGAATTCGGAGGGAGCCAAAATTACGAAAAAAATCTTGGTTCAATGATTTTTCCAAGACTAAACCCAGTCTTTCGAGTTTTTATGGGACGGTTTTGATAAATTGAAAAATGGATCTCGAGTATTATTATCATCATATCATTCGACGAACGTAGTATCAATCATTATTGCACGGTATCGTTCACCATAATTTGGTGTTCTCGAAATGAAAATTATTCTTACTTTTTGATTATTTTTGCAATTTTATATTTTTAACCGTGGGGGTGGGGGCACCTACAGCCCCTACATACATTCGCCTCTGGAGTCTTGAGATCCCATTGAAAGAGAAGATGCACATCTGGGCATACTTCTATGCCATGAGATATGTTTGCACTCACCGAGTCACCGTAAGCATGAATGTAGATGTTTAATTGATTCATATCGGTATATGTGTGCATATAGATATAGCATGTATGCTTACCATTTTTATTGCATCTCATATTGGAATGTTTTGTTGAACAGGTTGGAGCGCGAGATATTTCATGATAAAATTCAAAGTGATACTCTGTCAGATGCTTTGAGAGCTCTTGATGTGCTGAGATCAACGTTGCATCCGTACAACAAGAAAATAGCACAGGTGTGGTTTAGACTTCAAGGAGTCCCTTTCAATTTGCTCACTTTTTGGTTATGAGGGGCAGTTTTTTTTTTGACCATGGGATATGATGAAACTCTTGCATTTCATGTTTGGGTACCTGGGCCCATCCATGTTTTATCTTCCAGCTGCATTTTTCTTGATATTCACATCTTTGGTGATATCTATGCCTGAAAGAAAAGTTTGCATGACCATGTAGATCATTATTTCAGGTGGAGGACAATGTTGCGCATGCATTTTCTTTGGTTGGAGAACTAGAACTAGCACTGGACCATTGTAAGGCATCAATTGAGGTAATTCGTAATTCATCCTTTTGCCATGTCATCCGGTGGAATAATGTTTCTAACTTTCTGCATTGGTACAAGATTAAAAGCTCATTGTGTCTAAATACACAGAACACCGACACATTGGTTTAGCAAGTCCTAACTTGTAGAACAGTCTTGTCCTGTCGTTACATAACTAGATTCATTGTCAGTATGTTCTTTGTGACTGGAGACCTAGTAGTGCCCTTGGTAAATTCTATCCACTTATATTCCATCGATTCGGGAAATTTAGTTTCTATATATTTTTATTTTCTTAACAATGGTCGAGTAAAAAAATTTGATTTGGAATTAATACCTTTGCTGAAATGGCAGATTCTTGAAAAGCACTATGGTCCTAACCACGTTGCTATCGCAAATGAGTTGGTAAAACTTGCATCAATTCAGCTATCCTTGGGTGATCAAAGTGCTGTTGAAATCTCATATCGGGTGGAGGCTATATTTTTGCAGTATTATGGATCTCATGCAAATACCATTTTCCCATTTCTACAAGACCTTAAGACACAAGCTCGCGAACTTGTTCGGTGAAGGTCCATATTCTCTGCGAAGTCCACTGATATACTTGTCTTTTTGCCTTTACTGGATGCCTAAATATTTGTGTTTTGGGTATATTGTAGCTCAGCAGGTTGAACATTCAGTTGAAGTTGTTTCTCCCCACCTATGTTATGGGGGAGAGATGGAGTAATTTTTGTGTGCCTGCTTGTAATGGATGGGCAGTTTTTTACCGACGTTTAGCAGGTAGAAACTAAGAAGTATTAACTAGATTAGTCTTTTGGGTAAGGTCTTTTTGTAGCTTTGTTGGCCTTGGTTGCTTGACTGAACTTGGAACGAATGTATATATATAATCTCAGTGGCTGTTCATTTGCTTGGCTTGGTGAATGGTGAGTTATGAATGATCTATTGCTTTGCGGGCAAAATACATTCTTGTGTATCTGCGATTGCTCTCTCTAATCGCTGACTCAGAGCCATCTCTCTCTCTCTCTCTCCTCTGTGGTTGATGGATCGGGTAGGTATTGCTAGGCTGGGCCCTAAGCACATACCAACCAAGATATCACCTAGGTCCCCAATTGTTCATAGTTTATGCCTGTATTTGAGTCCAGTTGTTTAGAGTTCAGCAGTGAAGGTATGCGTTTGGACCCAAATCTGGCTGAATGCTGATCAACAACTGTTTTTGTGACGTTAAAAAGTTGGTGCTGCGGCGTTTCGAATTCTAACGAATTCTAACCAATGGAGTATTTTTTATGAAAACTTGAATATAAAATATATCAAGACTCCCTACTCCAAATTTATTTTCTATATAGATCTTATTTAATAGATTTCACTTAGTTTATTAGACAAAATTTTAAAATAATAAAAAGTTAATATCAATTATACTAAAATCTATGTACAATTTTTCGAGAGTTATGAAAATGGAAATTCATTTTGGGACTGACTCTAGTATTTTGTTAGATATTATTATGCACTCGTGTAAAATTTTAATATATTTTATCATTGACTTTCTACTAATGAATACATGGACATGAAAGGTACAGATAGGGCCCCCACTAGCAGCTCTGAGATTCTAAGGCCCCAAAATACATCATCAAAAAGAATAGGAATTTCGCTCGGAGATGATCTTTTCCTACGGATCATTCATAAAAAAGGGATTTGCACTGAGCAAATTCCTGCCGTCCATTTTGAGATCCAACGTCTTGGATGCCGTGCACTCTCTATGCCCTCACTAAAAGCATCTTGGATTTAAAATTAAAAATAAAAAAACTGCATGGCATTTGAGCCGTTGGATTTCAAAATGGACGGTAGGAATTTGCTCGGTACAAACTCCCCTTTTTACGGAGGATCCGCAAAAAAGATTCTCTCTTTTGCAAGTAATCCATCAGGCTTGCCGTGCTTGCCGACAGACACTTCCACCGAAGAAGTCAGACTACGGCAAATTGCGATTGCTTTACTCACACTTGCATGGTCCTGTTCAATACATCAGTTATAGTATTCGATGTTAGGGCCAATCATAATCATGCACGACAGTGAATTTACGAGCACTGAGAAATGGAAAATAGTAAGAATTCCCTTAATCGTATTTTGTAGGAGCTATGGCAAACTTTCAAACAGCCAAAAAAAATACCCAAAGAATAAACTGAAACCTAAAATAACTTTTTTTTATGTAGTGGGTAAAACCACATATGAACAAATTGGTCAGCTGCCTCAAGACGAAGTACCAGTTCGTTAATTGTCGCTAAGCTCTGAGCTAGTGGCTATGTAGAGAACAATTATTCCGTGGATGACAATAACACAACATACCTACACTGCATGCAGAAGCAGAGGAGTCTCTCGCAGTCCTCTGTAGCACTTGCCGAAAAAAAGGAAAAAAAAAGGTGGGGGAAGATGAAGAAAGCTGCATTTGCCTGAAGCCGAAGTTCACCAGTATAGAGCCACACACAGGGGTGGAAAGTACTAAACTCTCGTCTAATTTTGCTTATAGCATTAACGAAGCTTCGTCTCACTTGGTTTGCTGCCCCTAAATGCTGAAAGAGAGAAGAATGACCTTGTTGCTGAAACACAAAACATAGTAGAGAATATTGGAATCTATGGACAGTAACGAACAATGAACCACAAAGAAGCGATATATCTGATATTTGCATAGCGGGAACAGAGAGCAGGAGAAAAGACTAACGCTTAAAGGGATAGGATCAAGAAAGTAACCTTTAGACGAAGTGGCAGCAGCCAAGATGTGGTCCTGCATCCTGAGGGAAGAACTCTGAGCACTGAACTTGCTTACATTGGAATGAGCTGAATGTATCATAAATTATTACGATTATCAGTATCACAGTCCAGACTAGGAAAATGTGTCAATAATAATAAAGCGCATATGGTAAACGCAATATCACTAAATAGATTCCTTTTTTTTTTTTCCCCTTTTCAGTCAAAATAGAGAACAAAGAGTATAACAAACAAAGAATGCTCTGAGAATCAATTCTCTTCAGGCTTTTTTAACCATTCAGTAATCGCTCAGGGCCTGCTTGTTTGCTCGGATTTGAGAATTGGATCAGACTATAAACCCAAGGACACTACATGTCCTACCTTTGGTTGAAACTTTTGTACCCCAAATGTCAAGTCTCACAAAAACATGGGATATGTAATAACTTGACAGCTGTGGTATCATGAATTGCATCACTAGAAGTCCGATGTGGTTAGACGTCCTATGAGGTATATCGCTTTACTTTTAGTCCGGACAAAAAGAATGGTACTACATTTCCTAAGACAATTACCAATTACATGAAGTCAGAGTTCAATACTTAACGAGCAGTAAGGATGTAAATCAGGGGGATGAAGTAGACGTACCAGAACGTGCTTCAGGACCAGCTAAATCTTTCTCATAGCTTTCACCCAATGAAGCCTTTTGCTGCCCATAATTCTTTCCATGAAGGGCAGCCATCCTCCGCAAGTTATCAGCATTTTTCTTACTAACAGCTTTGGAATCCTCAGCGTCATCCTCTCCTTCTGAAAACACAGATGGGCTAGACCAACCAGTTAAGTTGGGATCCGCCTTATTCTTTCTAGCAAACTTCAAGAGCCTTTTCAGTCCTTTGGGTGCATCTTTTTGGTAGACCATTGCAGCAGGGTTTTCGGCATTTCCCCACTCCAAAATATCAGTTTCAGAAGTCTCCTCTAGCAGCATTTGTGACAAAGAGTGCCGGACGCGCGGACTTGAAATTGCAACTGGTGCAACATTGGCTGCGGATGAAATTTCGCATCTATTCTCATCTTGTGGAATAGGTAGGTCTTGATGCTCTTCAATTTCTACCCAAGCCGTTGGGGAGATAACTGTTTCTTCTTCAACCTCAGTCTTCAATACAGACTCTGTCACCATCATAAAGCTATTATCAAAATCTGCAATAACTTGTTCTGAGCTCACCGTTTCCTCACATTTCTGTTGGCTAGTTAATTCATGAGTTTCTGGTTCTAAACCAGCATCAGTTTCCACTGCTTCAAATTCCTCCTGCTGCTGCTGACTAACAAAATCAGAAGTGTCGGTAACCACCTCGTTTATCTGGGCTTCAGTTAGATTTTCAGGGTTTTCCAAAGTTTCTTCAGGTTCCTGAGAAAATGCTTTTGTTTTGACGACAACAGGACCAACACCAGGGCCAATACCGGTGCCTTTACGCAGGAAAGGCTTCGACTCCAGTGGCACCACACTGCTCTTCTTTGTTACCTTGCTGTAGAAACTGGGCTTTGCTACAACCACTGAACCATCCTTCCCAGGAGGAGTATGAACTTTTGTTTTTGCAGTTTTCCCATTTTTTGCTGAAGGTTGCTGCTGCTTTTCAGTCACATTTTTTTCCATACTTTTCTTAGCATCATTTGGCCTAGCCTTCACATTTTTGGGCCGCTCTATCAATATTTCCTCCTTTGAGCTAGACCGAGGAACTGATGGTGCTGGCTGGGGTTTTCGACGAGTAGGTGTAGTGCCAGTAGATGGCGTCCCACAAGGAGTTTTAGCTGGTGATATCCCCATAGTGGCTCTTGGTGATGGTGTTGTTGACCATGACTTGCGAATAGTGGGGGAGGGTGATGTCTTAGATAATGCTTTCTTTGTAATAGCAGGTACTGAGGGTTCCTTCTTGGGGTTTGCAGATTGAGTTGCATTCTTGCGTGACTTTTGGGGCTTAGCCAGAGAACTCTTACTGGCAGAGGCCATTACAGTTTTTCTTTCACCAAGAATTTGCTGCGTTGCTCTAAGTTGCGCTTCTTTCTCTGCTAGCTTCCCAGCTGTTTCACTCCTTGTTTTTTCGTCCCTCTTTCCTTTGTACTGGTCAGAAACTCCCCCCCTCTGCTCGCGCGGAACATTTTGGCTTCTGTTGCTACCAGGTGCTATATTCCGATACCTTACAGGCTTACATTCCATCATTTTCATCAGCATCTGATTTAACTCCAGTTCCTTCTGTCGATTCCATTCAGCTGAGGCCGTTAACTTTTCAGTTTTCATCTCTCTTTGGATAACAAGGATTTCTGCTCGACTCCCCACAGGATTAGATGTTGTTTCTTCAAAAGTATCTAAGTGTGCATCCATTTTAGCATCCTCAACAGGGTTGTTCTCTCCTGAAATAAACTCAGGCTCCTCTTTTGCGTCTAACGAGCTCCTTGGAATTTCTCCAGCCTCTGAATGGTCAGAAGTCATTGGAACAGAACTTTCAGAAGCATTTTGTGGGTTGTCTTGGGTGGAACTGTCCCCTGTTCCTGCACTCCATCTTCTCAGTACAGATTTCTTTGTACCGGAAAAGGTGTCTAAAGTTGACCTCCTCTTCTGGACATCCGAAGTTTGATCTTTCTGTTTATTTTCGAAAAGACTGATTGCATCTTGCACGCTTATTCTCCCTACATTGCTGTCTGATTTTTTTGGGGGGCGTTCAGATCCTTCTTCTTCACTACTGTTTGCAGTTGGGTCTCTATTAGAGAATCCCTTATCTCTAGCAGGAAAATAATTGAGGCTCCTAATGTTCAGTGCAGTTGCCCTGCGGGACCCAGATCGCCCAATCTGAACCCTACGCATTGGAGATGCTGACCTTCTAGGTGATGCAGACCTGATGAGAGTCCTACTCCTTTCCACGGTCATTTGATCGTCGTCACTTGAGACAGAAGATTCCTCACTTCCTGTGGAGCTCTGCCGCTCAACCTGGGCAGCTTTTGCTGGGGAGACACCATACTTTACTGGAGTATCTGGGAGTGATGATTTTAGTATCTGAGCATTAGCCTTAGTCTCTCTGTATCTGTCATTTCTTGAATCAACTGTGGCAGGGGACTTCTCATCACTCGGTATCTGGTCCATTTGGCTATGTTCTACGAACTTCCTCAAAGTATTCCTACCAGTAGTGGGAAACAACAAAGGAGTAAATTTCAGTCCTTGCCACTATTCTTAGTCGTTTTTTAAAAAAAAAATTGTCTCAGGAAGTTTTAGAGAAGAAAAAAGAAGAGGAAAATAAGCAGGATTGAAACATGGCACAAAAGCTTCGAGATTCCATACCACTCAAAAACTTAGAAGACGGGTAAACACTAGAATCTTATTTTGTACCGAAGTTACCTCACATCAATAGCTCCAAAATGTTGGGAAAGCTTTTCCATATGAAAGATGTGCTTCGAAGAGCATGTGGCCCCAGCGGCCCGGTTGAAAGCAGTAGCTAATTCTCCTCTTAATGCCTTTAGCCTCAGTTCCATTGCTCTCAGCAATTCATTCCTGTCAGTTTGTAAGATGTAAATTGATACACACCGTGCAGGAAAATTTGATACTAGAAAACAAAACAAACTACGTACGTACTTTGACGCATCAGATGACGCAATCTTAACTTCATCCTGTTATCACCAACATATTAGTTCCAAGGTACAAAACGCAAGCTACAGGAAAATGGAAAAGAAAAAGATACTACCTTCAGCTTTGGTCCCACGGCAGTCAAGTTGGAGCCATCTGTTAGAAAAGGGACACCAACAAGCATTCAACATTTAGTTAAGAAATAACAGGTACAAAAATAAAATAGTAAACAAGAACCTTGTCTATAATGCAAATGAAGGACTCGAAGCATTTAAGAAGTGGGGGAAAAGGTGAACACGTCAAGATTAAGGACACAGGGACAGCTAATGATAAAGATTATGACCACTGGAATTTTAAGCACTTCTTAAGGGCCTTGATACAGCATTGTTTAAGCTTAGGCCTTTGTTATTTTAAGACTTAGTTAATGCACTAAATTTTTAACGTAAATGTTTCCTCTTTGAGATGTCTCCATATGCTTGGTTGTTACTAACACCGGAATTATTCAACAAACATCGCTTTTCTTGCAGCAGTCCTTGATTTGGCTTCTCTTCTTCTCTAGTTTTTCTTCTTCAATCTATTATCCAACACTAGCTGTGCCATCAGCTTGTCTCAATTTGGAAGCGGGTCCATTTAGTTTTTGGCTAAAACACCCAAGTCATGCCAAGTTTACAGAGCAGCATCAATGAACTAACCTCTTGCTCCATCTCCAGTATGATCATTATTATCCTGTGAAACGAATATAATATGCATTTGAGATCAGCACATATTTCAAGGATCAACTAGCCAAAAGACGAATAGATATTTCCCGACTTTGGGTATTTGTAATACATATTACCTTCGTATACAAAGTGAGGTGAAACTTCCTGGCCTCCTCGAGTTGAGTTATCTCATCTTCAATAGCTTTGGCAGTATTTAGTATGTCCGGTGAACCAACAAGAACTAAAAAACTGAGAAATAACCTCAGTATGAGGTAGAATATTAAAGACACACTTATCCTCCAAAAAAGAAAAGCAGAGTGACAACCAAGAAATAGTTTGACAATATCATATATCAACCTGGTTAATGTTGATTTTGTGAACCATTGGCAATTTTCAAGACTTCCGGGTCGTTGAAGTTTGAAATTGGCATTGGATCCTCTTGAAGACAGATCTTTGATTTCAGGGGAGTGCAGAACCAGCTGTCCCAAAAGACCAGACGCTATTGTTTCTACTTTGTTGCCACTGCATACACATGCCTCATATCTACAACAAAATTTCCATGCCCTTTTTAAAACTATTTCAAGATAAATACATGTAAGTCTGGAATCTGAGACAGTAGAAATAACACAGTAATCAGAGGAATACAAATAACAATGACAACAATCGTGGATTGTCATCAGCATTATAGTCACAAAGATACTTTCATGGTTAATAACCATGCTTCGTTATGTTGTTTTAACGTAACCAGTCTTATTTCATGTAGTTAAAGTTAACAACAGTAGATAATAGTTTTATTGCGTATTTGTAAGTTCCTAAATTCATATTTCTAGCAATTAAGAAGGGCTTAATATTTTCCCAAGGCCAACCTGTTTTGGCTATGCCCAAATCAAATTCATCTCTGGTATTCAGTGTATCAACATGCAAAGAACGGTATTTGCTAAACATTATACAACAACTAAAAAACAACTTGACGTTTGCAAACATAGGGGTGTAGAAGAATGTAGCACTTGAACCCATTGTCCCCGTGCAATAAAAAATTAGTAACTGTAAGTACGCATTACTCAGTACCAGTAGAAAATGGTTGCAAGTTAAAGTTTAACCTGTCATGGCTTGGAAATAATTGAAATTCAGCATAATCAAGAGGTGCATTGCCATCAATTGCACCATCCATTTTATCCAGCTTATCTCGATAGCAAAAGAACCTGAAGAAAAATAAAGAACTGAAAAACAGCATTCCTGTTGGCAGTGCTTTCAAACAAAGAACTATTGATTAAGTGAACTAGTCCCGGTTTCATAAGCGAATGCAAATATATCCATACAGAGCTGTTGATGACCTAATTTCGAAAATAAAAGTTAATCATCACTCCCTTTGAAATAAAACAACCACTGATAACCCCAAGGGGTTGGCCAAATGGTCTTGGCCTGGGACTTGGGGGTTTGCTCCCACCTAAGGGCTTAGGGTCGATTCCCCTTGCCAGTAACTCTTGGAAGGGGCTGTAGCAAGGTTTTAAGTAGTAGTAGCGGATTGTGTAGCGGTAGCGGGAGTGTCAAACGATACGTAGCAGGACCGGGTGTCGCGACCGTGAATTTATTTATTTTTTTAAAACTTGGTGCCTAATCATCTGAACTGGCTGTAGCGGTCGTGTAGCAGGTGCAAAATTGGATAAAAACCGATATGTGTTGGGAATTGGCCGATACAGGTGTGAATTTTGAGTAGCACCGGTATAGCAGGGTGTAGCGGTCTCGGAAGTCTGAAAAACTGCTACAAGCAGCCGATAATTAAATGATTGGGTTGTAAGGATTAGTCCGAGGTGCACACAAGCTGGCCTGGGACACCCTGCATTAGCAAAAAATATTATATAAAAAAAAAAAACACTGATTTTTCACTATTCGGACTCCTCAAACCTACTAATCTTTATTTATTTATAACTTTTTAATGATTTCAAAAACTGTCTCATAGAATATTTATCAAATAAGATTCATTTTGCACAAACAATATTATAAATTCATAATTTTGAGAGGTCCGAAAACTGAAAATGGAGAATCATTTTTTGTGACTGTTGGAATAATATATATGCATTTATATACGGATAGATAGATATACATACTAGGCATGTGCACGTATGTCAAATGGTGACGCGCTGGGGGCAAGAAGTGCAAAAGGGATAAATTTTAATGGAAGCAACACTGAACGAAACTGTATTAATAATGCTTTTTTTTTCTTTTTTATTTAAAAGTAGGGGGGAAAAAAACAATGAACAAGTGAATATGGATAAAAAGGTGAAAGAACCACTCCAATAATGCCAATCTAACAACAGTAGTAAAAACAAAAGATGCATCATTTCCACAAACGAACTCAATTCAAAACGATAATTACCAAGCAAAAAACAAACGTCGCTTTCAAGAACAGAGTCAATTCAGTGTCGGTGGGTTAAAATTCCAAAAAGAAAAAACTACCGTACAAGTTCAGATCTAGCCAAAGTGAAGCCTATATCGTTGATTAAATTGGCAATGCGAAGTCGCCGATGGCTGAATCAGAAGCCGAAGCCACTAATCAGTTCGAATTCGGTGCTTTCCGCTTCAAGTACAACCACTGTCCACCTTCCACTACTTCCAACCGACATTCAGAAATACAGAATGTAAGCAAATCGAGACATTCGAACATGAGAGAGAGAGAGAGAGAGAGAGAGAGAGAGAGCAGTGGACGGTGTTTTACCTCGATTGAGATCTCAAATGCAAAATGTCTTTTTCTTCTGATTCCGTATTTCTAGAGAGAGAGACAGAGAGAGAGGCTTTTGGGGGGAGTGAGAGAGAAGGAAGATAAAAAGGGGTGGAACTGTGGAAGGAGAAACACTAGGCCCGTATAGAGCGTTTGATGCTGGCGTGGCAATGACTTGAAATAAAAGAAAAAGACAGGATGATTTTTATATGATTACCGCTCCACGTATTTGAGAATTTTTTTTTTTACAATCAGATGGCCAAATCAGCTTTTAAATATCTCGATTAATTCTGAAATCTAAAAGTAATGACCGGAGATAATCTCCAGTGTTCTCAAAATTTAAAATGATTAATCTCCGTGATATTCGACCGTGAGACTTTATGATGAAGCGCTTATTGTTTTTTATTTGTACCAAGTGTTGCTTCGTGTATTTGAGATTTGTTTAACATAGTTTATTTGAATATACTTATGTCACTCTCATTTACGCATTTAAATATGTAGTGATATTGATTTGAGTTTGATTGATCAACGGACATACGATAAGGTAAACATAGAAAAAAATTTAGATGTGGATGGGGTATCACGCAGAATGCAGATAAATGATTCGAAATTTATCCAAAAACGAAAATCTGACGGATGGTACCGGATTAAAAAGAAAAGGATTAAAAAGAAAAGCAAAATGGGTTTGTCCAGTAAGCTCATTGATTTTTTGACGGCTCGGATCAAGGTGTAAAGGCATTCGTACGTGTTTGTACCCTATCCGCACCTAAAATCTTCTCGTAAACATAGGATAAAGTGGCAGCTGCCTAAAGGTCGGGAAAAAACAAACGTTCAACTTTCGAGTAAGGCTTTGTTTGGCTAAATTGGGGAAAATGGTTTATTGGTTTATTTGGTTTTGTCCTTATTCAATTTTTTTTTGCATTTGTTAGTTTTCGGTCGATTTTTTGAGGTTTCTTGGCTTGTCTCGACGAGAAGAATCTAAAAAGTATAAAATTATTAGCCAAACTTATAGTTTTGTGAATAAAGACAAAAATAAACCAAAATTTGTTGAGGGTATCAGCTGAGCATGGGCAAATTCAAAATTCCTGTTTAGGAAGGAACAAAAATAAACTTGAAAAAACATGGAGAGAGAGAGAGGGAGAGAGAGAGGAGCATATATTAAGCTAGTGATAGAAATATTTATCCTAAAAAAAGGTAAATAGGAGATGATTGGTGAGGGGAAGTGCATCTCGGTAGGCCTCTCTAAATTCGGGTGTTAAATATTCATCCGTTTCAAATTGTTTATTCCTTATACTATTTTTGGATATTTTGAAGTTTTGAATATTTTGAAGTCCTATTTGAAAAGTCAAAACGAAATTTATTTAATTTTTCAAAATAACTCTTTTAGCCACGACAATTATTTCATTCAAAACTTGAGGGTATTGTTTGGAATTAATGAATCTGTTTAATGTGAATGCATTTATTAAATTTGTTATTGTATATCTACTTAAAAAGTTAAAATTCTCAAAAGTGACCAGTAATTTGAAATGAAGGGAGTGTGGGCTAAATGGTGTATTCAAGACAACCATGGGTCTATTGTTTCCTCATGAGGCCCGTTGCAACTCCATTCTTTTAATCACGTTTAGTATAGGTCAGATTGCCCGAGGTTTACGACATCTTCAATATGTCTATTATTTGGCAAATTCTAAATTCAGCCCATTGAGTTGACATTAACGTTTAAAAAATGTATTGATATGTGAAAAATGTATAGAAAAGTGTGAAAATGTATAGAAATGTGTTTGCTTTATTTATCTTTATGTATGCTTATTGTCGGTCTAATAAAAACCCTTATTAGTGTACAAGCAAGAAATGTGTGTTAAGAACTATTGAACAAATATGTGTTTAGGCGTATGCTAGGATGTGTCAAGTTTACCATGTTACGGCTTGATTGGATGTGACATGAAGGGATGACAATTTCCCCATATCTAATGGATACCCGCCCCGCCCACATGGAGACGGGGTTTATGTAAAACATTCTCCAATAGTAGCGGGTATGGTGAGATTTAAAAAATACCCTCTCGGATATGGAGCGAGTATGATTTCGTTATTCCCGCCCCCCAAATCCCCGTACCCAGCTATATATACTCTATATAAATTATACATATGCATATAGGTAGAAAAGAATCTTGAGTATTATTTACTTACAGAAGTAATTACTTGTAGATCAAATCATGTCAATTACTACCAATTAAAAACTACACAATATATTAAGAATATCATTTCAGATTCTAGTTCCTAAAATGACGTTCTTGCTATATTTTGCTCTTTTATTTTATTTTTTAAAATTTATTGGTTTGTTGCTTTATGAAACTTAGAAATTGATGTTTGCTTGGATTGGTTTTTGATTGTAATACTGTTATTTTTGCTATAGTAGTGGTTAAAATAAGATAATTTGAAGTTTTTTACTTTATATTTTGTTGGTTTGAATTATCGGGCTTGCATTTTAGTTTTATTATTGACTTCTTATATATTTTGATGTGGATAAGTGTTTTTTTGAGGAAACCTCAATATCCAACGGAATGTGGGTTTGGTGTTTTATCTAATTAATATCCCCAATGGAGATTGGAGCGAGGATGGTAAAAGACTTTCCAATTGGGGATAAGAGATAGAATAGGGTCCCCTGATTCACACCCTACCCGTTGTCATCCCTAGAAATGAGATTTGGATGGATTAAATAGTGAGAGGAGATAATATACTATGAAATATGAGCCCGCATTAATGGGACATTTATGAATGGTGGATCATTAATAGTACTTGGTTTGAATGGTTTTGTAATAAGGGTGGATAAATAATGTAAAAAAAACTGGCAAATAGCATATTTGCCCTTGTTCATGCACATATTAGATTATGTATTAAATTAATTATATGATTAAAAGCCTAATTATGTACTGTAATTATATTTTTCAACATTGAAGTTATAATAACCCAATCTAACATCGAGACAAAATAAATAAAATATTTTTGAAAAATAATTCAGTTATGAAAACATTTTGTTAAAAAAAAAAATTTGAAAACAATTTTCAAAAAAATGAAATTTTTTAAAACAAAAAAGACATGAAAAACATTTTTTCAAGTCCATAATGCAAGGGTGCTAATTATGGACTACCTAGACCCTATTCATATCTTATACTCCTTTATCCCCTCCCTAATTACCTCCTTACCCTCCATCCCAACACACATCCAACGAGCCATAAATAATACCTCTTCCAATCTAGCCGTTGGTATAAGATCGGAATCACCCCATCGAGGACTAGTGGTCACTCTCGAGTCAACAAAATTGCAACGCACAATCTCTTCCAGACGTGATCGTTAGAACTCCAAACTTACGATGGGTCTCCTTAGAAACTAAGCGATCATGAGTTTTCTATCACCCCATAGAGGTCTAGCGGTCACTGTCGGGCCATCAAGATTACAAAAGCATAAGAGCATCCCATTTGATAGTTCTAGACAACTTTAGTGTAAGATTTTAGAAGTTAACCAAAACAATCATTTTTTTCCTCCATAGTCATTTTTAGGGAGCCACTTTAGGGTCAGATTTTATCATTTTAGAGATGTTGTAGCTGTGGCTTGTACAGTAATGTACATTATGTGGTACCCAAAGAGAGAAAGAAGAGAGAGATAGAGAGAGAAAGAGTGGACTACAAACACACAATAGAGAAGACGAAGATATATGGATGGATCCCATTTCAATTCTTTTTTTTTTATTTTTATAACTTCAACAAATACTAAAAACACCCATAAATATATCTAATGGACAACTTCTTCATCCTCTACCTCAACTCCCTCCCACTTCTCCCACTTTTAACATTTTTTGTCACATAACAAATATTTTTAGCTAGTGTCAAATAAAGATGCTCTACGGAGACATCGACCAAGGTCATCCAACCCACAACCTTTACCACTTAGGAGTGGATAGCAATCATACCTACACTAAGAGCTATTGATCCATCAGTTTAACTGATACATGACCAACTGAGCTACAACCCCGGGTCGCATGAGTTTAGGTTCAAACAACCAGCAATTTTACATCTAGAGAGGGCACATGGTCCTAGTACTCACCTTCCGACCAAAGAGAGGCGTGTCTTAGATTATTAAGGTCACTGCTTGCACGGGCACCAAAAAGGAAGGCAAAATCGTGAAGTGAAAGTTACAAACTGATGCCATCATGCCTTGTAAGTTTGTTACTGTTGCCTTTCCCATCTCAAAAGGAAATCTTCGGTCATAAGCATAGACTTGTTCCTTTACTTGGGTTCTGTACCAATCCAGCGAACAAAACAAAACGAAAACAAAAACAAATACTCCCAAGTTAACATTTTTTCCTTCCTCTCGCAAATCAATTTATGTGCTCATTATCATGCTTCCTTCATTTATAGTCCAGAGCACCTCACTAATGGGCACATAAAAATAACATCTCACTAATTAAGTAAAGATTGAGAATAAAAATAGCAAGTATACGGCTGAATTAGTTTAACAGGCGACCACAAAATGGAACACAGATGCATAAGAACATGTACGAACATTGAAATCTAAAATGCCCAAAGCAGCCATTCATTACTTAAAATATAAGCCTGCAGCTCAATCTACACAGCCTCAAGTTCTAAAGCACATCTACAACAGGGTAGAACATTAAAACATTTCTCAGCTTACACGGGCGCTAAACCCAGATATCCCAAACTGGAGAAAAAGAATAGAAGAAAGAAAAACAATGAATGCAAAGCAACAAGAAACAGATACCACAACTAAAAAGAACATTTTACAGTACAATTTCTGGGTGGTTCTTGCAGCAGGAAGTGGTGGAAGGAATCAACCATTTGGAAGACCAATGTAGAACCTTTAGTTAGACCATACATGGACAAGGCCATGCCTATTCCCCGTATAGATCTCATTACGTTCTTCATCATAGAAGAGAGCTGTGATGTCTTCAAGGGCTTCCACAACTGTGCTCCTAAGCCTAGAAGCTCGGATCCGCTTCTTTGAGCTGCAACTTCTGCCACTAAAACAGCCACTACAACAGCATTTGTCGGTGGGTAAGCTATTGCTTGCTCGTATTTTAGCAAGACATTTTCCGGTTAATATATTGCTGATATTGATAGAACCTGCTGCATGATCAGTGGACAAACTCGTAAGAGGGGACAAAAAAAAGAAGAAGAAATAAATGAAACAAAGCGAGATAGAAACAATGCAGTTCCAATTTAATATAATGACACTTTCAAAAAGCAAAACCAAGGTACAGTCATCACGTTTTACATTAATCAAAAGACAAAGAACAAACCATATTCCATGCAACGGTGATAGCATTCGACATACACACACTAACCAGGTGATGGTCCAATGAGCAAACAAAAATTTCAAAATTTAAAAGGACACCGTGAGAAAACATGACAACAAACTTCAAAAGGCTTTAGCAGCATTACTGTCCATGATCATATAACAGATGATAAAATAAGGTTTCAACTTCTATACACATTCCATAACAAGTACATAATCCACACACCTCTCATTTATAGCCTTTAGATTTGTTGTTCATTTTGGTTCATAACCAATACCACTTGGGGCGTAGGCCGAGTAACTAATAACTACTTCGGCCAAAAAAGGAAAAACCACAGGGACCATAACTAACACCACCATAAGTCATACAACCAAACCACTTTGGTCATAACCAAACATGACTTGGTCCATAACCCAGTGTGATTTGACATCTAGGTGGTCCCATAAGCTCCTAAAACCACCATGTTGAGGCATAAACAATCACATCATATCCAAGACTACTTAATGCCACAACTGGGCAAACAGTACATCTACACAAGGGATGTGTACTACTAGAATTCCCAAGAAACAGATGATGTGCAGGTACAATTCCTAAAGAATATTTCCTCCGTGGCACGCTATGTTAAGTCATAGAACTCTCAGAGGGGGAGTTCATATCAGTGTAACATAGAAAATTATTCTCATTTTACTCTAATTTTACCATTTCCTTCTGATAATGAATCATCTGAATCAGCTTTGCAGTAAGATATTATAAGATCTTGATCACTTGTGATATAGATGTTGTTTGTGTTGCAGTCAGGATGCCACAAGAGGTGATCCTCAAATGAAGTTACGAGCTCCCCACGAAAGTTCCAAACAGCCACTGTTCTGTTCCTAAACGTGAGGAACAACTGATTCTCATACAGAAATATAAATGCTGATGGAGTCATAAACTCAGTTCTACTAACTTCTGTTAGCTCAGAATTGCGGACCTACAAATAAAAAACCAGACATTAGATCCAAATTAAAATGATATTCCAAGACCACTAGAAAGATCCTTACATCAAGAATCTGGAGATTCTCATTTTCTTGCTTGACAAGAAGCTTCTCATTGAACTGTTCAATGAAATCCACCTTCTTATTCCGATGAAGGAGATGGTTGAAAGTTTTGAGCACTGTACCATCCTCAATTGAGAGAATTTTTAGAGGAACATGGCCACTAGCTCTGGTAAAGATCAACAGCATGATCCCTGGACTGTGTTTGAGACCAAGAATAGGGTAAACAACTTAGCAACACGTGCAGATAGGAATACTACCAATACCTACTGACTTTATACATGCACAAATCTCAGTGGGACAAAAAAGACAGAGAGGTTCAACCCAATAAGAGATAGGGATAGCAAGCAACGTTTATAAACAAGTGAATGACAACAAGAACACCTTCTTCTGAACGTATAAAAATTCAACCCATTTATACAATCATGCATTGAGGTATCTATGCAGACACATTAAAGAAAGATTACCTTATCTTGATCTCTTGAACATTCTTGTCTGATATGGAGTACAACATCGTATAGTTTTTCAAATCAAACACCTTGTATATGCTGATAAATAATGGAAACATGTAAATACATCAGAACCATAAAAAAAGATGCACAAAAATCATTCATGGCCATGCATCCACACCAGCATAACTGAAAATTTACCTGTCTTGAGCAGAATAAGTGAGTACTTTCCCATTTACATCATCAAACTCCACAAAACCAGGCCACTTCAGTGACTCGGACTCAAAAAGAGCAAAACCTGCATCTGGCTTACCCCTCTTTATGTACCTGGGAACATTTAATGAGATCTTTCAGTAAGAGAAACACATGACATAGGAACCAGCAATTATGAAAGTATAGCTCACATACTCGATTCTCGTGGTTCTGCATTTCAAAGAACTAAAATTGTCAGAAGCATAAACGGAGACTGTAATAAGAGAATCATTGTTTTTATTGTAAAACAAGCTTCGAATTACTTCATCAGGACTGACATTCAAAAAGCATATCCTCTGGTTAGTCTCTGCATCCAACAATAGACAAGTTATAAGGCTCCTTTCTGCAATATTGGATGACAGAGACAGAAAATAGGGCATGACCACACGTCCTTCGGTCTTTGCAAAAACAGAGAGATGATTATTCGTGAAGGCTCTACCTCGGCTAAATGCTGCACAAACACCAGACTGAGCAAGAGCAAAGACAATGTCATGGGCAGCTACTATTTCAATAATTTTTGACCTCTTTTTGAGAAAGGACAATACCATGCTGCAATGCCCTTTTGGATCATGGGTATCATATTCTACCTGATACAAGGATTCAAACAACGAGTCATCACAGGACAGATTTAAACAACCGATATGACAGACCAGAAGATTTTCTATAATAATCCAGCCAATTATTAGACAAAAAAATTAATACAAAGCCCATCAACTGAGAAATATTCAGGCAAGACGTATTCAAAGTCTCAAAGGTACTGCATTACTGCCAAATATATATAACCTGTCACATAACTTGACCATGGCCTAAATCTTCCTCATACAATTAGATGGCATGTAAGATGCACTGCTTTACCACATTTCCATCATGTTATGCCCTTTGTATCATGATATAATATCACATTTCCATCAAGATGATTCCCACAATACTGAGAGAGTGAAATTATGAACTTGTCCTATGTAACGATCCAGCACTTAGTGGTGGACAGATCTAACCAAAACCATAAAGAAAAAGACTAGGTTACAGGATTTTCATGCACCACAATGGTGGAGTCTAAATATAATTAGGCAGAGTGTCCGTAGACTGCAGCATGTAGCCCAAGCAATTAGGACAAGGTAATGGATGTTAGTTTTGATGGCTTATAGACCAAAGTGTGTCTTGTTTTTTGAAGGACATCATACGGATGGTCCTTTCAATTTTCAGGAAGATATGATAGTGGCAAATCCCAGCATTAGCTTCCCTGACTTCCTGATGTCTAACCTTTGCCCAAGGTTGCCAAATCGTGAATCGAATCGAGAATGTTAACGGTCCTTTCCTGAATCGTGAATCAAATCAAATCATGAATCGCTCCGATTCAGTCAGGATTTCTATAATACGTGGAAACATATGTTTGTTGATTAGGGTAAAATAATATATACTGTAGGTGAAAGTTTTAGAAATCAATAAAAAGCTTACTATGAATGGTGATTTGATAGTAATGTGGAGTGATAGGTAGGCTGCTTCTATTGAAATTTGTGAGAGAAAAGGATTCGCAAATTCTACTTACGGTCCTTTCTATAAAAAGAGTTAAAAAGTACAAAACAAAACCTTAGAAGGTCTTGTATTCCATTTCTTCCTCATTTTCGATTTATTCTCACAATAAATCTCCCTTTCTTATTACCTATAATACATAATGAGAGAGAGTATAAATTTATAAGACTACAGAAGGAGAAAAATAGACAAAAGATGGCATGGAACACTACTAAAGACCTTGAAAAGATATTTTGAACTATTTTCCAACAACAAAAAAACGAAAACAAAAAATGAGTCATGAGAGGAAATTGAAAGTGAATCAAATGCTTCACCGATTCGGGTCAGCAATTCACTTACGATTCACAGCTATTTTCGATTCAGACAGCCTATTTGAATTGATTACCCATTGAATCGTCGTATGATTTGAATCCTGAATCGTACGATTCTAACAACTATGCCTTGCCGCTTGCCTACGATTCATTCAACCCTCGACTCAAACTGAAATAAAGGCGTGGTAAGCCCATAACTGCCATATTAAATGACCATCAATGCAGACCGATTCATTTCTTCTATTTACCAGAATCAATAGCGACCATGTGTTATAGCTTGAGTTAGTGAACTGAAGAGAAGCATTCATTCAGCTCAGGATCAAAGTGAGGTTTTCACATTAGAGGGTTGAGGGACCAAAGTCTTAGAGATAGATAACTGATAAGTCTTAGAAATAGATAAACTGATATCTACTTTTGCGTTTGGGACTGTGGGAGGCATCAAAAAACTTTAGTCTTGCAGTGCACATTGCAATAATATTCCAGTTACATCGCAAAAATTCTACAATAACTTACCTCATAAGACCGGCCCATCTAACTTTAAAAAACATTTTGCTTTTGAGCATATCAGAACTACCAATAAAAAGGGTTCCACTGATAAGCATCAAAACCCTAATTTTTTACTAATGAGCGGTTGGTTCAGTGGTGGAAACTAGACTTGGATGGATAAGTCACAAGTTTGAGTCACATAACCCCTTGCTGGGCTAAACATCCTCCTACCACCACTCACGCGTGGTGAGACCTCAGCTTAAGCGAAGTGGGGTTCCCTACAGTCTACAACTAATGGTGTGATGTGACGGGAATGCAATGTGACAAGGACATACCTGCACTTCGATTTTCTGTACCAAAAAAGAAAAACCCCTAAGTTCCCTATTCCCAACATGAATCACAGACCACAAACACAGTACCAATTATAGCATATGTTTATACTTATAATTGGCGTTTCAGAAAGAGCAAAACAGAACTGAAACGAGAAAGAAAATCGAGACGAACCTGCAATCGAATGTTCCTAAACCGTTCTTGGGCATCGCTCATACTAAAAGCACGGTCGCGCTTCGAACTAATCTCTCTCCGCTGGAGCTTCCTAACGCTGTTTACGAACCCATCCACGCCGCCGCTGCGAGGCCGTTTCTTCGCCACTACCCGCCTGCCACTGCACGGCCGTGGACTCGCACTAATTCTCCTACCCTCCATTTCCCAACCCACCCAATATTTTCACCTGAAGACTCAAACCCAACAATATATGCTTCGTACATGCATATATGCGTGTGTTCAGTGTCGATTCACCAAAAAAAAAGCGCGATCTTGGCTTCAAAGTGCTACCGCATAAGCCCTAGTTCTCAGAACACGCAAAAAAGAAGCTTTTTTTGGCCCTCTCGTGACAGGAAGAAATCTAATTCCCCCTTTATATCGCTCGTTTTTTCTCACTCTGTATGTGGATTTACTTGAGTCAATGTGTATCACTGCCTTCGTTCTGCTCTCTGTCTTTCTCAGTAAAATCTTGAAGCTCTGTGAGAGCAGGGGTGAATGTTTCGCATGTAGTGGGGGAAGACAGGAGTCTAATCCTAGATTTCAAATCCCAGATTGACAATTTTGTAAGGCTCGTTCTATGTACAGCCCTTCATTTCATTTATTCCATGTAACTCACAAAAAAACCTTCTCCAATTTCATTATTATGGGAAGACTAAAATACTTCCAAACTCATCTTTTTTTTACATTCATATCCCGAAATATGTAAACATTTTTAACATATCAATGTTGAAATTTTTCACTTAACCGAAATTTATATGTTTGATTTCACAAATTTCGACATTAAGAAGGTGAAAATATGATTATATTTCGACATGTTATTGTCGAAAACAATAATATTTTATCCACATATATCTAGTTCGACATTCGAAAGTTGAACATAGACATAAATTTCGACATGAGAATGTCGAACATAGATAGGGTCCAATTTTTGAAAATTCGTTCTTCAATATAAATCAACATGTGATTATCGAAAATGAGTGTGTATTTCGACATTTAAAGTATGAAAACTGGTTGCGAGGGTAGTTTGGGTGTATTTTGCGGTTGGATGAAGTAAATTGGTTTGATGAAATTTTAAGTGTGGGTTATTTGAAAAAAATGGGTTACATGGAGTAAATGAAGGGTTGTGAATAGAATCACCTTTTTTTTATAGTGTAAATTACGCATCAAGCTCTCTACTTTAAACTCAAAGTAGAGAATAAACTCCTCCAAACTCTTAAAAATCAGTGTTACCAAACGAACTCACAACTTTGAAAATTTCTTAACTTTTGCTATAATAACTTAACAAATGTGGTGTCCTACTGTTTACTCACCAAAAGAGGAGAATGGGGGGAAGAGTAAAAGTTTGAAATTTTGAATAGAGAATTTGATTCTACGAGTTTTTAATAAAGTGATTTTGCTAAAGTTTGAATACAACCCCTGATTTTGTGAATTTTTTGAAAAAGTGACTTGCTAATTTATAAGGGTCATGCTAACGAGTGCCATAGTGGGTGCAAAAAGTATATTTTTGTGGGTCTCACTTGTACAAAAAAGTACACTTGTATGTTAAATTACACTTAAAGATGTATTTTAAAGTACAAGTATACTTTTAAATTGTATTTTTTTGGTACTTTTAACGGGTGCACTATGACACCCGTTAGCATTTCCCAATTATAAAAGGTGTTTTTGAAGTTACATTTGGTGTCTTTTTTGTTTGTCGGATAAGGATGCTCTAATCCGGTTTTTTGATTTTTTTGTTTTGTCTTTCTTCATTTGTTTTTTTTGCATTTGTTAATTTTGAATCAAGTTTTTGTAGTTTCTGGATTCCGACAAGTATAAATTTATAGTCAAACCAAACATTTTTTTTGAATAAAGTCGAAAATACATGGATTATTGGATTACTTTTGGCTTTATTAAAAAAATTGAGTTTTGACCATAATTATAGTTGTTAGATTCATCTCATCAAGAGGAATCTAGAAACCACAAAATTTTGACGCAAAACTAACAAATGTAAAAAAAAAAAATTGAATAAAGATAAAATGAATAATTCAATACTCCGGATTATGGATTATTTTTCAAAGGAGCCCTTAATATGCGCTGATTTCAACCATTGGGGGTAGCTCATGAGGCGTTTGGGACATCATTTTCAATTTTATGGCGTTTTTTGTTTTGTTTTTTATTACAGTCAAAATGTATTTTGAATCTTATATGAGTTTTTGAGAGAAATGCTTAGAATGCATTTTCCAAAGAATATATTTTGTAGTTCTTTTTGTTAATCAAAATAGAAAAAGTGAAAAGTGGGAAGTTGAAATCTCATTCCAACCTACTTTTGTCTTCTCCTCTAAAATGATAATTTTGTGAATGAGTCTTGAGAGAGTGAGTTATGAGTTTTGTCTCAAATACCCAAAATTAGAAAATGAGAACTTGAAAAGGAGATAAGGGGTCGGCCAAACACCTCTTTACTTTTTGGCTTTTCATTTACAACTTTGTAGTTTTTTGAATTCGGGTCAAAATGTATTTGAATCTGGTAGGGTGTTTTGATGATATGTGTTAGAATTTATTTTACAAGATGAGTAGTGTTTGAGAGATAGGTGATGAAAATGAATTATGAGTTGATTTTTTACCATGTTGCCCTGGTTATTTATTTTGGTATATAATGTGTATAAATAATCTTTAATCAATTTTTTTAAAGGTATTTTGTGAAATTGTTTTCTTTTTGAAGTCTCGAACTTTTTTTAAAATTTTTTTTGTTGGTAATTAGAAAGAGTAAAATAATGATGTGGAATACCGATTATGTTTTTTGGTTTGAAAGTCTTTTTTGTTCTTACTTTATTTTTCTGTAATTAAAAGCCATCAACAATGTTTTTAAGTTTCATTGAAACAAAAAAATAACAATTATGTTATTTTTTACATGTGAAACCCACATCTTCTATTTATTTATTTTTTCTGTTGCTGCCCCACCAAAATATTCACTGTTCGGCCGCGCAAATCAACATTAGCGCCGACTCATTAGGTTTGAAGGGCTGAAATAGACTTATTATTAGATGAGGTTCTCTATGTATTTTGCATTACAAAGTTTTTCAACACATATCTTCATAAAAAAACCATTATAACTTAAAATATTTATCATTGCACAAATTTAAATATATAGTCATCCAACAATAAACAACCATTACAATATATAAGAGGCCAACATGTTTGGGGCTCCTAGTTTTTACATTATTGAATGGGCCCGAAGCGGTGACTTCATTGACTTATGTCATGAGTCAAACTTGATCGACATTTTGGGGGGTGTTTGGCTCATTGCTTTTCACATTTTCATTTTCATGTTTTTTGGTTTTGGTTGTTTGGGAGAGATGAAAGAGAAATCATTTTTCCAAAATTCATTCTCCAATTTGATGAAAGGAGAGGAGAAGTTAAAAGTAAGTTGAGAGTCTTTTTGACTTCTCATTTTACACTTTTCTCATTTTGATTAATAAAAGAGAAATTTATCGAAATAGTCCATCTAGTTTCACCCCTGTCTCGATTTCGTTCCTCTATTTTTAATTTCACTCTAACGAACCTTGTAGTTTCAATTTTGATCGAATTAGGTGCAATCGATAACGGATGTTTGCAAAGATGAGAGAAATCCCAATTTGAGTTTTTTTTTGGGGTAAAAGCGTGGTTTTTACCCATCCTTTTTCTTCCCCAATTTGTAACCCTAACCCTAATCCGGCTGTGTTTAGATGGGTTTTGAAAATAAAATTGAGAAGAATTTTTTAGATAATGTTTGGTTAAGTTTTTAAAAATAAAAATAATGAGATAATGATTAGAGAGAGAGAGAAAGAAATGAAATTATAAGGTAATGAGTGGAGAGATAATTTTTTTGAAAAGAAAGAATCTTTTGGGAAATTTTTTTTGAAAATGGGAAAAGAGGGGAAGTGAACAAGGTTCCTTTTTTTACCCATCCTTTTTCTTCCCCAATTTGCAACCCTAACCCTAATCCGGCTGTGTTTAGATGGGTTTTGAAAATAAAATTGAGAAGAATTTTTTAGATAATGTTTGGTTAAGTTTTTAAAAATAAAAATAATGAGATAATGATTAGAGAGAGAGAGAAAGAAATGAAATTATAAGGTAATGAGTGGAGAGATAATTTTTTTGAAAAGAAAGAATCTTTTGGAAATTTTTTTTTGAAAATGGGAAAAGAGGGGAAGTGAACAAGGTTCCTTTGCCAAAAAAAAAATTCAGAATATATTGTGGAATTACAAAAATAAATTGATCCAAAAGGGTTGCACGATGCTACTTTTCCATTTCCATTTCCACCAGGGGTTTCATCTTCCCCACATCTGCCTTCTTGTTTCACTGGTTCTATTCCGAAGGAGGAAAAACAACAGAGCAAAGATTTGATTTGTGGAGAGCCAAAGCATCATCACGGTTACAACTTACGAAAGCAGATTCATCATCACTACCAATTGAACACAATTGATTTGTGTTTTTATCGATTTGTAATTCTATCGATTTGTGTTTTTATCAATTTTTAATTCTATTGATTTGTGTTTTTGTTGATTTGTAATTTAACAACACTAAATGCAGCGGGAGAGAGTAATTCTATCGATTTTTTTTTTGCTTCGTGCAAAGGAAAATGGTTAGGGTTAGTGTTACATAATGGGGAAGAAGGAGGACGGGTAAAAAGTAGGGCTGCACAAAAAAATTGGTGAACCGTGAATCCGGTCCGGACCGAACCGATCCGTGCGTTTTGGATTTTAACCGTGGATTAATGGTCCGGACATGGATTGAAAAAATAGTAAACTGTGACTCGCGGTCCGGACACGAATTTTGATTTCGAAACCGTGGATTAACCGATCCGGACTGTGAGATTTTTATTATATATAATTTTTAAAAATATATATATATATCTATATACACACATAATTTTGCACAAACTTCTACTACACAAACTAGGGGGTAAACTGTGATCTCTTTCAAAACTTGGATGTGTATTTTTATTGATGACCCATTAGTGTGAGATTCCAACGAAAACATCTTCTCTAATTAGCTACGGGAGCTCTTTACTTTGATTTCCTATTGTTTCAAGTTGATGTGTTAGTTTCAAAATAGGAATTAGTTGTAACAAACTACTGTGTTTGTGAACTTGTGGTGTCCTTAGTATTTATAGAATTTGAATAATGTAGTTTGGGATGCTTCTTGATTTATTTTTATGCCAAATTACAACTACTATAAATAATAATGTCTTATATAACATGTAATCCGTGGATAAAACCGGAACCGATCCGTGACTCGCGGATTGGATTGGAACCGAACCGTGAGACTTTTGGTCCGGACACGGATTGTATTTTCTAAAAACCGTGACTCGTGGATTAGGATTGGATTCATGCCAATCCGATCCGATCCGGACCGTGTACACCCCTAGTAAAAAAGCCTATTCCCTCCCCAAAAAAAAAAAACCCAAATTGGGATTTCCGCCATCTTTACAAACGTCTACTATCGATTGGATCTAATTCAACCAAAATTAAAACTACAGGGTTCGTTAGAGTGAAATTGAAAATAGAGAGATGAAATTGAGACCGAGGTGAAACTAGAGGACCATTTTGATAAATTTCCCCTTAATAAAAAGACCTACATAATGTATTCTACACATCTCTCAAACATCACTCTTAATAGATTCAAAAAACACACAGACCATAATCCAAAGAGCGAAAAAGTTAAAAATAAAAAGCTGAAAATGAGGCTAGTTGTGAAAAAACAAATTTTGGTGGGTTAAGTATGAGGGTTTTTGGGATCGAAAATTAGGGAGGGTAACATTGTCTTTATGCAAATGTATTTTAAAAGAATGTAAAAATGAGAACCAAAAAGCTCCTCCTACCTTCTTTCTCGCTTCTCTCCTCTAAATAACAATTTAGAAAAATCATTTTAGGAAAATGAGTTTTGTGTTGCCCATGCCAAACATCCAAGAGTTGAAAATGAGAGAATCAAAATGCAAAAAGTAGGGAGCCAAACACCTAGGGACAGATCAAGGGGGGTCACCTAGGGCATGTGCCTTGTTAACCCCTCTAAAAATTCAAAAAAAAAAGGAGATAAATTAATATTATATATTTAGCTTAATTATGTAATATAACGCTATATTTAACATGCACACTAATATGTATCTCAAAAATAAAAATGTAGAATCAATTATGTGCTTCAATTTTCGTTAGCTGTTTCATTTATAATTATTGATTTACAGTATAATTTATTTGTTTATTTGAAAATTTATCTTTTGATTTTCATTATTTTTAACCATTGTGGAGAAGTATTTTTTAAAAAATCATTAATAAACCATCTTGATGATTCTAATGACTTTTCAATGTAAACCATGCTCTAAAAGTTTCATCTAAGATTGTGTGCTCATTTTTTTTGTCCCTTTTTTAAATATAAAAAGTATGCTTTATATACTTTATAGTCCACAATAATTTATTACTTTCGCAAGATCGTTGAGTAGAAAAAAATTGTACGATTATAATTAATAAGGTGCCCCCCTCCCCCAGGTTGGATTTCTGGATCCGTAATTGCAAACACTTAGTTGGTCAGGGCTCTTACATCTTACTAAAAGGTTAGGAGTTTGAATCTCCCTACCTTCATGTAGGCGCTTTTCCTTTCTTAGTTTCTACCTTATGGACTTATTTCTTGTATTGGTTAAGTTGTCGAACTTGGTTGTCTCATAGACTCTCACAATTGATGTAGTGTCTCGAGCTTGAACTTTGTACTTCATATGTGATGTAATTGATCTCTTCTGTCAATCAACACAAAAAAGCCCACATTTCCATAATAAGTCACTTTATTTATTTTTTACCTCAAGTTTTGTGCATTATTAGTTTGTCTCTATTATATAAAAAAAAATGTGATAGCAACTCTCAATTTTTTGAATAAAGACAAAAATAAGTAAAAAAAAATTGTCTTTTCAACTTGTTGTTTTTATTCAAAAAAAAATTGAATTTACATCATAATTTTTATTTTAGGTTCTTTTAATTAAGATGAACCAATAATAGAAATTAAAAAAAAACTAAAGAAAAATTATGTAACGCAAAAAAATTAAATAAAGGCTAAAAAATAAGTGGTAGTTGACCATTTTTTTTTTTTTTTTTTGGTTGGGTTTGGAAGCATAATAGCATATGGTTATTTTGTTTTAAATTTTCCTCTTCAGGGGACCTAAATTGGCTAACTTTTCGAATCAAAATAATAACATATAGATTGGCTTATGAATATTATGATAAATAAAAAATATCAAAAAAAATTACTAGACAAAAAGTTTAGGAGAATAGAGTTTATGTATATGTAATCGTATTATCCAACTGGTAGATATAAATGGTCAATCTTATTTTGTGACGAGAAACCTCTTCGTCCTTATCTTACTTAGATGAAGATCTAGCTATGCATTACAAAATTCCAAATACTATTAAGTTACCGTCCACAAGTCATGTTAGCCTATTAGGTAATTACAAGCGTTATTTAGTTAGGTCATGTTTAATACACTAAAAATTAAAGAGTTATAAAAGCAAACATTATTGCCTCCCTTGTCCAATTACTCTATGTAACATGCACACAGATATTACAATAATGCTAGTAACATACCACTCTACCACAACATTAAACACATTAGTTTGCGTGGTAGCATTTCTACTAGGTCTTTTTATTTCCTTTCTATGTCATCATCATATTATCTATCTATGATAATGCGACTCTTTGCACCAAGCCAACCGCTCTTTGAACAAATGTTAAATATTCGAAGAACAAATTTTAAATGGCTAATAAACCTAAATAATCAGCACTAGATAAGGCAGTGATGTACGTGCATATCCAAATACCTTTATGGCCCATTTGTTAATGAGATATTTGGAGTAGAGAAGAGGAATATAATAACCGGAGATAAAAATGTGGATATAGTTGGAGGTTATCATTTTAGAAGGGGGATAAAAAATTACTAGGTTTGTTTAGTTACTAGGTTTCTTAAAACAAAGTGTTGACTCGATTAACTCCCTTTAATTTTGGCCTGCATGTTCAAAAATCAACCTCTTTCCTTCCAAAAATTTGCAAGGTTTTACTTTTGTGTTTCTGTTTCTCCAAATGCTTGAGAAGAGACCATACCAAACAGCTCTTAACACAAATTTCACAAATTTACAATCTTTTCTGTTTTATTAACGTAGGATTACAAATTTACGATCTTTTTTTTTTTTTTTTTTATGTGTACAACTCTGTGTGTGTGTTTGTGTGTATACTACAAGTTTGGTTGGATATTATCACCTTGTTCGGATGGGTTCTTGGGAACCCAAGCCCCAATTTAAATAGTAGGCCCCCTTTTCAAATTAGTGAATTTTCTCTCTCTTACCCATTTTGGGAAAAACTCTTCTAGTGTACAAATTGTGCACAAATGAGCCGGTGGGATCTACTTTAGAGTCTCATACAAATGATCAAAGCCGTTCATCAACTTTAAAATAAATAATTTTGATTAGACAACAAGAAAATTTGCTCAATCTAAAAACTTTAAATATTTGATCCAATCATTCAATTTTCATTCAAAATTTAGAATCCTAAAACAAGAAGAAATTTTAAATAAAAGTTAACTAATTAGATCAAGTAGCTATAAAAATTTGACTGAGCTAATTTTTTTCAAAGCGACTTAAAAATTTATTTTAAAGTTGATGAATGGTTTGGATCATTTTATGAGACTCCAAAAATGGACCTTACTGACTCATTTGTGCACAATTCGTAAACTAGGAGACTTTTTCCCAAAATGGGAAAGAGAGAGAAATTTGACTGATTTGAAAAGGGGGTCCACTGTTTAAATTGGGGCCTGGATTCTCAAGAACCCATCCGAACAAGGCCATCATTTTCTCACTCTATTAAGCCCATTTCAATGTTTTCAAGACCAATGATTAATCTTAAGGCCCACATATGAACCAAAACCCATAAAAGGCCCAAGAGGAGACCAAACACGAGCCCAAATTTCAGCCTAAAACAAAACTGTCGGCTCCAACACAAAATTTAGCGGCTGCCATGTTTGATATTTGAAAACTAGCAGCCGCCATCTTTTTTTTTTTTAGAATACATACAATTTCTGTAGCTCGAAGCATGGGCCAAGTACGGAGGTTTATGAGCTTCCCAACCAATTTACGTGAAACATTCGTTCGTTGATACCCCCATTTTATCTTACCGTTCTGGATTAATTGAAAAATGCCTATTATTTGAAGTCCGATGTGATGAGTCATGTAAAAAGGCATTTTTTGTTTTTTGGCACTTCAATCAAAATGATCCGCGGGTCGTTGGTCATCAAAGCCCATTAATTTTAAGAATCGGCAACCTCACCATGGTGCTTTGCGCTGCCACGAGAAAAATAACATGTTGCGGATCTCATCAATCATACATTGTCGACCTTTCATGCAATATAGTATACTGAGAAACCTAAGGATCATGCACTGAGTTCTGTGGGAAGAGCGCCCCATTGAACAGTGTGCCCGAAGACAAGATGATTAATTTCTTTGTAACTATCGCACATGTAGGTGTCCGAAGGCCATTTTTTTCCTTAAAAAATGCTTGTGACACACACATTTACCAAAAAAGTTCAAAATGCTCAATATTGGCAAATATGGCGGCACCGGAGACCCGAAGACTCATTTGATTAACTATGTCGAAAGTCTAATGCCAATAAGAACTGTGCAGAAACTTGGATCCCTCCAAGAAAAGAACTTGGGACGACATTGGACATGCCTTCATTAACATTAGAGTTTTGGCACAGTTCATTAAATGGGTCTTCGGGTCTCCGATGCCGTCAAATTTGTCAACATCAGGTCTTCAGGTCTCCGATGCCGTCAAATTTGTCAACATTGGGCATTTTGAAATTTTTAAGTAACTTGATACTGGGAACAATGCATAGTTTATCTATGTCAACCATTTGGGTTCCCAATTCCTTAGATTGGATGACAGTGCGTTTTAACTCCTCAATCTGATCTTGAAGGGTTTTATATTTGTCGGCTGCTGGCTGTTCAACATTTTAGTAGCGTGGGACTTCTACATTTTGCCTGGCTGGCTGTGGTTCTTCCTCACACCAGTCATCTTCATAAGGTGGGTTTGTCCTTTCGTTATTAAATGGGGTTCTGTTCCACGGTGGAGATTTTCTAGCATGAGCAGGATTAAGGTTTTGATTAAATTTCCCACGTCTTCTATGGATTTTTGCATTGCTACGACCATGTTTGTCCTCATCTTCCCTATCTCATTATCTCGCTCAACCATTTTTGTAACAGGTTCAGAAACTAGAGTGGAGATTGGAACATGATTTGGAATAGGCATATCAACTAATAAGGAAACTGACAAGGAAATGTACCAAGTGTCAAAAACGGGACCAAGACTATTTTTATTTTTTTTAACAATGAAAAAGTTTAATGACTGCAAATGTCCTTAGTGACTGCCTTTTTTTTTTTTTTGTGAAAATAACCTCCTCCTCTGATCGGATGAAAAATATTAACGGGTTAGCCGAAAAATGACCTTTGAATACTTTATAACTGCCCCAATATATTTTTAAAATTTAGAAATTTTAAGAAATTCTAATTTTCCCTCTTTTATTTCTCCTTTTTGTTTATATTTTTTTGAAAATGTCATTTTCATCATACTAAAAGAAAAGGAAAGAAAATGAAAATCAAAAAGTAAAAGGAGATGAAAAATGATTGTCCTTTTTTTGATTTTCTTTTTTCTTTTTTTGTGGTGGATTAAAAAATCAGGATTTTGTTAAAATGACTTAAAATCAACTAAAAAGACAAAAGAAAATGAGAATACAACAATAACATAATCCATCTAATCCCCAATCTTTGGGGGTATGGAGGGAGGATGATCGGAGACAGACTTAACCTTTGATAATATGAACAAAGTGATTGCTCTTAAAATGTCTATTTATAATAAAAAGGTTAAAAATCACTTAGATCCCCTCATCTATCACTCATCCACACATAATACCTTTTATCTTTAAAACTTATCAACCACGGTCCCTCATCTTTCAACTTATATCACTTAGCACCTTTCGTTACTTTTCCATTTGTTTTTCTATTAGATGTTGTGAATTTCCATCCAAATCAATATTTTTAAGTCACATTTTGCTCCTTCTCTTTTTTTTCCTCTCACCTCTATAACCAGGAACCCTCTTGCGCCTCTCTTCCACATCACCACTAGAAAACCTTCTTCTTCTCTCCTCTATCATTAGAAAACCCTCATCTCTCCTCTTCTTCTATTCCCCCTTAGGAATTCTGTAAAATTGTACTATACATGTTCAATCCATATCTCAATTCAATTCTTCTATTCCTCCTTAGGCAATTAGGAAGAGGATTTTGAACATGGAAAGTACAAATACAAGAACGAGGTTTAAAGTGAAGAATGAGGCTTAGAACAAGGGATTTTAGGCTAGAACTCTTGTGGTTTTTTTTTTTGTTACGGGATTTGTTGTGTGCAGAAGATTAGAGCTTCAGGTGCCTTTTATAGGCCTAAGAATTATCTAGTAGTAAATGTTTAACCTAAATCGGTTGAGGAAGCTCATAAACTTCCATACATGGCCCATTCTCCGAGTTGCAGAAATTGTCTATTTTCTGGAAAAAAAAACTTGGCGGCTGCCGCTTTTGAAGTTGGTTGCCACTATTTTTAAAGTTAGCAGCCGCTATATTAAAAATTGGCGACTCCCACTTTTTCGAAAGTCAAACATGGCGACTGCCAACTTTTGTGTTGGCACCGACATTTTGTTTTGGGCTGAAACTTGGGCTCATGTTTGGGGTTTGTCTTGGGCACTTTTAAGGGCTTTGGTTTATATGTGGGGGTTGGGGATAATTATCGGCTTGGAAACATTGAAATGGGCTTAATGGATTGGGAAAATGATAAAATCCAGTTACCCAAAACATTAATCAAGCAAAGCAAATTTCTTGCCATTGTTAACATTTTTCATCAATGGGACAAGTCAGAGAATTTTGCTTAAGAATTACGAATAATCAAATTTGGGGTGTCAAACAGATATATAGATATTTGGGAATATCATATCCGAGTGGAAAAACACACACACACACATGGTATACAACACCTGGATCTCTATATCTGGGTCCTAGCAATGGCTATATTCGGCTCCGACATCCTTCTAACAAGCTGCTCGTTAAGTTTTTAAATTTGTAACTTATGACATGTTATTGTAACTTTGAAGACGTATATATAGTAAGGCCATCTCCAACAGCCTCTCCATCACTCCGGCGAAGTCAAGATAGTGAGCCAAAGCACCATTTCCAGCTACCAACAGCCTCGCCATCAACCTCTCCAAGAAACCATTCGCTACAGTGACTCATTGGGGTGGGCGAGACACTGTAGCCCTCGTTTATCTCTCTCTCCCGCCGTCGTCCTTTTCACCGGAGTTGCAAAATCGACGACGATTCTTAAACTTGGTCCTAAAATCGTTTTAACACCATGGGCTTGTAGCTCTTGTCCAGACGATCACAAATATGCAAAACCCCGTCGCCGGAGGCGTACTGTGCCTACCGCACGTGCCAGAAAAGTGAAGTGCGTGCACGCAAGTGAGATCTACTCGCGGCGCTTGTGATGCACGCGCCCATGCGGCGCAGAAGAAGAAGACGCGTGTTTATTTTTTATTTTTTATTTTCATAAATAAAATGGCTAGTCTGCTGCATCGTACCCATGCTCCAAGCTAGCCAAAGCACATTTTTCTTGCCAAAATGGCTAAGAAAATGCTTAAGCTGTTAGAGATGGTCTTATAAATGGGTTATGCTTAGGGTTAAAAAAAAAGTAGGACGGACTTGTATCCTCTCTCCTTAAACTAATGTAATTGCGGACCTTTTGTTGCACGGATAAGCTACTTGGATATGGGGTAGCCTCGAAGCTTATCTCGGACCTACTGAGTACTGATATCCAGAACTAGTACTAGCAGATGCCCGTGCCTGAAGGCACGGCTCAAACAATTAGCGTGCACTCTAAAAACATTAGAGTTGCATTAATCTTGGAGGAAATAACAATTCGATGTCAACAAGACTCAATTTTGTGTCCACCATAAAAACATTAGAGCTGCATTAACCTAGGAGGAAAAAACAAAAAATAAAAAAATGGCCTCAAACTCTAATTTCAAAAAAAAAGAAGTCACTACAACAAAGAATCCAATATCATAAGAAAAGAGTGTGACCTCATCAAATGGTTAAGTGCATCCTCCAACTGCAGTTTTTCAAAACCTAAATCTAGCAATGCCTATATCTATTTAAGTGACAAAACTCATGGAATTAAAGCGAATACCCATGCCTAAAGGCACTACTCGAACAATTAGCAAACCCAAATCAATTTTGTTTTTCAAATGAATTAATTTCTTGAGTACTAACCTGGGCAAACGTGTGGCAAGGGGGAAGTACCATCAGCTTGAGATCAGAATCCAAGTTGAAAGGATAATTTGCGTGTCATCTGGTTTATTCTTGATCTTGACAATAGCATCTAACAACAGATCAAATCCTAGGCTAGTGTAGTCAGCATGCATGTTTGTATACTTGTATTAGAAGAGTTCTACAAATAAAATGTGCAACATTTGGTAGTAAGTTAACATGTGTAGTAAGTTAACAGGTGTGGATATGCTATATTGTCCAACCACCATTCTATGAAAAAGCTTGTGCGCCGAAACAAACATATACTTGGCAATCCATCACAAAGAAAATGTATGTGCAAATAAAAAGTACAGTACATATCCCTTACCAAAAGAATTATCCAAATTACACAGCTTTCTTATGCACCTAACATTAATCTACAAATGAATCTAATAGGAGTATATCATAGTTAAAATCACCAAGCCCTTTTCTCCTCAAAATTACACCGATATTCTCTTTTCTTGGATGCAAAAAAGTTTCCCCTCTTGATGACACTTGTCTACGGTCATCACCATCTTGTTTACCTAACAATCTTTTAACTCTGAGAAACTATTATATCTCGTACTCAATTTTATAGCCATCAATGAGCAATAGGTAGATTTTTTTTCTCCCTAACATCTACATAATGGGGGTTTACAGATACCGTTTTTATACCATTTTTATTGCACAAAAAGACCTGAAAAAGAGAATAGTGTTTCATTGGTAGTACCTGGTATTGTCCAAGGAGAGGAGGGGAGTGACTGCTAACACAACTGAGTATTGCTGAAGTTTTCCACCCAAGTACATCATCCACATCAAACCCCTAGAAGAGTATCCAAATGAAAGCTTAAAGCAGCAAAAGCCCTGTAGCACAAAATGGTAGAAACCAGAGCAGCTACAGAGTTGGATCATTTTTATGCAACTTCATATATATATATATATATATATATATATATATATATATATATATATATATATATACAGAAAACTTCCTATCAAGGATCCCGGACCGTGTTCGGTCCGGACCTCCACTTTCCTGGCCAAATTTTGACGATCCCAACCGTTAGATGTGTTTAGAAGGTGTTTTTTAGGGCCCCCATGAGGATTTGGCAAAAAAATTACCCGGAAGGGCTTAATCCAAGCAGTTTTTCACAAAAATGCATTTATAGCGTTTTTAAGAAAAACTTCTTGGATCAAGCCCTTCCGGGTATTTTTTTTGCCAAATCCTCGCGGGGGGCCCTAAAAAACAACTTCTAAACACATCTAACGGTTCAGATCGTCAAAATTTGGCCCGGAAAGTGGAGAACCGGACCGAGTCCGGACCGTAGAGGTTTGGATAGGAAGGGGACTCTATATATATATATCCCTATTCTTCAAAACCTAGCATGTCAGAAAAATGAACATCAAAGTATTAACCCCTCCCAAAAAGGAAAATTAATACAGATATCAAAAAGTTCAATTCATTCTCACAAAGAGTGATCTGACCAAGAGTAAAACACCATTTTTTTTAGAATAAAAAAATAAAGATTAACTGCAAAAACTACACTTTACCCAAAATATATCCCAAAAGCTCACCCAAGAATATGCACTGCAAACAAAGGCAATAAATTGAAAGTCACCCACAAACTTTTCAACATATTGATGCGACCATAAGAAAGATAAAGTTACGACTCCCGTAATGAAATAGAAGGTCCAATTGAATACTTACATGGGGTTCTCATCTAGAATTAGCAAGAACTATCAAACTTGGCTTCTAAATCACATAATTCTTGTTCATCATGAATACTGACAACAACATTCATTTGTTGAAGAAGTCCAACCTATGCATTTAAAGTGAATTGAAATGATTAAAAGAAACCTTAAAGGAAGAATTGAAGACATTTAATAAAGAAGAGATATGATAACTCCAATCACATTTAATTTGGGGTAAATTTCATAAAACACCCAAACTTTGACCAAAATATCAAAAATACTCTCAAACTTACAAAATTTTCAATCGTACTCCCAAACTTCACTTCCGTTATCAAAAATACTCCCACCGTCTGGATCTGTTACCAAACTAATGGAAAATGTTGATGTGGAGGTTAACGGCACCAAAAACCGTTAAGTGGCCCAAAACGACGTCGTTTTGGGCCTTTTTTTTTAAAAAAAAAAAATTCATCTCCTATCTCTCTCTCTCTCTCTCTCTACTTCGTCTCTCTCTCTCTCTCTCTCTCTCTCTCTCTCTCTCTCTCTCCCCCCAAACGACTTCGTCTCTCTCTCTCTCTCTCTCTCTCCCCCAAACAACTTCATCTCTTTCTCTCTCTCTCCCCTCCCCCTTCCCGTGGAATTGGATTTCACAGGAGGAAATTAAAAAAAAGGAACCGAGGGAGAGAGAGAAAAGAGAGAGAGAGAGAGAGAGAGAGAGAGAGAGAGAGAGAGAGAGAGAGAGAGAGAGAGAGAGAGAGAGACGAAGTAAAGAGAGAGAGGAGATGAATTTTTTTTTTTAAAAAAGGTCCAAAACGACGTCGTTTTGGGCCACTTAACGGTTTTTGGTGCCGTTAACCTCCACATCAGCATTTTCCGTTAGTTTGGTAACAGATCCAGACAGTGGGAGTATTTTTGATAACGGAAGTGAAGTTTGGGAGTACGATTGAAAAATTTGTAAGTTTGGGAGTATTTTTGATATTTTGGTCAAAGTTTGGGGTGTTTTATGAAATTTACCCTTTAATTTGTGAAAGTTCAAACTTTGCCGTTCAAACTTTGCCACCCCTGAGGCAAGCATAGAAATCAATTGGTCAATTGTGTCTTCCAAAAGTGTACAGATTTTTTAGCATTCGTAAAACTACCACCGACTGGACTTCAGAGAGCAAAACTACCACCGATTGGATTTTCACTATAAGCACTGTTTCAGCAACTTAAAATGTTTGTTTCAGTACTTACAAACAACATTTTCAACATTTAAACATCCAAATCAAAATTAAATCACAGTTTGTGCAATTCGTACTTACAAACAACAATCACAGTTTGTATAATTCGTATGCATTTTTCAGCATTTTAAAGGTTCTCACATTTCAATGGTTGACATCTTTCATCGAACAATTGGTATGCCTAAATAACGGTTCATAGATATAGACAGAGGGAGAGGAGAGAAGAGAGGGGGAGAGATTAGTTAATCATCACTCATCAGGCTTACCTATTTTTGTCAAGTCCAACTTCAAGTGTGTTGTGCCTTGGCATCCAACAACGAAATGCCTCCATTGACCGATTGCGGTGTCTGCTTCAAAAACTCAGTGTTAATAGGAAGTAATTGGGAGAGAATACGAAAAATATTTACATAGAGAGTATCCATGGGTTTTGTTCACAGCAGTGGAGGAAAATGGAGAACGTGGGTGAGTGAAAGAGAGGGAGAGTGAACTGTGGAACTGCAACGGCAGTTAAAACTAAGGGATCCAACGGTGGGTGTGTGTTTTTCACAAAGGCCGGATCTCAGCCTTTAAATCTTTTCCTTTGCAATCTAATTACTTCGCTTGCAAATCTAAGCCCTCAATTCAAATCCAACGGTTCAAAATATAGGGAATTCAAATACTGAACTCCCTTATTATATAGATTGTTTGAACCAGCAATCATGGATAACCTATCTAGGCAAGTGGGATAAGGAATCCTCTTGCAAAGGGGTAAGTGGAACCCACTCTAGGTGTATCGTAATTACCTTATTCGGAGTGACCAAATTACTATGGATCCCCAAAACGTGTACGCTTCTCATCTCAGTAAAGGAAAAAATACTCCTAGTGTGCCATTTTAAACCATCTGTTATACGCCGATAAAATAAAATAAAAAACCCATCTATTATACTCCCTCTATTTCAAAATAAATGTCCCGCATGCTAACCTAGCTCTTTAAAAAGATACATTTTAAAAAAATAATTTTAATTTATTTTCACAACTTAAAAGATGCATCTTTTTAAAGGCCTAGATTTACGCACGAGAAACGGAGCGAGTAGTTGCTTTGAGTGTTTTGTACTCCATCTTCTTGACATCGGAAATATTCACCTAAGTTTCTACAACTAAATGCATGATGTATATATAATCTCCTATATTGTTATATTGCTTTTATCCCATTTGTTAAATCGCATTCTACAATTATTTATCTCATAGACAGGGTCGGCCCTGAGATAAGGCTCAATAGGCCGGCGCCTTAGGTCCCCACGAAAAATGAAAAAAAAAGGCCTCCAAATATTTTTTACCACCAAGTATGTAGGCCCATTTTGGGTTTTTTCCGTGTTAAATACATGCATATAGTTTTGAAACAGTGTTTATCGACTTTATATTTAGTTTCGCTAACATTTTTAAGGGCCTTCATTTTCAAATTTTGTCTTAGGCTCCTCGAAAGTCAGGGCCGGCCCTGCTCATAGATTCCAATCTCTAATTCTCTATGACTCTATCCATTGAAATTTGCCCCTTTGCTAATAAACGCACGAAGGCTCAGTTTGTTCTGATATAAAATATTTTTGAATGTAAAGTGCTTTTATTATTTTTTTAGTGTTTGGTTGGAACTTTGAAAAAAATATTTCAAAACAAAATATTTTGGGCACTTTCACCCTGGCACGGGGCGGCTCTATGCCTAAGGGAGGGTGTACTTGAACACCCCCCATTTTTTTTTTTTTTTGGCTAGAATACATGTAATATTTTTAATTTTTGCTTATTTTAGCCCTTCTTGAACGCCCGATCCAAAATATTTGAACACCTAGCTCAAAAAATCACCTCACAAGTCAATCCAAATATCCAATGTAAACAACCAAATTACAGCCCGTAAAAAAAAAAAAAAAACTCTTAATATCATCCAAAAGAAGATCATATCTTTAAAAAATCTGTCTCAACCACCTATTAACCACAATTTCTTTTAAAATGGTATTGGTAGATTATATCCTGTTGTTTAATTCATTCAAAAAACTGTAAAATCTCATTCCTCTATTTACAGAAGATTGTATTTTGTCCCACCACAATGCAAGACAAGAACTTTAAAAATTGATGAATTATTGGAGCAAAAAAATATTTAGTTTCTCATTTTGCATGATAGAAATTGTTTTTGGAAAGGAGGGCATTTATATTGACCGCAATATTTTTACTAATATATCAAATGATTGATTGAGTTTAGTAGAGTAGAGGTAATTTTTGAACACCTGACTACAAATTCCTGGAACCGCCATTGCCCGAGGAGTTACAGATAGACATGTACATGTTTTTGTCAAGCTCGATTTCTGGAAAGTAGGGAGATCTCCTACTCCCAGTTTTTTTTTATTTTTTTATAAAAGAATTTATTAATCTTTGAAAACGAATTACAAAAATTAAAGAGACCCAAGACTAAAACGCCAAGGGCCCAGAGGGAAAAAAACAAGATACAAGGAGGGTGGTAAGAAACCAACCAGAAATTGAACCAAAAACCAGAATAAAAACACTAAAACTGATAGGTGTACAACAACCCAAGTACTTCAACATGTCTCCAACACATTTATATGGTTTATGGAGCCCACAAACACTTCACACTCAAATGTGCGTGGGCTCCACACACTATGTAAGTGTGTTGGAGACTTTGTTGTACATATATCATTGTTCAAAAAACACTCCGAGACACCCCCAAAAACTATAACAATATAAAGATACAACCTAAGAGCTCCTACCCCTTAGCCAATGAAGAGCAAGCAAAACCAGAAATCATCGAAATCAACCACAGAAACAAAAAAAAACCCCAAACGGTGAAATCTCCCAAATACAAAAAATGAGATCAGCGCCAGAAAAAACTCCCATTAGCAGACAAGCGATAGATTAGAAATCCAAATAGAATCTGCTGTAGAGAGAGAACAAAGATGTTGAGAATCTGACATTTTATATGAGTGCATTGGAGTGTTTATTTCCATTCACCTAGGACTCGATCATCGATATGGAGGGGATTAAAACTCTCTTAGGAAGTCGCCAAATGACTCATGGGAGTCATTACGCCAAAAATTACTTGCGGGAATATCGGCTCAGGGACGGAGTTAGGAATTTCATTACGCATGAGTGAATATATATATTTTAAAATTTTTTATAGGGGCGAGCCTATATAATTTGTAGAATTTTTTTTTTCCCCGATATAATACTAGAGTTTTTTTTTTCTTATAAGGGCGACTGTCCTTACTAACCCTTCTCCGGCTCCATCCCTGTATCGGCTATAAACGTTTTTCACTGAATGATGTAAATCATTTGACACTTAAAAAATGTTTTACTCGATGTTTATCCTCACCAAATACCAAAAATTAGGTAAGCCATTTTCCTGACGTCGAAACAAACGTAACCTGAATATCATCTTTATCGTGTTTTCTAGGTGTGTGAAAAGTTAAATTATGGTCACGAATGACGTGGGCTTGAGAATGGGCTTATAACCTCAGCAAAACAGAAGAGTAGTGGGCTTATCACAAAGCATGCTAAGGCCCACAAAGAAAACGGGGAAAACTTGTGCAATCCCCTTACATATGGAAAATTCTAATGTGTGCCTAAAGGTTGAAAAAATATATTGAAATGTGTGAACAGTGTATATAAATATATAAAAGTATATTGAAAAGTATATTGGAGTGTGTTATTTTTATTTATTTGTGTGCTTATTGTGTGCCTATTGTGCACACGTTAACAAGACCCTTATTATTTTGTCTATAAGGATTCTCACTAGGTTGGGAGGGAAATAATTTTCACACTTTTAAAAAAAAAAAAAATTGCACATCCTTTTTTTTTTTTTTTTGTCTTGTAGTATATTTTAATGTGTCCAATTATTAAAAGAATTAGTGTAAAAATGACTATCATAATTGGGCGAAGATTTTGATGATTTTTATTTTTTTTTCAAGATGAAAATTTTAATGATTAGAACTCTTTATTTCATAGTGTTCGTAAAAAAGATTCAATTGCCAAAATTAGGTTAACCAAATGTAAAGGGATTTTTTTTTTTTTTTTTTTTTACGTTAGTTAAAGTACAAATCACAACTATAATATAGAGTAATATAAAAAATTTAGGATATGGCTACAAGCCTACAATACACACCCATTAAAGGTGTGTACCATATATACCTATTGTATGACTCAGATTGTGCCACCTTATTAGCAATCGTAACATTTTTTTTTAATTTTTCATAACTTTTTAACAATATGATACATAACTTTTTCTATGATTCGTAACATTTTGGTGTATCTCGTAACTTTTATAAAAAAAAATTATAACTTTTATAAAAAATCGTAACTTTTGAAGGAGTGTGTATCAAATAAGAGATGTGCATTGTAGCCTTTTTCAATGGCTACAAGTCTACAATACGCACTCATTAAAGGTGTGTATCACATTTACCCATTGTATGGTCTAGATTCTTTCTTTATTACTACATGCAATATCCTTTCGAATAGCTTTTGCAATTATTAATTAAAACATTATTAATAAAACATATTGAAATAAGGACATGAGTAATACGGTCATTTCATCAGAAGGGTATATATCGATAATGTGAAATGAGAATTCAAAAATATCTCCAAAACTGATTATCAAATTGTGTCTCGATTGTAGAATTCACATTCTCATAATGGGCTTCCATACACCCAAAATATGAAACCACATAATGCAGAATGCGGCTCCCAAACGGGAGGGAAAAAAATAACCTCATTCAGAAGAATAAATACGTAATTAAAGTTTTCCTCATGGCAAGGATTGAATCCCTGGCAACCTTTAAGTGGCCATTAAAGATTGAATCCCCCAGCTAGCAAAGGATCGAATTTGTCGTTTAGAACATACCCAACGGCTCAATTTAATGAGTAGACCCTTAGACGGAAGAGGATCAACTTCCACTTGTTATAGTGGAGTCCATTTGGGAGCCTAATTATTAATCCCTCCGTCCGAATTTGTTAGTCCACAAATATACTTTTTCATGTCCTAAAATATTTGTCAATTTTCAAAAGTCAAAGGATAAAATATGAAAATTTTACTTTTTTGCCCCTTTTATAAAACTTAAAATAACAACTCAAAAACTATTTTTTAAAAATAATGTGTTTACATTTTTGAAATTTTTTGCACCGTATTAAAGTTCTCAATGAGATCTATCAAACAAGATCCATATTGATAAATAAATAATTTTTTTAACTATATTATTTTTTAGTTTGAAAATTGCACGTAGTTTCGTAATGGATTATCAATTTAGAAAGGAGGGAGTATTAAATGGAGGGATTGAGGTTAAAATAGAAAATTAATAAACTCAAAAGGTAATGGAAAAAAAGTTGAAATCCCCAAAAACAGACCAACAAATCCAGACGAAGGGAGTATTTTTACATTATGCATTTTACATTTTAACTTGTGTGTTAATGGTTTTGAATTGTGGCCGGAATAAATTTTACTATAAAGTAATACAGTATTTGGGAGAATAATACTCAAAATAGATTATGAATTGATTTTTTTACCATGTTGCCCGTAGTTATTTACGATGGTATCCTACTATGTGCTTGAATTTACTCTTTAATATTAATAATTATTAATCAAATATCGTTTTAAATAGATTTTGCAATATCGTTTAAAATATTATTATTATTAATTAAAATATAGTTCCAATATTATTAATTAAAATATTTCAAACAGATTTTGCAATATATATATATATTAATTTATTAATTAAAATATCAAATAATGGTAGGGGAAATATAGTGATTTTATCCAAAAGGTAAAGCTAGAATGCAAAATGAGAATTCAAAAGTACCTTCATGGCTGATTATCAAATTGTGTTTCCATTGCGTATGTGGCTCTTAATATTGGGCTCCTAAACAGCCAAAATGGGAAACCACAAAATGCAAAATACAAAATACAAAATGCAGCTCCCAAACGGCCTTGTAGTAAGGGGATTATTTGCAAGATCTCCACTCCAGATATCGTTTTTTGGGACTCTTTTTTTTATTTTTTTATAACGATGAATATTTCACTGCAAAAATGTATAATTTTGGTTATTGAAAATCAAGTTGCTCAAATTCATTGAATACTTAGCTCGTCATAGTTTGAGATTGATTGCTTCATAAATGAGTCAAACTTGAACAAATTATTTTGGCTCCTGAATTTTGTATGATTTTCTTTAAAAACAAAGTTAATCGAGCCCAGCAGCTCAATTAATTAAAGTTTGCATGTACCAGAGCAGTTTAATTAATAAACAAAGTAGGCAAAATCTACTGTCCGCCCAATGAGCGAACAATAAGACAAATTATGATCGGTCATAATCGTTGTGTTTGATTGAGAGTTATGAGAAGAATGTTTTGAGAAATATTTTTGAGATAGTGTTTGAATGAGTTTTTGAAAAAAATAATAATTAGAGAGAGATTTAATAATTGGAGAGAGATAGAGAGATAAATGAGAATAATGATTGAAGAAAGGGGTATGAGTAGAGAGGGAAATGTGATTAATGATTAGAGAGATGAGAGATGGGGAGAGAATCTTTTTGAATTTTTTTTTGAAAATATGAAGTGAATAATATGTGTATATTACCGGTCATAATGCCTTTTTATATGTTACCTGTACCTGTAAAAAGGCATTATAACCGATCATAATGTATTTTTATTGGCCGCCCATTGGTGGACTGTAGAAAGATCCAACAAATTAAGTTTTATCATATTTTTAAGAGACTCATTAAATTTTCAGGTCATGTTTAAACTTTAAATAATTCAATTGCTTTGACTCCTTTGCTACGTGACATTAGTGGTTAAAAATACTATTCTTCCATTCCCAACTAGTTCTAAGAATCGTGCAACTTTTAGTTAAAGAAATGTAGTAGTTCCGTACATACTTTGTAAGTTTTATATCAAGCTGGACTTCTATTGAAAAATCGTTCAATTTTGAAATTAATAAAAAATAATAATACTTTCGACCCTATTTTATAGTCCTAATTGAGACTTTTTATCGTTCAAAAAATATTGTCCCACTTCAAAACTAAATGGGTAATGTTAAGGTACTTCCTCTTAAACCCTTATATTTTGAAATTAAAAATAATTAAAAAGTAAGAAAAACGTAAAGATTAAAGGGTAAAACAAGAAAAACTTGTTTTTGAAAGTACAATAATTATGCCCCCTAATGAAATTGAAATCCTAAAAAAAGACTATAAAATAGAGACAGAGGGAGTACTTCCCTTTATATTTTATGAATTACTTTACACCATGCTAAAGAATTTAAAAAGTGCTTTAATTTAGTATAAAAAATAAAAAAAGCTCATGTACGGTAGTACATTATTTTTCGTGATTAAAAAATCGCACGATGACAAAAGGGAGGGGAAACCAATAACGCCAATAATGAAGACTAATTACAGAACCTCCACATTTTTCATGTGAAAGAGAGAGGACCGTCCAAATCCAATGAATACAGAAGTCTTTCCCCATTTCCAACTCACCTTTGTCTGTAGAATGTAAAACAGCCTCATTTCCTTTCCAATCTTTTCAAGAACCTGGAAACATATACTGCACAGGGAGCCCCCATGTGAACCATCCACTATTTGCTCACATTTTCTGGTAAAACTCTGGATCTATGACTCATTTTAAGTTCAGAGTATTAATCTTCCATGAATTCGGAGTAGTGTGTTGTAAAAATTTAATTGGGTGATTCATGAGAAAAGACCAAGTGGTACTGTCCCAAAGTATAATTGATTGCTCTCCCCAGTGCTGTTTTTATCAATTTTCTATTGTTGTGTAGTAGCACTATATTCAATTAATTAGTATTTAGTACCGTATATAGGTAAGAGTAAACTCAAGTGGGTGGGTTGATCGACTTATCTCGGTGGGACTTATAATTCTAAGGTCGCATTATCCTTAGGTCACCTCATCTCATGAAAGCATGCAGAAATGACCTTGGAAGGGACATTGATTTATCCTTGGCCACCTCACCCTCATGGAAGGGACGAAGAAATTAATCTAGTCATCAGGACACTCTTCATTACCCGCAAAAAGTTAAAATTTAGCTGGAATCTAGATTAAATTGTTGTAAATTATATATGTTTTAACAATGACCAAAAGTTTGGAAAAGTTCACTAGAAAGGAAAAAAAAAAGTAAAAAAAAAAAGTAAAAAAAAAAAATTACCAGATTATTTTTTACTATTTTCCATAAAAATTCAAAGTTTTTAAAATAGTATTTTTTGTTCTCTCATCAATCAAAAAGTCAAATCTTTGGACCAAAAACTAAAGTAAATTCACTAATAACGAAAATAAAGGATAAAACTATGGGCACTGATATGCATTTCGCAGATGCCCTTACACAAAAGATTCGATCCCTTAACTAATTTTATATTTTTTCTATAAACTTTTTAAAAATCAACTTAACTGGATAATCTGTCGGATTTTTTTTTTGGGGACTCATAAGTGGATCTTAGAAGTAGCGACGGACCCAGAAATTTATATTAGTGGAGGCACAAAAAAGAAAGCTTAATTGGTACGTTAACTAAAAAAAATATACCGAATCGTGAGCAACTACTATATAATTTAAGATTAACATTTTGAGCCAAATTTTAAGGATAACTAGTAGTTAGCAGGTCAATTGACGCAGATCGTTACAGACGGTATAAAAGCTTACACTAACTTGAAGTGTGAGGCAAGTCATACAGAGACATGCTTTGTAGAGACCCGTAGATTTTAATTAATTTAGTTATTATTTAAAATAAAATTAAAAAAAAGAAAGAGAATTGAGAAATTGTGAGGATTTGAAATTAGATTAAAGTCAACCAATTTGATGGTAGTTTATGCTTGGGGGCGTTTTTAAAATGCATTTGAAACTTAGGGGGGTGTAGTGCATCTAATGGGGTGTATATACACCCATATGACTGATTTTTTTTGATAACACACACACACACACATCTCTCTCTCTCTCTCTCTCTCTCTTCCTCTACACCCGTCCCTCTCCCTCTCTCTCCTCCATGACTTCTCCCACTTCTCTCTTCACCAATCAAGCCAAATCTCAAGCTCCAAACTTAGCCCATTCACAAAAACTTCTCCAAATCTCGTGCTCTACATGTTGATATGCTTATTTTTCACCGGTGTTTGAAGAATTTTCGTTGGATTTTGAAGCTAGAGTGTGAGTTTTGCTCATTGGGGGGGGTTTTTCAAGCTTCTAAACCTTGAGGTAGGGAGATTTCTACCATTACTAAGTGTTTTGAAATGTGTGATGTGTAGATTATACTCATCTTTGTTCAATCCCTCTTATTTTCTTGAAAAACCCATTTTCTAGCTCCATGGATTTCATTGGATGTTGATTAATGTTTGTTGTTGTTGTTTGATGTATACTATTTCTTGCAATACCCTCTTGTAGCTTGTGGTATTGATTTTTGATCACAAACATGTTTGGTTTGGTTTGGAACCCATTGAAATTCCCTTGTTGCTGTCAAAAATCTGTTCGTGAGGTTTTTAGATCGATCCACTTTGGGGTTGGATCGATCCAGAACCTTCTGATGGAGTTGCGGATCATTGTGGATCGATCCACTCTCGTTTTGGATTGATCCACAACCTTCTGTTTTGCTCCGGACCAAAATGGATCGATCCACTCTTGTTCTGGATCGATGCACTCTCGTTCTGGATCGATCCACTCTCACAGTGGATTAATCCACTCCCCCCTTCACTTCACCAAAACTTGTTTTCGTCGATTTCGGTCGCTTGTTCGTGTTATTACTTGGTGTAATCATCTCCTATACCTCAAAACTCGTTGAATAACTCGTCCCTAGCCTATCCTAGTATAATTGGTGACTCGGTTTGATTTTTGCACGACACCTACGTGGTCATACACTTGTTATATGTGAATTGAAATTTTTTTGACGAAATGCATGAACTTGGGTGACGATCCGAGGTATGAGTGATATGATGACACTTGTGCGAAACCAACGAACGTGAATTGAAATGAGAACTTGAAACTTTTGATACGGGGCCAAAAGGTAGCCCAAAATGATACTCGGGCTGTTCTATGGGCGTGTCTCGAGGAATTATGCCTTGGCCAAGGGAAAGATTATACGGGGTCGAAAGATAGTCCAGAATGATACTTGGGCTGTCCTATGGACGTGTCGCGAGGAATTTCTAAAGATCCAATTTAAATACAATGGTTGACGCGACATAACGGACGAATTTGACACTTATGAGAGATGACGCATATCGGGAATACATCGGGTACACTTGGGTGATAACAAGGGATTTATAAACTTATATGTGATTCGTTGGACTCTTGTAAAATCTTGGTTATCTTGTTTAGCTTTCATCCTCATGTCTCATCTTGCATCTGCATTTCATTGTGTTTAGTTTTGGTAGGCGTTTACTCTCTTTGGAAATTTGAGTGTAAATTTCAACCTATCATTTTTAGGTACATGCTCAAGGAACATATGTTGGATGCTTTGGAATGTGGATACATAGCATGAAGCTTTTTGATCATGAAGTTATTTTATTTTCCCATCCTTAGTATATTATTGGGAGACAATTATGTAACTTTAATTTTCTCAATCATTGGACAATATTCAATGTATGTAATAACTTTAAATCTTTTTGGTACTTGTGTATTTGGGTTTGGGTACCCTTTAGAGATAGAAATGAGAAATTTTTAATTGCATTTGTATTATTGACTTGATTTTTCAATGACGACTTTGATCTATTTTACGTGGATTTTATATGAATTTCGGTTACTAAAAATGAGGGCATGACATGCTTGGGTGGGCCCGAAAAATGAGAAGCCTGAGATGCTTGTCGTGCTTAGATGGGTCCCACATGAGATAACCTTGACATGTTTAAGCTGGTACTTGTCATACATCGTTTGGTGGGTGGAAATGGACCATGAGGTGTAACGAGAACGTTGCGATCTTAAGTGGGGGAGTTGTGATATCCCACATCGAGAACTTAGAGAAATACTAAGTAGTATATAATGAATTGTACGCAACTGCTGTACAATTTAAGATAACATTATGAGCCACGTGTTTAAGTTAAGAGTTTAAGGGTCAGTTGGCACAAATCATTTTATTTGTTTCCTACAAAATTAGGTATTGGTGTAATTTGATATTATACTTTTCGTAAAGGAGCTTCACTACAATCTTGTATGCAAAAAAGATGGTGTGAGAAAGTCGCACCCTGAGGTATAAAATGACAAATATCCGTGTAAGTGAGTGTAGAGTAATTTTATTAGAAAAAAGTATCATAAATTTATGAGGTCTAATTAAAATATATAAGGACATTAAAGTAATTCTACAAAATCAAGTGGGGCCATGGCCCCATGAGACCCTATGTCAGTCCGTCTCTACTCATGAGATCGTCGGTGTGAGGCATATCGATTGTAAGGACCAAGTTTTAGAGTTTTTTATTTTGGCAATTTTGTTTAACAAAACACATATTTACATCGATTTGTAATTTTATTTTTTATAGTGTCTGTTTGGTATGGAAATGAATAATCTCTTTATGTAATGGTTGAGAATGCGATAGTATATCTTTTAGTAGTGAGTTGGGTAAGTTATTTTACTAGTTCAGAAGTTGCTCAAGACTTGCTCGAGCAACCTGTCGAGCAAGTTAGGCGTGGATAGCTTCTATAAATATCGATGTGCTAGAGTTTTTTTCATTCTCTCATACTTACAGCAGCCGCACTTTTTGGGAAGAGAGAAAAAAAAGTTTCTTGATCTTTTGAGTGATTAAAACCTTAGAGTTCCAACGCAATCGAACAATTGTACAAATGCATGTTCATCTTCAAGAAGTTCTCTACAATCTAGAAGTGAAATCTATGGAATACTTTTGGTGGGATTCCAAAAGTATCCAAGGAAGGCTTGTGCGATTCAAGGCGTTGACGATCAAGATCACTGGGTGTGGTGTATTTGTGACTTGGCAGGTGATACTTAGAACTTTGTGAGGATTTACATTGTTTAGATAGGTATTTCTGTAACTGCACAATAAGTATAGTGATTTTGGTTCCTTTCCGTAGTTTTTTACCCATTTAGGGTTCCACGTATATCTCTGTGTTGTGAGATTTAACTGCTTGCGTGAATTTCTACTAGTAGTATTAACTAGTGATTCACATTCATACTGTTAGGGTTTTTACGGATTTTTAGGGAACCCTGATTTTTCATCGATATTCATAGTTGCGTTTGAAAATAAATTTTTACAAAGAAAATTAAGAGCATCCTTATCTAGAGCACCAAATTTCACACCAAGTTTAACTTCAAAAATTTTACACAAAATTTAACTTCAAAAACACTTTTTACAATTTAGCAAGTCATTTTTACAAAAGTTCATAGAATCATGCTCTTCATTCTAACTTCACTGCATTAAACTATTTTTTCTTTCTACTCATACTCCCCAAAAGTAATATAAAAAAAATAAACAGTCTGTGAATAGTGCATGAACAGTGTGTGAATAGTGTCCTGGTAAGTGAATAGTGCTGCACCAAATTTGGTACGGTATTGTAGCAAAGTTAGAAGTTTAACCAATTTGATCAACCATTTGGTGAACTTAATTTTGAATTATTTTGGGGGTTTGACTCTCTACTTTAACTTTTAACTCAAAAGTAGAGAGCCAAATGAAGATGCTTTTAAGTCGGTCAACTTTTGCTTACGCTTTAGTGTTATAGTATCTTTTTACTCCTTTATTGTTGATGAGTGACAATCATGCATGTGGACCTAACAATCACCAATTATTTATATCTTGAGTGAGCCATTCACGTAAGTGGAGCTGACTTGACTCACATTGATCGATCTGGACAAAAATAACATCAGCCCTAATCTACATTTTCTTCTAAATGGCATCATCAGTCAAGATTAGCATTTTTTTTCCCTTTCTTTTTTGCAATCGAATAAAAAAGAAAAGAAGAAGGAGAATTTTTTCATTGCAATAGTACGACTCGAACCTGCACATCAAGCTGGGTAAGGTAGCAGCAGTTCACTTCCAAAATCAACCATTGGTCGTGGTTGGAAACACCACGTGAAATGCCACGGTAGTGCTCTCAGTTACGCGGCTTAAATTGTCATCCATGTGAAAATGCCACGGTAGTGCTCTCAGTTATGCGGCTTAAATTGTCATCCTTAAAAGACTAAAAATTGGAGGGGAATTTTTTTTTTTTTCATCCTTAGAAAACTCAAGAAAATTTCATTGATTGTGTTTGGTTAGATAGTTTAGTTTTGATGATGTCAGCAGATGTAATGAATAGAGGGAGAAATAAAGAAAATGGTGATGCCATCAAAACTAAAATTATATTGAAAAAGAACAAGATTAAGACAATGGATTCCACAATTTTAAAAACTAACCACAAGGAATTTGACACATACGAGGAATGAGCAATATTGGACTCCTAAAAGCAACCAATAATTTTGGCTGTTGGGGACATAAAATTTGGCCTCATTCGAGTACTCTACACTACATGTCACAAGAACAGGCCCGACTCTCCGGCCCCCCGTAAGAGTGTGACCCTTCAAAATCCTCATGTCTTCTGTCAATACATAATGATAATAGTGATCGATAAATGGACCAACCCCTTTATGTCCTTGTCAATTTTCTGGGTATGCATTACTGGGGACAAGGTGGTCCTTATAATGTTCTTTCAAGATTGTATATATGGAGTACTGTTCTATCCAATATGGGATCGAGTACCACTTTGTAGGTCACTGAAGATGGGCATGTGTCACATGACTACCTGACAGTTCATAAGTAGTGCACCAGTATAATCTAATAGCATCTTTACTAGATACCTCAAGATTTGGCACCAACTCTTCTATCACTCTTGAAAATGAAAGCTGAGTGTGGACACCCCTCCGAGGAATCTAATTCGGAGTTGCCATTCGGGTTTTAGGTTTGCCCTTGAGGAACCAAACTTGAATGACTCCTGTCTCATTCTGGGTAAGGTTTTAAATATTAGTCTGTCGCCACCATAATTTCTTAGGTTAGGGAGCTTGATTATGAGGAGGGAAAAGTTTTATGGCACCCACACCGACCGGAGATACCTAACCTAATAAAGATACTTAACCAAGCTCCCAAATCCGTTCCTCTGAACGCCTTTTTGGCTGACCGCATCCGATTTTTTGGTCACCCACGTCGGACCGGAGAGGAACGAATTCGGCATGGGGGGTCTCTGGTCACCCAAAAAGGTGTTCAGAGGAGGAGAATGTGGAGGAAGAAGGTGGAAGGGGTGTGGAGGGGGAGGGGGAGGGGCGGCAGCCATGGGAGGCTTCACCCTCTCCTCACTCTCTCTTTCTAAACTCTCTCGCCTTTTTTTTTTTTAAAGCTTGGCCTAACTCAATTGAATGGACATATTTTTATTTTTTTGTAAAACTTTTGTTAGTTTTGAGTTTATTTATTTTTTTTTTTACATTTTATAATAACCTTCTTCACCTGATTTAAGTACTATACGTAATGTACTAAATGATTGACCATATATCATAACTTAATTTCTCCATTCAAAAGTGTTGCGCTGCGTGGTTTAAAAGTTAGCATACTCGTAAGCACCATGTACTCCCATGCATTTGATTGGATTCAATTAAACCTCTTTAATTACAATTAACAATACTGACTTTCGCCCCTCAAAAAAAAAAGTTAACACTTTTTTGGCTTGACTTAATTTAATTGGCTTAGTTCGTCTTTTTAATAAGAATTTTGTTAGTTTAGGCTTAATTTTATTTATTATTTTGGAATTGGCCACCCGAAAGAATTCAAAAAAAAGAGAAAAGATTCAGATTAAAAAACAGGGAGAATGTTTTTAAAAGAAAAATAAACAAAAACAGACTGATGCAGGTTCTTTCTCTAGCTAGTCTCTAACAACTTGGCATAGAATATCCTTAATACTCCTACTTAATACTGTAGTATGTTTTTAAAGACCCATTCCATTGACCATTGACTTTTTGTTTTTTTAATTAATAAATGATTGTCTTTTATGAGGTCACATATTCGAATTTTAGGGAGATCAAAAAATTTAAATATTGGGGTTAGGATCCTAGTCTCTTAGAATTATTTGAGTGAGCAAATTGGTCGGGGCATTTGTTAATAAAAAATAAAAAAAAAACCCTTCCACCTTATTTAACTCCACCATGAATAAACCTATCTCTTCAATCTGCAAAAAAGACAAGTTCCCCTCTTCTATGGCAATATCTTATCGTTACAAATAATAATGATGTTATAAGGACGAGGCTGCGACGTCACTGTACGACATTTTCTACTAATTTGTTGCTTAACTAATGCCAAATTGCCAATCCCAGGTGATGTGGGTGACTTAAAAAGTTAGCCAATAGGGTTGTTCCGGTGTTAGATTTGCGTCATGGTTTCACTTCAATCTCAATTGTTTATTTTGTGCAGAAGCTCTCAATATTGTGCAAGTCGCCTGCATTGCAAATTAAATATATAGTAGATCGGACAAAAAATGGATGCCTCTCAATATTGTGCGCGAGGAATTAGCAAAAAAAAAAGAAAAAAGAAAAAGACCATAAAGCCTCAGTTCCAGCGAGGAATCAGCAAAAAAAAAAAAAAAAAAACCGGGAAAGGCTTCAGACGAAGGGACCTTCAACATGTTTTAAACAACGTTGTACGGTTCGGATTATCAAAATATGACTGGGTGACGGGAGGTCTGTACCATAGCAAAGTAAGAGATCTACGTAATTATATATATAAAGCCGGTTTCTCTCACACAACATTTAACACCCTAAATACAAAGCACGTATTTCAAAGTTCCATGCAAATGATCCGAGCCATTCGATTTGTTTAAAACATGTTTTTAAGAGTTTTTATAAATAATGAGCTCATTCGGATATCCATAAGACTTGATCAGTATTTGTTCCCAAAACTGACAGGATAAAAATTGAGTGAATTGATCAAAAACCCGCAAATATTGGCAAAACTACAATTATTGTTAAACAAAGAAAATAAATTCATAGTAAAGACAAGATTTACTTAGACCAGAAAAACCCGTACTCGAAAAAATCAAAATATGTTATTCTCGAGCACGGGTTTTTTTTTTTTGTGTGGATAAAAGCCCTTATTGATATCCAAATGAAATGATTTTTACAGGTACTTTTGAAAATATGTTTTAAGCAAATTGAAATGGCTCTGATGATTATCGTGGGCCTCCAAATATTTTTCGTGTGAAATGTAATGTGAGGGGAACCGGCCCCTAGATATATACATATACATTGGAGCCCCACGCCGAAGTAATGAAATATTGAATTTGAAATGTTGTGTCCAATATATGTGACACAACTTTTGACAAAAAAATAATTGGAGCCCCACGCAAAAAGTTGGAGCCATTCAATTTTTTTTTTAAAGCATAAGAGGTGAAAAATCAACTCATTTAGATGTTGAAAGGGCTTAACTGATTTGTTCAATTTTTATCTTATCAAATTTGTGGATAAACATCGATCAAGCTCTTACCGATATCCGAATTAGTTGATTATTTGCGGACACTACTAAAAAGCATGTTGTTATAAACAAATTGAACGGCTCCGATCACTCGTTTGAGACTCCAAAATAGATGTATTACATTTTTTTTGTCAAAAGTTATGTGAATGGAACTGCCAATGTGTGTAATACAGACGAGTTTAAAATAAAAAATAATAGTACAAGTTGCTTGGGGGTTTATATAAACTATAGTTCCAGTAAGTGTAATACACAAACCAAAGGGATAGATACGATCACAGCAGAGCCAAAAGGAAAAATGAAGGCTGCTATGCCATTTCTTCTTCTTCCTCTTCTTCTTTCTGCTGGTATTTTTATGCAAAGCTTCTCTTTGTTGGCTCTAGCCCTGCCCCTGGCATGTCTTTTCCTGCACCTTCTCAATAATACATGGCTAAAGCCTGAGAGGGTCCGATGGAAGCTCCACAAACAAGGTATCAAAGGGCCTCAACCCTCTCTTCTCTATGGGAATGCCCCTGAAATCCAGAGAATTCAGGCAGCCGCGAAGAAGAAGGCGGCGAACCACGTCGCCGAATTCATTGCCCATGACTACACTTCCACCCTCTTCCCTTACCTCGAACAATGGCGAAAAGAATACGGTATGTCATTCCCACGTTGCTTCGAATTGCGTCTCACTACTATATTTTGTACGTACTGTTAGATTTTTTTTGGGATTCCAACATAAAACCAATTGGCTATTGATGGATTACTCTCGGGATTAATATATATTAACAAAACCCCTTTTTAAAATTTAAATTGTAATTAATTAATTAATGCATGAAGAACCGCAGTGGGTAAAAAAGTTAATCCCCTTGTGTTTTAAACAACACATACGTACTGTTAGTCGGGTGATTCCATTGAGAGTGCGACGTTTCGTTTCAAAACATAAGGGGATTAACTTTTTTACCCACTGCGGTTATTCATGCATTAATTAATTAATTAATTACAATTTAAATTTTAAAAAGGGGTTTTACTTACGTGAAGGTATGTGCATGATAAGGCCAACTCAGATGAATTCAAATTTTTTGTCAAGTAGGTATAGAAGATGTTTAACATGTTTTAAACAACATATTTTGTATGTGCATGATAAGGCCAACTCAGATGAATTCAAAATTTTGTCAAGTAGGTATAGAAAATGTTTAACAACATATTTTGTATGTACTGTTAGATTTTTTTTAGAATTTCAACATAAAACCAATTGGCTATTGATGGATTAGTCTCGGGATTAATATATATTAACTAAATTTGAATGACTTAGGTGTGCGATGTGGAATAAAATCTTAACGGGCACAAAAGGACTAGAGCCTTGGGTTTACACCAAGCAAATTGTTTTTCTTCAATATTTTTTTTTTCTTTAAGTTTTCCTTGTTTATATGGAAATTGAATACAAAGTCGTGTGATTCCATTGAGAGTGAGACGTTTCGTTTTAAAACATAAGGGGATTTACTTTTTTACCCCCTGCGGTTATTCATGCATTAATTAATTACAATTTAAATTAAAAAAAGGGGTTTTAGTTACGTGAAGGTATGTGCATGATAAGGCCAACTCAGATGAATTCAAAAAATTTGTCAAGTAGGTATAGAAAATGACTAACATCATCTCCAACCATCTCCAATGTTTGTATATGTATTTATATTTATTAAAATTATAGATCTTTGTATATTTTAAAATTTACACTTTCCAAAAGATAATGATAATAATTTAATTTGAAGCTAATGTTAGATATATTTCGTGGAAAATTCAAATGATAATATTTGACTTTGAACGGTGTTGAAAATTTTTAAAGAGAGTGAGGGAACTGTGAGCTTTTTTTTTTATTTTTTATTTTAATATAAGGATGCAAATGGAGATTGGTGGTTGAAGTGTGTATAAATTTTGTTCCAAATTTGAAGATTTAAAAATTGTACAATCTCTTAAAAATTTAATAACTAAAAATCAAGAAAATAAAGAAATAATGGATTGGTGAAAACAACATGTAAATTTCAAATTACCCAAAACAAATTTTAAGCGAAGAATTTGTAAATTTTCGAAGGAAGAAAGCCAACTGAAAGAAGAAGTTTATATAAAGGCAGAAACATTTAATTAAGCAGATTTTCTACTTGAAATTTTCTGAAAGAGTTAGACCCTACATGATAACTGCTACAACAAAATATAATTCTGGCTTAAATTGTTAAATCAAACAATCCACAGTACTTTTATAATAAAATTCATAAGAAGATGATGGGCTAAAAAGAGTTTTTTTTTTTAATAACCGAATGTCTGGGCCAGTTTGTGCATACCTCGACTAATTCCAGGGTCTTGGAGGTAACGACCTGACATAACCCCGAGTTGCCTCAAGAGATTGTTGGCAAGGAGAATCAAATTCGAGACCAAAATCAGAGAAAATTTTTAAATTCTAAGACAAGACCGCTTTGAGGATTAGATGGGTGAAAAGAGTCAACTGTAATACAGAGAAGAAAAACTGTTAACTATAATCAGATAATGATGTTGGCCGGTGGAAAAGATCCAGAAGACAATAATTGAAACATAATACAAAACTAGTGATTTGTCATCAGACATATAGGACAGATATATATATAGATATATATACTGTATCATGCATATTCTATGGTGTTTTTGTCTGCACTCCATAAAGCTAACAGGGATACGACAGTAATTGTCGGTATAAACTTTATGTTATAAATACCGGTTATGCGTAGTAGCTGAAGTATATAGCTTTTTACTCTGGCTTCGTTTGATAATAGCGAAAACTAGTGTGAACCGTAGATTTACTTATCATACTACAGGGAATCGCGTCAAATCTCCGTCTTTGCGTTCTTATTTTCTGTTCTAGATCATCTTAAGTCGGTGTGTTTGTTAGTTTGCCAAATATCCGACATCTTTATCTTACATATATTTATTTAATTTCATGGTACTCGTTCAAAAAAAATAAATAAATCCCGGTACAACAGGTGAGATTTGATAATGTTAAGTTGAATTGATTTATAAGAGTAATTATTGAATTTGGTTGATCGAACTTTCATTATGAGTCAAGTGGTTGAGCTTATTTTTAAATCCACAATTTGATCTCCAGCTACAGATTTCTTTTTCGTAATTAATTAGGCCAAGCTTATTTGGTGGGATTGAACGAATCCGTTGATTTCAGACTTTTTTTTTGATAGACTCCACTATAAAAATAAAAAAAAGGTCTAAATTGGGTTACATGTATTGAGAGCGGATTCGTTGTCCCAAACTCCCTGTCCCGTCCATCCGAGAAATCAATGGCTCAGATTCCATCTCACCTCAAACAAATCTGAGCCAGCTGTGTTCATTTGCGAATCTGAGCCGTTGATTGCTCGAATAAACGACACAAATGGACGAGACAGAGAGTTGGGACATGATTTTCGATACAGCAGATCTGCAATGACATGTGCTTATCACGTGTTCTACGTATATTGTACTAGTTGATAAACAGTCACTAGGAGATAATCTAAGGATGGAAAATATCATCTACAGAATAGGACCAGCCCCTAGTAGTATTATTTTCTGAATTTTAGTTGATTTGCTTTAAGTTGGTGAATTCAAAGAAGAGAAAATGTCTAGATCATCTTATCGGAAGCATTAGGAATATTTTTGGATTAATCAATTTATCTTGACGAGATGAAGCTAAAAAAAAAAGACGACTAAAAGCAACAACAAAAACGAAGCTTACTAAAGACGAAAGAGTTTGAAACAACTATCTTTAGTGTGATCTCATCTGAAAGTTTTATAAACTTTAATCTAATTTTTTTTCTTTTTCTAATTCATCCCGTCGAGTCAAATGATCTCCAAAATTTTTGGCAAAAAGCTAAACGATATATCACTGAACATAAATAATATTGTTTTCGTCCCAAATTGTTTGTTACTTTAGGGGAACCATGCATTTTGCATGTAAAAAAATGAGTTATCAGTATGAAATATTTCCTTAATGTTTTTACACCAATTAAAATATTTGATTGAGAAGAAAAAAACTGACGCAATTTTTTTTACGAAAGATTGAAAATGTGAAGTTCCTTTTTTCGGAGGAGTAATAATGGGTTATAGGTTTGGACCCCATTTCGTTGGGACGAGAGTCCTTGCTATGCATTTAGTACATGGTACCATGTCATGCACTTCATCCGGCTGTCTGTTACGAAAATATACAGCTCGGATCAAATCCAACCCCATAAGAGAATATTACTTCGATATAATCCAAACTGTGCATTTTTGCAATAGACAGTTGGACCCGGTGCCATGCACCTAGTGCATAGTAGGCTCCCCAAATTCCTTTATCCAGCTAGTCCAGTTTCTGACAAGCATCTTCATCGTCTGTTAACCTGCCGTTTGGGGCATATCATGTCACTAGTCAGGCCTTCATAATAAGGCTTCTTTCATTTCTCGTCTGTAGTTCATAAAATATAAATGCTGGTTTTTTTTCTTTTCCCTTAATCAAAATTTTCACTTAATTTTAAGTGATCGGAAGTAATTTATGTGCGACCAGGGGGGGACCCTATAGTGCAAGTACTAATTTATGCGATCCAGGGGATCTTGTATAGTTGTATTGCACTGTACGACAAGGGTGAAGTGCGCTATCCGAGCCATTCAGAGAATCAGATTGTGCACCACACTATGGAAGTATGGATCATCCCTTATATGAGAAATATATTCCTGGTCCAAGAAGCGAACACACGATGTTGTGTCCTATACTCTAAAAAATGTAGCAGAATCGGCGTAAGAATTTGTAAATCACATTGGTACATCTAAATCTGAAATCATTCAACAGCACTCAATAATTCAACAACACTCAATAAACTGAGAAAATGTGATTTCTGCCCCATTAAGGGGAGAAATAAGCAAAAACAAAGAGAGTAAGAAGATTCGAATTTCTGACCTCCTAGTGAGACGCAGAGTCTTAGCTAACTATGCTAGCCTCGGTTGGTTTTTGGGATGTTCAATTTTGAAAGATGAAATATGAGAGTTTTGAGTAGTGTTTGAGATGCAGGTCCAGTGTTCACTTATTCAACTGGGAACAAGCATCATTTGTACGTGAACCACCCAGAACTAGTGAAGGACATGACCCAATCTATGAGCTTGGAACTGGGCAAGCCTACTTACGTGACCAAGAGACTGGAACCTATGCTTGGCAATGGCATTTTGAGATCCAATGGTCAATTTTGGGCTCGACAGAGGAAAATCGTCGCTCCCGAATTCTTCATGGACAGGGTTAAGGTAAAAGCATCCACTGTTCTAGAACTCAACCATTTGCGCAACTACTTTACATCTCGTTTTCGACTCTGATATCCGACAAATGGGCATATACTACAACTGCTGTGCGTTGGATGAGAATTGGAATTTCATGAACTATGGTTATATTTTTGGCATCAAATAAAAGTTTTGGCATCTGATTTTGTGAAAGGTGCATGAATGTGGTGGTACATGAATAAATTGGGTGCAGGGGATGGTGGGTCTAATGCTGGAGTCTGCAGAGCCATTACTGAGCAAATGGGAGGGTTGCATTGATGCACAAGGTGGTATGGTTGCAGAGATAAGTGTGGATGAGGACTTGAGGTGTGTCTCAGCAGATGTCATCTCTAGGGCTTGTTTTGGAAGCTCTTATTCCAAAGGCAAACTGATTTTCTCCAAGATCAGGCTTCTCCAGAAATCCATTTCCATCCAAAGTGTACTCTTTGGAGTTGGCACTTTTGGGTATGTGCCTCCAACCCTTTTTCATCAATGCTCACACATATTTATGATATGTATAAAAATGACTCGGGGTCTTTGTAGCGTCACCTCCGCGCTATACAGTGTAGCGCTCATTTCAATCGTCCATCTCAGTAATTAATAGTCTGGATTTTAAAGAAACCCTTCAAAGAACAATTGGGAAGGAGGCGCTACAGGATCCACGATTTCGTAGATAAAGCAACATGGCCCCATTTAGTTGCAAGGAAAAGATGGGAAATGATGGAAAAATCAATTTTCCTACCATTTTGTTTGTGTTCACTTACCAAAAAAAGTAGTGGTACCCACAACTCAACTTCAAATTTCTCACTTGGAAACACTTTTCCACAAAATACATTTTGCTAAAAGGATGAAATTTTAGTTTTTTTGCTCGATTCTCTACTAACAAAAACACTCAGAGAAACTAATTTCCTTTTCCTTTAATTTACTCCCACACAATATTCCCGACAACTGAATGGACAGTGTGATATAAAACTACAACTACTTGACTGTTAATAAATTTAAAAGAAGTTTATGTCATAATAAGACAAGTTCTTCAAGAACTATTGAGATTGATCTTCAACATCGATTATTTTCAAAGTGTACATGTTTGGTTCTTTCTTCTAACACAAAATAGCAGCAGATTTCTTCCCTCCAGGAACCAAAAGGAGATGAGCAATTTGGAGAGGGAGATAGAGTCCTTAATTTGGGAGACCATAAAAGAACGCGAACAAGAGTGCTTAGGGGCACCCTCAACCGAGAAGGACCTAATGCAGATGATATTAGAAGGCGCCATTAGTAACAGTCATTCTGCAGGAGTTGGCAGGGATTATTCGTCCAAGCAGTTTATCGTCGACAATTGCAAGAACATCTACTTTGCTGGGCACGAGGCCACTGCTGTTGCTGCGGCATGGTGCTTGATGTTGCTGGCCCTCCACCCGGAGTGGCAAGCTCGGGTTAGGGAGGAGACGACTCGGGTTTGCCCAGGCGGCTTGATTGATTCAGAGTCACTCTCCAAGATGAAAATGGTATCAATGCGCACGGTTACATGAAAACATAGATCTTACGCAAAGATAATGCCATACGAATAGGAAAAAGTAAAACGATAGATGATTTCAATTTAGGGGTCGATGTCGAAAGTGACTGATGTGTTCGATTATTATTGCAGGTTACTATGGTCATCCAAGAGGCGTTGCGCCTGTACCCGCCAGCAGCATTTGTATCAAGGGAAGCACTAGACGAGACTCGGATCGGACACATCAGTGTCCCCAAAGGAGTGTGCACATGGACTTTAATACCAACCCTCCATCGCGATCCTGATATATGGGGATCCGATGCCAACGAGTTCAAGCCTGAAAGGTTTGCCAATGGTGTCTCCAGCGCTTGTAATATTCCCCAGACGTATATCCCGTTTGGCTTAGGCCCTCGCTTGTGCTTGGGCCGTAACTTCGCCATGGTACAGTTGAAGCTTGTTTTGGCCCTCGTCGTCTCGAAGTTTACATTCACTCTGTCTCCTAAATACAGACACTCGCCCAATTTTAGAATGATTGTAGAGCCAGGGCATGGTGTACATATCCTCATCCAGAGATCTAAATTGGGCTGACTGTCTTTCCTTTTTTTTTTTAAACATTTGTACAGAGGTTTGTGAACATTTTACATAAGTTCGAAACTTGGAATGTGTCTGGAACGTAGTGCGAATGTCATCGATACGGTGTTTTTTCATCAAACAGGGTGATAAGTCTGCTGTTTTCAAAGCCATTGAACAGTTTTTTTTTTTCTTTTTTTTCGACGAACCCCGAGCCTAGCAAATCCATGTAAATTTTGTCTTCCCTAACATTCACAATGAACAAATAATTTTCCGAATGCAGCAAAGATTTCTGGGAGGGGGCAATTCGTTCACAATCACTGGTGACGATCAGAACTGAGTTTCATTCCATGATTAAATATGATTGAGGATGTATTATTTTGTTAAATAAATAGATTTCCTGCTCATAAATGTATCCCGCTGAGGTTTTTGTGATCAAGTGCTCGCCAATGGGGATAGCAATAGATAGAGTATGGATCGGTTATATATTATTGTTAACCAAATGGATTTCCTGCTCATATCCCGATGAGGTTTGTGTGATCAAGTGCTCGCCAATAGGGATGGCAACAGGTAGAGTAACTGAAAGTTTGAGTCTCTTTTTTTTTCTGAAAAGTTGACGTTGGAATCAAAAGATTTGCTCGCATTCATTCATTCATTGCTGTTGACGAATTGCTTCCAAAAATTCCATAACCCATCAATCACCAAATGGAAGCTCTAGTCTGCAAGAAAATAGGGGACCCAACATGGCAACACAGAATAGTCCCCACTGACCCTCTCAACCTCTCACCCAATCCCACAACTCACCTCTCCGACCGCGGTTAGAGTTTGAGTCAAAGCCACGAGCTTGAACTTCGCCAGTTGCTTCCAAATTCAAGGCAAATACCAACAAAAAGGCTCCCTTACCCTTCATCCCGGGCTCTGATTAGTCTGGCCTCGTCGAATCCATCAGTCCGTGCGTTTCCAAGTTTAGAGTCGGTGACCCCGTATGCTCTGTCTCCAATTTCGGGTCTTTTGCGCAGTTTACAGTTGCCGACGAAAGTGAATTGTGAGTCATACGTATATACATAGCGTGCATAAGACATTTGATCATCAGACCCTCAAAAAATCAGAATTAAATGGGGTAGGGAGTGGCGCCAGTCAAATATTGCTTGCATATGTTGATAACCAGGGCGGACCTAGGAGTGCATGCGGAGGCCCGCGGTCCCACACACCTCCCTATTATCCCATAATATCTATACTATATTTTAGGTTTTAGTTATAAAAATTATGAAGAGGTCCCTTCAAAATTGCATTATTAGTATATTAGGATTCTTGTAAAAAAAAAAGAGAGTATAGGATGATGTCTTGTTACTAATTTATGAATGAATATGATTTGGTCTCCACATTAAGAATCTTGCGTCACCACTGTTGAGCGGTTACTAGCTTTGCCGTTTGTTAGCATTTTAAGCTTTGGTAATCAATGACCGTGCCCTCAGAGTGCTCGATAACTAAACCCACAGAAAAATACCATGCAAGTTTAATGCATTCTTTAAATATTGTATGTTTCTTCTAGGTACATAGTCCTTACACTGTTAAAAGATCATCACCACCTCTCTTGAGTTTTTCGGAGTCTTCTGGACGTCGCCGGAAACTTCCGGATTATTCTAGAATTATCTAGACTTCTCTAGAATGCTCCGGAATCCTCTAGACTTTGCTAGAGTCTTCCGGACACTTCCGGAATACTATGGACTACACTAGAACATTCCGGATGGTACAAGAATATTTCGGAATATGATAGAAGCTTATGGGCTTCTCTAGAAGCACCTTGAAGTAGTGAGTGGTGTGTGCTTCTAGAACTATCCCATGGTGCCTATAAATAGTGATGTAGTGTTCATTTGTGGGCAATGAAAGTGAAGGAAAGAAAGAGAGACTCCAAGTAAGTGAGTGAGAGTCCAAGTGTAAGGTGTTCAAGTACTAAAAGAGTTTGTGTCCAAAGTTAAAGTGTCTTCCTAGATTGTGTGTGTATTACATCTTGTGTGTAAGAGAGTCTTCCTTTGTGAGTGATAGTGTGTGTTGTTGTACACAACTCAAGTGTACAAGTGCTTGTAATCAATAAAATTACCTTTGTTTGTTGTGTTCGAACTCTACAATCTGGTATCAGAGCCGAGTCGGTCGGGACCGGTTGTTTAAGTGATCGTGCATGGTTTGGAGACTGTGAAGCTTGTTGGCTTGCTTGGTGAAAGAAGAGAGAGACCTACCAAGTCACGATGACGGATCTTGTGAACACAACTAGCGGGATTACAAGATTGAACAACCACAACTATCAAAGTTGGCGGAGTCGCATTAAGTCCTACCTTGAAGGGCAGGACTTGTGGGAGGTTGTTAATGGAGATAGTACCCAACCACCCAAGGAAGCTAAAGCACTCCGAAAATGGAAGATTAAGGCCGGGAAGGCGATGTATGTGCTCAAGACAACCATTGAAGATGAGTTGCTCGGGCGAATTAGGGATGACGACACACCAAAGATGGCGTGAGACACCTTTGCATCGTTGTTCTAAAAAACAAATGATGCTCGACTCTAGTACTTGGAAAATGAGTTGATGTCTACCACCCAAGGAGGTAAAAGCAAAAGTGAGTATTTTACAAAGATAAAGGACTTGTGCCGTGAAATTTCAGACCTCGATCCTAAAGCAAATATTAATGAGGAACGAATGAGGAGGATAATTATACATGGGTTGAAGCCCGAGTATAATGTGTACATCACGACAATACGAGGTTGGCCAACTCAACTAACTCTAATATAGTTAGAGAATTTATTGGCCAATCAAGAAAGCTTATGCAAGCAGATGACTAGAGTGTCAGTAAAGAATGAAGAGGAGGCACTCTATAGCAACAACAAGAAGGGCGAACATTATCTACAGTAGAACAAAAAGGGCAGACAAGGTAATGGAAAGTCCAAGAAAAGAGAAGATGGCACCAAACCCCAACGTGTGAGATGTCCTCAAACAGGGGGAGTTCAACCAAATTGTAACACAGACGAGCGACGATTCTCTGGAAAGTGTTACAACTGCGCAAGAAAGGGCACTTTCAGAATAATTGCCTGTTTAAGAAAAAATTAGCAGAAAGGAACTTGGTGACTTCTAAAAATCACTAAGAAGACAGTGAAGAAGAGTGGGACTTTCAAGCATCCTTTACGATGTCTAGGCCTACTGAAGGATATTGCTCAGAAGAGGAGATAGACTTCGATGAACCTTCAGAGCAATCTAACACAGTCACTGAAGAAGTAGGTGCTTCTTTGATAATGACAGAGAAGAGTGAAGCAGCCATTGCTGCAGTGCCCAACCAAGGAGCCATCAACTACAATGATGATTGGATTATTGATTCAGGGTGTTCCAATCACATGACTGGAGATAAGAAGAAGTTGTCTAATCTGTCCGCGTACAAAGGAGATCGTGTGGTGGTAACGGCAAACAACTCAAAGTTGCCGATAACTCAAATTGCTAAGACCATTATCAATCCTCAGTTTAGCCCTAGCAAAGTTAAGCTACAAGATGTCTATCATGTGCTAGGGATAAAGAAAAACATGTTGTCAATCTCACAACTAACGTCCTCGAGTAACTATGTGGTATTTGGCCCAAAGGATATTAAGGTGTACTAAAGCCTTAAGCCAGTGGGTACACTAATCATGGAAGGACAACGTCTGGAGTCAATCTACGTAATGTCAGTTGAATCGGCTTATGTAGATAAGACTAGAAAGAATGAGACTGTCGATCTCTGGCATGCACACTTGGGGCATATGAGTTATCATAAGCTAAAGATAATAATGAAGAAGGCTATGCTCAAGGATTTTCCCCAGCTAGATGTTCGAGAAGACGTGATTTGTGCAAGATATCAATATGGCAAGGCACATCAATTGCAGTATGCAGAGTCAAAGTTTAGAGCCAAAGAACCCTTGGAGCTCGTTCACTCTGATGTGTTTGGGCGGGTAAAACAAGCATCGATTAGTGGCATGCGCTACATGGTGGCCTTCATCGACGACTACTCAAGGTATCTTTAGGTAGACTTCATGAAACAAAAGTCAGAAACTCTATCAAAATTTAAAGAGTTTCGTGAGAAGGTCAAAAGTGAGTTCGGAAAAAGAATTCGATGTTTATGAACGGATAATGGTGGAGAGTATACGTCGGATGAATTCTCAAATTATCTAAAAGAGTGTAGAATCCGACAACAATTGACTTGCCCAGGTACTCCACAGCAAAACGGCGTTGCTGAAAGAAAAAACCAACACCTTGCAGAGATTTGGCGGAGCATGCTACATGCAAAGAATGTGCCCAGTCGTTTTTGGGCAGAATGCATGAAGACAGAAGCTCATGTGATCAACAGGCTACCACAGGCAAAGCTAGGCTTTGTCTCACCCTATGAGAAGTTGTGGTCCACACCGCCCATAGTAAGTCACTTCCGAGTTGTCGGATGTGTATGCTACGTGTTTGTGCCAGATCATTTGCGTAGCAAGTTTGATAAGAAGGTGATTTGTTGCATCTTCTTGGGCTACAACAGTGAGAGAAAATGGTGGAAATGTTGCGACCCCACAACTGGTCGGTGTTATACGTCAAGGAATGTGATCTTTGATGAAGCTTCGTCATGGTGGTTGCCGCAAAAGGTGGAGTTGCCAAACTCCAGAGATTTAGAAGATCTTTTGCAAGAAAAGCTTGGGGAGATAAAAGAGGGAGAAGAATCTCTTGATTCAGTTAAGGAGCCAACACCTACAGAAGGTCATGGTGAGCAAAAGCCTAGTTTGTCCGGCACGCCAGAAAAGTCCATGAGCCCATGGTAAACTGGAGTACATCCTACCAATCCAAAAGAGGTTCGGACAAGTCAACAGGAGGTAGAGGAAGACAATCCACCGCCAAGGAGATCTACTCGACAAAGGAAGCCAAACCCGAAGTATATGAATGCTGCCTTGGCTAAAGAAGAGAGTGTGAAAGAGCTAGCAACGTTTGATGAAGCGTCCCGAGCAAAAGAGTGGCAGAAGGCAAATGAGGATGAGATAAACAGTCACTAGACCAAAATGAGACTTGGGAACTAGTTCCAAAACCTAAGGATGTGAAGCTAATATCATGCAAGTGGGTGTATAAAGTCAAGACTCGCCTTAATGGGTCAATAGAGAGATACAAGGCCAGATTAGTGGCTCGAGGGTTCTCGCAACAATACAGGCTGGACTATGATGAGACATTTAGTCCAACAGAAAAAACCCACAACAGTGCGAGTTTTGATAGCACTTGCAGCAAGTAAGTGTTAGAGGTTATGGCAAATGGACGTGAAGAATGCCTTCTTACATGGAGAAATTGATTGAGATATATACATGAAGCAACGAAGGGCTATTCCTCTGCCAGTAGAAGTATATGAAAGATTTGTTAAAGAAATATGGGATGCTCGAGTGCAAGCCAATCGCAATACCAATGGAGGCTAATGCCAGGTTATGCTCGGAAGCTGGAAAAGACTTGGAGGATGCGACTATGTATCGAAAAATAGTAGGTATTCTAATCTACCTTACGCTAACGAGGCCTGACATTGCTTACGCAGTTGGCATAGTCAGCCAATTCATGCAAACACCAAAGAAGCCCCACCTTGAAGCAATACGTTGAATACTAAGGTATGTGAAGGGTACAATAGACTCCGGTCTCTTGTACAAGAAAAGTGGAACATGCAAGTTGATTGGTTATTGCGACGCTGATTATGGTGGAGATCATGACATTCGGCGATCAACTACGGGATACGTATTCAACCTCGGATTAAGAGCTATCTCTTGGTGTAACAATAGACAACATACAATATCTTTATCAACCACGGAGGCTGAATACAGAGCATCGGCAATGACAGCTCAGAAGAGCACGTGGCTTATGCAGCTAATGAAGGATCTTCATGAATCAGATGACTATGCAGTGGTATTGCATTGTGACAATCAGTCAGCAATTTGCTTGGCCGAGAATCCAGTGTTTCATGCAAGGACCAAGAATGTGGAGGTACACTATCACTTCGTGAGAGAGAAAGTACATCAAGGAGAGATAGAGATGCGCCACATAAAAACCAAAAACCAAGTTGCAGACAACTTTACTGAGGGACTCAGGAATTCTAAGCTCAGCAAATTCAGAAAGTAGCTTGGCATAAAGAGTAAGGCTGAGTTAAGAGAGTTGGTGCTGAGGGGGAGTGTTAAAAGATCATCACCACCTCTCTTGAGTTTTTTGGAGTCTTCCGGATGTCGCTGGAAACTTTTGGATTATTCTAGAAATATCTAGACTTCTCTAGAATGCTCCGGAATCCTCTAGACTTTGCTAGAGTCTTCCGGACACTTCCAGAATACTATGGACTACACTAGAACATTCTGGATGGTACAAGAATAACAACTCAGGTACTGGATCAACGCGGTTTTCATCATTATATCTGAAAAGAGGTGTAATGATTTTTATTACGTAAGGGGAGCAAAAAAAGAACAGTTTTTGAAGTCTCTAGGTGATGATGTTGTTGACTTGACCCAAGGAAGCATGACTGAAGTGTGATGGGATTTTTGAAGGCTAGAAAGCTCAAAGGAGATTCCTGTCGTCCCTGCAAATATCGCTCTTGTTAAGGTACTTCGGCCTGAAGATTCAAGCAGGATGAAGATATACAGTAGTGGTGTAAATTACAAACAGGGGGACTGTGGACTGTGCTCATTATTTTAAAAGGACTCGAAACCTTTCATATATTGGCATAAGTGCAGCCGTTGAACTACTAGTAATGACTACAAAAGAAAGTGATTTATGACTTGAAGCAACTATTAGAGAGAGAATTCTCAGGTATCTATTGATGTATTGTAACATTCCGTCCTTCATCGAAAGTTTACATGAGTGATCTGGAATATACTGCTTTAAGCATATAAATTACAAATTTCCCCTCTCTCTAACAACTTAAGCTTTTAGATGAGTCGGTAGTTAACAATCTAGTAATAAATTATCAAACATGTAACCTGGTACTAATAACTTTGAGTTGAACATATTAATCTTTTCACAGTAATTTGATTAGCAATATAAAGTTTGGTATTTTTCTTTTGGGAAAAATTCAGTTCAACCTGTGGTTAGGTTGGGTGCGGTTACACCCCCTCACATTTGAATATCTGCACATAACCACTGTGTGGTTTGTGGACCAAAGTGCATAGTTGGATTTTCCATCCAAGTTAACAGGAGGTGAGATTTACACGCCTCTGATGAGAGTAAAGGAGAGGAACATTTTTAATTTAACCCAAAACACCCTTATCTATCTTCACTATTACATAATGCCATCATTCTTCTTCCCCATCTTTCCTCCACTTCTTTTGCAGGAATCCTCAATAGCCGTATATGTGTATTTATATGTGTATAGTTGGGTATTATCCTCTGTCTCCCTCTCTAAATATGCATAGTAACAACAGAATTACCAAAATTATATGAAATTACATTACATCCTTATTTAACACCTGCCTGCAAACTCATGGGAGGGGAACCAACCATGAGTTTGGCTTTGAAATTCTAAAACTGGGAGACAGATAATCCTTTGGTGAAGATGTCAGCAATTTGAGCATGAGAACCAATGTAATGTAGCACCAAGTTGTTAGCAAGCACCTATTCTCGAATGTAGTGATAGTCAATTTCTATGTGCTTTGTACATGCATGGAAAACAGGGTTGGAGGCGTAAGCCATGGCAGATTTGTTGTCACACCAAAGCACATGATGAGGTGATATAGGAATCCTTAACTCCATGAGCAATTGCTGAATCCATACAAGATCAGTTGCTGTTTGAGCCATGGCTCTATATTCAGCCTCTGTGGAAGAGCGTGCCACAGTTGGTTGCTTTTTAGCACACCAAGTCACTGGATTGACCCCCAAATATACAACATAACCAGTGGTAGAATGCTTATCAATTGGATCCCCAGCCAAATCCGTGTCTGTGTAGGCAGTTAGAGACAATGGTCCTTTGGAAAGATGAAGACCCTCAACAAGAGTCCCTTTAATATACCTTAGCAAACGTTTGACAGCCCCAAAATGACTATGTTTAGGCTAGTGTATATGTTGACAGACTAAGTTAACTAAGTATGCTATCTCAGGTCTAGTTAATGTGAGATATTGGAGAGACCCAACCAAAGTTCGGAACAAGGTTACATCTTCAAAATAAGGGTCAGAAGGATCCATAGGTTTCTTGGAAGAAACAAGTGATGCACTTGGTTTACATTCTAGCATAACAGCCTTAGGAAGAATCTTAGTTGCATACTTTGTCTGAGAAAGAAATAAACCCTGTTCTGTTGGAAGTACATCCACACCTAGAAAATAGTGTAGTGTACCAAGGTCCTTCATCACAAACTACATACTAAGTTGAGGAATTAAAGTGGAAATGAAATTGCTGTCACTCCCAGTTAGAATTATGTCATCAACATACACAAGAATCAATGTTATGACAGTATCTTTGTGCAAAACAAACAATGAGGAATCGACTTGCTTGGTTGTAAATCCAAGGGTCAAAAGATATGAAGAAAAGGCTGAAAACCATGCTCTCGGTGCCTGATGTAAACCATATAGAGCTTTGTTCAGTTTACACACATAATGAGGATGACTAGGATCTTTGTATCCGAAGGGTTGTCGCATGTAAACATCCTCATTAATCACGCCATGGAGAAAGGCATTAGACACATCTAGCTGTCTAAAAGGCCAATTAAAGTGCACTGCTAGACTTAAAACAATTCGGATAGTGGGTTGTTTCACCACTGGACTGAATGTTTCAACAAAGTCAAGACCAGTTGCTTGTTGGTTCCCATTGACCACAAGCCTAGCCTTATACCTAGCAACTGTACCATTAGAGTGCTTCTTTATTTTATATATCCATTGACAGCCAATGATATGACCATGAGTTGGAGGAGGGACCAAAACCCATGTACCCTATTTGACTAGAGCTTTATACTCCTCTGCCATTGCTTTTTGCCAAACTATATGATGAATGGCTTCTTGAAAATGCTTTAGTTCTTGAGATATAGAAGGAAATGTTGCAACAAACGTAAAAGGATGTTTAGGTTTATGGATTCCTGATTTTGATTTGGTGTGCATAGAATGAGTAGAATGTAGAGGAACAACAGAAGATGAATGAGTTGCAGATTCGGGTGTAAGTGAGTTAGTGGGTGCAGAAGGAGCTGCTGGATTGGGAACTAGAGAAGTAGGAGAAGAAATAATGGCATTTGTATGTTGTACTAAAGTGGGTGAAGTAGGAAAGATTGTGGAAGGAGCTTCTGAAACTGATGTGGTAAGAGGAGAAGGTAGAGTAATAGTAATGTCATCAAAGGAAGTTAGAGGAATGGAAAAAGAAGGAAAATCTGAACATGATGGTGAAGTTTTAACAAGATTAGAGTAAGGAAAGACCTGATCTTCAAACTTGACATGTCTAGATATATAAACCTTGTTCCCAATAGGATCATAGCAACGATATCCCTTTGAATTGGTACAATATCCCAGGAAAACACAACAAAGAGATTTTGGTGTGAGCTTGTGTGGTACATAAGGTTTCAACCAAGGGAAACAAGCACAACCAAAAGGATGAAGAGTAAAATAATCTGGAGATTTGCCAAACAATATATGATAAGGAATTTGAAAATTAAGTGAAGAATAAGGGAGTCTATTAGCCAAGTAAACAGCTGTGTTTAAGGCCTCTAACAAAAAATGAGTTGGGAGTGTAACATGAGTGAGAAGAGTTAGAGTTGTCTCTATTAGATGTCTGTGCTTCCTCTCCACCACTCCATTTTGCTCTGGAATGTGTGGACAAGAAGTATGATGAAAAATACCTGTAAGAAGAAAGAGATTGGTCAAATATGAATTAACAAATTCTCCTCCATTATCAAATCTTATAGTTTTAACTGAAACTTTGAACTGATTTTAACCATATACTTTGAATTGTGTTAGAACAATTTTGACCTCACACTTGTATCTCAAAGGAAATAACCATGAATATTTGGAAAAGTCATCTATAACAAGCAAATAATATCTGAAACCTTGCACTGAAGGTACAGGTGCTGGACCCCAAACATCCAAGTGCAACAAATCAAAAGGAACATGAGAAACAGACTCAAAAATAGAGAATGGTAACTTGCAGCTTTTAACAGTATTGCAGCTGAAACAACAAACATCATATGGCTTTCTAACAGGTAGATGATATTGCCTTATTTAAGATTGAAACAAAGGTAAACTAGGATGTCCTAATTTCTAATGCCAAATGGTAGCAGATGACATGAATGGTGTACTCACGAAGGCTTGATAAGAAGTAGATTCAGAAGCATGAACTGGAGCACCTTTAGAGAAGGAGGTCTGAATGGGGTACAGGCCCTGTACACATGGCCCATCGTGAAGTATTTGGTGAGTTATATTGTCCTGGACAATATATCCATCAGAATTGAAAGTTAGTGAACAAGAATTGTCTTTGGCAAATTGATAGACTGACAACAAATTATGAGTAATAGATGGTGTATGCAATACCTATGTGAGATGAAAAAGAGAAGTAGGAGTAGAAATGATGCCTTTACCAGTGTGATTTATTAGAAGAGTTGAACCATTTCCAACGACCACTCCATCAGTAGTTGAGCATGGCATAGGATGAGTGAGATTTCTGAGATCATGGGTAACATGAGTGGATGCCCCACTATCAAAATACCAATTTAATGATGGCTGTGCAATGGCTTCTGTCATGGTTGGCTGAAAACTTGAATGATTGGTAAACCCTAGAAGCATTTGTCCTGGATTTTCATATCCTGAACCTATGTTTGGTGATGAAGTTGAAGCAATGAAGGCCTGTGGTGGTGCACATCCAATATTCCCATAAATGTATGAACCCTGATAGTCCTGAGGAAAAGTAACAACATTAGCTTGTGGTTGTAGACCAAATGCACCTTGTGACCTTGGTTAGGGTGTCATTTGATTAGGTTGTCTTGCAACACTAAACACACTCCTATTCCATGCATGAGTATCACCTCTTCTCTGTCCAGAATTCTGAGGAAATGACTGATAATAGGAATGGTAAGAGAGATTCTGTGAGTTTTGATAAGGTGAAGATTGAGTGTTCTGAAACTGTTGATTTTGACTGTTCTGATTGGGTTGATACTGCAGATTTTATTTGTGGTAACAATAAAAGGTTGTATGATTTGTTTTGCGATAGATTTGGCACTCCTGCTTACTATTCTGTCCACCACCTCTACCATTTCTTTTTTGGGTAATTTTCTCTACCATTTCTAAACCTTTGATAACCAGTATTATTTTGATTACTTCCAATGTTTTGATATCCTCCAGAATTTCTGTTGAACTGTTGTGTGGGAAAATAAGGTCCTGACCCTTGTCCTGTCTGAAACATTGGCACACTATAACTCTGCGATGGTGGTACTGCGCCCAATATTCCAGACTGTATTATTTGTGTACTTGTGCCACCAATCTCTTGAGGATGTGTAGTGGTGAGAAAGACTTTTGTGGCACTTGTGACTCCTATCCCTTCATCTCTTTGAAGTTGTGATTCCTCATGTTTTAGTAACGTTGCTAACTCATCAAACACAACATCACCTTTTACAACTAAAGCACTACGAACACCCTTGTATTCAGTAGGTAAATCTTTTAGAGCATAGAATACCAAGTCATCATCAATATGGCAACCAATCGCTTCTAATTTCTGTGAATAGCCTCTGATCTCATATATATACTCATCCATAGATCGTGTCTTGCTCACATTATACAATTTGTCCTTCAATTCATGAATGTGTGATTTTGACAATGAATTGAACCTCTGTTCTAGCACTTACCAAACGTGACACATGTGTAAACCCTAAAACGTGAGGTAATATTGTAGAGGACAGACTTGAGGTCAAACAAGATAACAATTGATCTATCAATGTCCACATCATGAATTCCAGATTTGTAATTTGCTCATTTGAAGTTCTAGTCAGAATCATAGGTTTAGGAGAAAGTTTTGTAGATATTCGAGATAACCATTCTCACGTAAGGCGTTCATTACTTGAGCGCGCCATAATAGGTAATTACTGGAATCTAACTTGATGTTAACTAATGAGTGAAAATTTGATACCAGAAATGTGAGAGATTGTGGTAGGGTTACAGTTGTTGTTGATGCTGCCATTGAAGCTTCAATTTTGTAGATCAATCCTCAAGATCTTCAAGAATTAGGTTCTAAATCGAACTCCAGCATCAACTTAGACTTGCTTCAATCCGCTCTGATACCATGACAACTTCCGGATAATGAAATGCTAGATGAACGAAATCGAAGAAGAAATGTTTGTAGAATTGAATTGAAATGTTCTATCGTATGTTTTTCATTACCCCTGAAGTGGAAGATGAACTCCCTTTTATACAGCACCTAACTGCACTCCTATTGGCTAGAAAATATTCACAAGGATTGATGAGTTGACACTTCCCTTAACCACCTCAACTACACTTAATTATTGATAACAGAATTAACAACAAACCTCCACTAACAGCAAACCTCCACTAATCATAGACTCACAACAGAATTACCAAAATTATATGAAATTACATTACATCCTTATTTAACAGCCTTGCCACTGACGCCACCGATTTTTGGATTGTCCATTCCACGAAATTAAAAACCACCACTGCCCCAACTAATTCAAACTTGAAATCGAATTGAATTCCACAAGATTTGGTGATTCAAAAATCGAAACCGGACTACAGTTGATAGAATGGGATAACTGGGTTGGTTGAGGAGACACATAATCGACTGGAGCTGCAAGTCGCCGGAACTGGAAGGCAACGAGTATAAGGGGCGCTGGACGTTTTCCACTAGAACAGTATGCGGTAGTTGACGGCGTTGATGTTGTTTCAGAGAGAGAGAGAGAGAGAGAGAGAGAGAGAGAAGAAGAAGAAGAAGAAGAAGAAGAAGAAGAAGAAGAAGAAGAAAATGCAGCTGCGTACATACTTTTAAATATCGGCCGATACGTACCGTATCAGTCGGTTCGTACTGGAATTTTGAGTCTCCGATATGGATACACACCGATATAGCGATGTGACTAAAAAATCGCATAAAAATCGGCCGATTCCCGGTATGTATCGGTGTATCGGCCGAGACGGAAGCCGGTTCAGAAAGTATCGGCCGAGACCCAAAAAAAAAGAAGAAAAGGAAAGAGAAAGGGGAGCAGGAGGGAGACTGAAACCTGATCTTCTTCTCCTATGATATTTTCTCGCCCATAGCCGTATCTTCCATCGTACGAAAACAAATCAGAGGATTCACCAGAAAATTTGAAGTTTACAGATCCTCAAAACAAAAACCACAAATGATCGATCTACTCCGACACAAAGCTAAACCGCGAGAGAGAGAGAGAGGTGGTGAGAGGGCTGCTCTGATGTGCACCATTGCCAGAGGCTGAGAGCCGAGAAGGGTGCATCGCTTCCATGGCAGAGATTGGCAGAACGAACAGTGTTACAGAAAGAAGGAGGCGTAAAGAAGAAGAAGCGTCCTTTGTTTTTGGTTACAATAAGTCAAAGAGTTGGGTCCAGCTGTAAACCTGTAAGGGGATTTGATTCTCTACGCCAGCATACGTGAATCTCTTATCGGATCAACGGTTAGGATTGAAAATTGCATAATAATTGACTTTTGTATTATAATCTGGTGGTTTGGTTTAATTATGTCTAAAGATTGTGTAAAATGTGACAAATTATGTCAAATGAGATAAAAAAAAAATGTGTATCATAAAGTTTTATATGAGTTATTAATGATTTTTAAAAAGGGGTAATTGTTCTAGGGTCCAGAAGTGTGGACTTATTGTGCCATTTAGTCCATGTGGTTTGGTTTAATTATGTCTTAAGATTGTGTAAAATGTGACAAATTATGTCAAATGAGATTAAAAAATGTGTATCATAAAGTTTTATATGAGTTGTTAATGATTTTTAAAAAAGGGGTAATTGTTCTAGGGTCCAGAAGTGTGGACTTATTGTGTCATTTAGTCCATGTTAAAGTTTTATAAGGTCTAAGGTTCACCAATTTTTATTTTTATAGAATTTAGGCACTTTCAAAGGGTACCCTAGAGTTTAGGTTTTAGAGTGCAATTTCCTATTATAGGATTTTAGTGGTTTAGGCACTTTCATAGGGTACCCTAGTGTTTTAGACACTTTCATAGGGTACCCTAGGATTTTAGTCATTTTCATAGGGTACAAACTTTTTTGGCATTTTCATAGAGTATCCTAGGGTTTAGGTTTTAGGTTTTAGGGTGCATTTTTCTATTTTAGTGTTTTAGTGGTTTAAGCACTTTCATAGGGTACCCTAGGATTTTAGGCACTTTCATAGGGTACCCTAGAATTTTAGGCACTTTCACATCGTAAAAACTTTTTTTGGCACTTTCATAAATGTACAAACTTTTTTTGGTAAAAAAAAAGAGAAAAGATGACAACGTTAGGACTAGATAGGTTATAAACTTGTTTGGTGGATTAATGGGGTTATAAATTCTTTGCCTAGGACTTTTGAACAAGTTGCCCTTTAAAAAATTCACGACTGAGACAGCCGATTCCTGCGACGTATCGCCGATACGTCCCGATACTGATACACTGATACCGAGATTTAAAACTATGGCTGCGTATGGTGGTGCGGCAATGGTGACTGTGCGTATGGCAGAGATGGGCACAAGTGTTTGTGTGTGAGAGAGGAAGAAGATGAGGTTATTATGGAAAATTGACAAATTCCATTAACAGATGTCACGGTGCACTTTGGTCCACAAACCATACAGTCGTTATGTGCAAATATTCAAATGTGAGGGGGTGTAACCACACTCGACCCAAACCACATGAGGTCAAACTGAATTTTTCCCTTTTCTTTTATATCTTGTCAATTTGATTAACTAATGACATACTTGTAATGTTTCTCAGTTTTAACAACTCTGAATGCCTCTGATGTTACATAACCAGAACTGGACAATTCATGGACTGTACTGGCACAACCATAGATTACATAAACCAGTTGTACTTGAAGATTCTATGAAGGAGATACTATCCTGGTGGTCAAAGGGCTTAATCATCACTCACATTTCTCATACTTGCAACCTCTCAGAGGTCAGAATCTCCATCTTTTACCAGCTTCCTCCTCCTTATATTGATCAAAGTTCCTTCCAACTCACATTATCTATGTAAACATAATAAGCTACGAGTTGAAATATAAGCCCACAAAGCTAATGGGTAATCTTTATGGACCAGACACAACCAGAGCATGACTTTTCACTTGCCACTTCTTTTGGGTCCACACAGATGATTGTTGTGATTCTGTATATTCGCTTTTGTACATGTTATTAACATCTGTAGTCTGATGTCTACAATCCTTCGTGCTTGACAGGCATGCCTTTTTGCATTTTCTGCTCTGAAAGACAGGAAAGTGATTGGGAAGGTGATGATTGCTTTGGACGATGGCAAAAGTGCAACATCCAAACTTTAAATCTAGTCATTATTCAAACTGAAATGGAGTCAAGTGCAAACCGGAGATTGTTGGGGAGATCTAACTTGTCTTTGATCATCCAAATTTTCTCTTCTTTTTTGTGTGTTGTTTCTGTAGTTCTTTAGTATTTGTCTATATCTATTAAAGTTCTTGCTCTTCCACCAAAAAAGAAAAAAAAAAAAAAAGAAGGGCCAAAGGAACGAGTTGACCGGAACAGATAAACAACGAAGAAAATGATGTTCTAATGTTGGATACTTAACCGTGTTTAAATGATTTTTGTTCATTCTTTTGTGTCCTTGATGGGAATAATGCTGCTCTTAGGGTTTTTTTTTTGGAAATCTTGCGCATCTTTGACAAGCCAGCCTTATTTTTGTGAAACTTCCAATCTCTCTTAGTAATCAAGTGATTCTGGTTATTTCAAATGCTATGTACGATAAGAGTAAGCTTCGTTTTTTATGGAGACCTTAGGATTATGGATGATAATTGGACATGTATATTTCTAGTTGGAAATTTTTTTCGTGTCTTCGAGCGAGGATGTTTGGTGGTTAGCGTTGCCAAGCGCGTGGAGGTGTTGGCATCCACAAATGATAGACAAATCGTCATTTTTTTTTTTCTGTGGAAAGAGATATGTGTAGTATAGAAGAGTAATACACAATCCTCTATTTCAATATATAATAATGGTCTGGGTTGCTTTCGATTGAGCATAAATCTATGTCACTCATGCTTTGGGTGAATTCACCTATTGGCTCCCATTTAGCAACTAAAAACGGACTCATGTGTTGATATGAACCCACCAATCATGCAATCTCTTCTCTCTCACACACACTCGAGGATTACCATGATCTCTTGATCTTGTTGAGTTTCCTTTTCCTTTAAAATTTTGAACGTATTCTTTTTCTCTCTAAAAAATAAAAAACATCTCTCTCCCTCCCTAATTTGAGAGACCACTCCATCCGTCATAGCCATATCGAGCAATTGGAGTCCGAGTAGTATGTATTGATTAGGTTTGATAAGTACTGGTTGATTGATGATTATCAATGTAATGAAATAAATTTCGATTGGAAATCAAGTTTGATCACACATCCGTGTTAAATGTGCTTATTGAAATAGATAACTAATGGACAATTTTTGAAGCTTATTTGGAAAAATGACTTCTCGGAGGAGTACTGTTAATTTGAGAGATAGTCAATAGTAGGGGAAGATAGTTCATTTTAGTTTTGCTCGAAGCATATGACATCATGACTTTAGTAAATTATTTGTTCATTTTAGAATATCGAGGAAATGATCATTGATTACTCTAAATTTTATGAAGTTTTATGTGTTCGATTTTGTGCATGCAAAAGTTAGGAATTACTGTAGTAAATTGTTTGTTCTTTTTTCATTTATTGAAGTTAACCAGATCAATCAATATGGTTGGACTAAATTCACGTAGTTGGAATCGTTGGAGGTGGATAAAGGGTTAAGATATTATAGGAGATCCCAGTTATGATTTGGATGTTTTTGGTTATCAATTGTTCGTGTCATGTACATACGCTAGTATTATATACTCGCAAAGTATTGCTCTGCAAGAACTCTGAACTACAGTAATTGGAATGCTAATTTGTTTTAAAACGGAGGATGCTAGGAGCACAGAACATAAGGCTACAAATTTTGCACAGATCAGTTCGGGGACTCACTTGTGGGTCCCACACGGAAAATCCGAACTCATCCATTTCATTTGAAAGTATTTTGAATGAAACGAGTGAGTTTTGGATTAACCACTTATGCACGTTGGATTGAGGTGATTTCTCGAAATGCCCGTTGGAAAATTATTCTGAGATGAATCAACGGTTTGGATTGCCCGTGTGAGACCCACAAGTGAATCTCCAAACAAATTTGTGCAAAATCTGTACCCTTGGGTCTGTACCCTTAGGTCTTTAGATTTTTAAACTATACAACAGTATAAACTCAAATGGTTCGGCCAAAGTGTTTGTCACCATAAGGTCGCGTGTTCGAATACTACACATACCAAACATTTCAAATCTTGAGCCATTGAAAAACTTACCTAGTTATTAATTTCGGATCTCTAAAATTATTTGAGATGCACGCAAACTAAACTATATATCTCGTTACACAGGGAAAAAAACTTGTACTGCAATATGGTGCTTGCGTCCCATAAAGTTTGATCACTACGAAACTACGTGCAATTTTTAAGCTAAAAAATAACGTGTTTATGAAAATAATTTTTTAGTCAATATGGATTTTGTTTGATACATCTCATCGATCGAGAACTTTTATACGGTGCAAAAAAATTCAAAAAATATTTTGGTAAATGAATTATTTTTTAGTTTAAAAATTACACGTTGTTTCGTAGTGATCAAACTTTACGGGATGGAAGGAGTATTTGTTAATAGTTCGCCTCATTCTTATCCTTATGAGTTAATGCCATGGCGACCATGTTTGCTAATCGTATTTTGGTGATCATAATTGTACTGATGGAATATGAGCGTTCTACAAATACATTTGAACATATCGCATGATCCACCAAAATTTAAGTCACCAAATATGGTCAGCAAAGTGTGTTTTATCTGATGTAGTTAAGCTGACTTTTTAAACAAAACTACGGGATATTTGGCTTAAAAGCCAAAAACTAGATTATTAAATTATTCGTTTTGTTTTTATTTAATTTTTTTTGCATTTGCTAGTTTTGTGTTAAAATTTTGTGATTTTTAGATTTCTCTCGTCGAGACGAATCGAAAGAGTATAAAATTGTGGTCAAAAGTAATTGTTTTTTTAATCCACTTATTTTGGTTTTATTCAAAAAATATTTGGTTTGACTATAAATTTATACTTGTTAGATTCGTCTCGTCGAGAGGAATTCAGAAATCACAAAATCTTGACGCAAAATTAACAAATGCAAAAAAAAATTGAATAAAGATAAAACAAATAATCTAATAATCCAGTTTTGACATTTAAGCCAAAGTAGTTCTAAGGCCTAGTTTTTCAAAATATTTTAGCATCCAAGTGCTAAAATCATGATATTTCAAATTAAAAAATGAAATGGTTCCGTATATCGTTTTTCGATTTTTTTTGCACCAAACTAAAGTACACGAGTAGTACTTTAATTTGGTGTGAAAAAAATCGAAAAAGGATACACAGAATAACTTTATTTTTTGAGGTGCTAATATCATGATTTTAACATCTGGGTGTTAAAATCTTTTGAAAAACTAAACCTTGACTTTTCAGCTGGTGCGAAAAGAAGGGAAAAAAAAAGATGAAGAAGAAAAGCTACTGTAGTAATAATTCACTCAACGGGGCCGAATTACGTTTAATAATTCCATGGTAGTAGCTAAAAATTGACTGGAATCGGATTGATAGATCTGTTCGCAATTCTTACCATTTCATTCATTGTTGTTGACGAATCGGTTCCCCAATTCTCTTCCCTCGTCAGAAGAAAAAAATACCCATAACCGATCACCCGATGGAAGCTCTAGTCTGCAAGAAAATCGGCGACCCAACGCTTCAACCCCCAAGCTCATCAGAAGACTCCCCACTAACCCTCTCAACATCTCACCCAATCCCACAACTCAATTCCCCAACTGCAGTTAGGGTTCGTGTCAAAGCCACGAGCTTGAATTACGCCAATTACCTCCAAATTCTAGGCAAATACCAAGAAAAGCCCCCCTTGCCCTTCATCCCTGGCTCCGATTACTCCGGCGTCGTCGAATCGGTGGGTCCCAGCGTTTCTAAGTTCAGAGTCGGTGACCCAGTTTGCTCTGTCACCTCCCTCGGTTCTTTTGCACAGTTCCTCGTCGCTGAGGAGAGTGACTTGTGAGTCGTACGACTACATAGCGTGCATTTCTACAGCATTTTATTTGTGGGTGTAATTTGCATGTGCGATGTGTTTGTTGTAGACTTGTAGTTGTGCTTCAGAAAATGTGAGTTGAGGAATGATCTGGGAAAAGTGTTACATTTGCTTGTGCATATGTATGGACTGTGTCTTCATGCAATTGGGACATGGTGAGCGATGCAACTGGAGGAGAATAGGAGATTTTGTGGTGGTTATTAAGCTATTCACTGTGTCGTAGGTGTAGGAAATACATCTATTTACTAGACGTAGGACATACTTAGTTATGGTGCCAAGTCTAGAAAAGGTCCCATAAAAGAGAGATAGTTCAATTGCCAATGACCTTGGGCATAGTCAAAAGGGGCCTGGAGCACCCAGTTATGTGGATGAATGCATAGGCAAAATGGCTTTATCTTCTGTTTACTAGCCTTTAGGAGCATAAATTAAAATGCTTTAAATACTTGTAGATTCTTTATCAAAGGTTATGGAATACGAAACCTATAAGTATTTGTAGCTGTGGTAACTGCATTCGTTAGCTGGGACTATAGAATCATAAGCTTTCCAATGTTGACAAACAATTTACAGAAGCTCAGTAAATCCCTAGTCCTCCATACAGATTCCCTAAATGCATCTCTTCTAGGAATAAAATGAATTAGTACTTTGTTATTTATACCAAATTGTGACCTGTGTTGGGAAATTAAAGGTTTCGAGTACCTGATGGATGCGATTTAGTTGCGGCTGGTGCAATGCCCGTTGCTTATGGAACTTCACATGTAGCATTGGTTCATAGAGCTCAGTTGAGCTCTGGTCAGGTATCAATTCCCTATTGTTGTTCCCTTGTCCATGGCTGTGTCATATTCCCTTTTACATTTTTGATATTTTTTTCTTGATCATTGGTAGTAATATGTTCGTAGGTGTTGCTGGTTCTCGGGGCAGCTGGAGGTGTTGGGGTTTCAGCTGTACAAATTGGAAAGCTTTGTGGTGCCATTGTTATTGCTGTGGCCAGGTGCTTCTGACAAGCAGTTGTGTTCTCTGCATTTTGTTATCATGCTGTTATATTGCAAAGGTTTATTTGCAACGCTTTGGCCTGAGCGACGGTTTTTGTTACAGGGGAGCAGAAAAGGTGCAGTTTTTGAAGTCTCTAGGTGTTGATCATGTTGTCGATTTGACCAAGGGAAGCGTGACCGAAAGTGTCAAGGGATTTTTAAAGGCGAAAAAACTCAAAGGGGTGGATGTATTGTATGACCCAGTTGGAGGGAAGCTTACAAAGGAAACCATGAAGTTATTGAGCTGGGGAGCGAAAATTCTGGTTATAGGGTTTGCTAGCGGAGAAATCCCTGTCATCCCTGCAAATATTGCTCTTGTTAAGGTACCACTACAGATCTTCCAATGTTTAAAACCATCCGACATCCTTGTCAATCGAGTTTTAACTGACTGACTCTTGTGGTTCAGATATCTGTGATTACAAGATCTTATATATATTATCCTTCTTTGTGAAGTTTTTGTTCATATAAGTGTGGAAAGTATAACTCTAGCATGGTTTGGGTAACCCATGTAGGTCTATCTTTGCATTTGGTTTTGAGTTAACACAGGCTTTCATTTTTCGCGCACAGACATGGATACCCAGGTTAACAGTGGTTCTCAGAAGTTGGTAGACTTTTTTTATTTAAGGATGAAAGTTAGTGTTGTTAGAATATTTAGATTAGCACTCTTGGAACCTAAGTGCACCCCTGATGCCATTCGGCCAAAGGCCCTTGGTAGGCATTAAAACTTACTTTTTCAACAATATTGTCTAAACGAGAAAGTGAGGAAAGGGATTCACTTCGTAACTTGTATGTCATTGCATGTTAAAAGCAGTATTTGTAAAATTTTCGCAGTTTGGAGTTTGGACAAATATACTTCTCAAATTGATGGTTGAACACTTGAATCTGTGAGAGATGTCCTTCAGTCCTTGATCCAACTGCCAGACAATGCTGGTCTTTTTCTTTTATATCTCGTCAGTTTTCAGTAACTTTCGCTTGTCAATTTATGATCTTTCTCAGCTTTATTAACTTTATGTATGCAGAATTGGACAATTCATGGGCTGTACTGGGGAAGCTATAAAATACATAAACCAGCTGTACTGGAAGATTCTCTAAAGGAACTATTATCGTGGTTAACAAGGGGCTTAATTACCATCCACATTTCTCATACTTACAGCCTCCCAGAGGTAAAAATCTCCATCTTTTGGTTGCGACTTCTTTAGTTGAAAATTTCAAATGAGATATATGAGAAGAATTTTATTTTTGTTTCTAACTCAAATTATACATGTTGAGGTGATAGGTCATCTCATGTGTTGAAATTTAACCCATGAAGCTGATGGATAATTTTTTTAGATCAAACACATTAAAAGCGTGACTTCACATGATCCTTTCTAAGTTGTAACACAGTTTGTCACATTGACCGTAACCAAGTTCAAGGAACCTAGAATTTCAACCATTTGTGGTTCTATTTTTAACTCTTGGTCTTTGGCTCAACAGCTTCACTTTAGCAACTTAATAATCTACGTGGCCTGGGACTGATTGGGCCGAGTTTTGTTAAGATTCATTCTATGAATATGTGAAACTCATGTTCTGGGTAAAAGGAATCATCAAAGTGCCCCTCTCTGCTGCCACCCACCACCAGTTAGAAAACTTATGTCTTTCTGCAAAGTCACGATTCATCTTTTTTTGAATGGGTTATTTGTGTTGTTCTTGTACGTCTTCTGAATTTATCTACCTCTTTTTTATTCATGTTCTCTAGAGGTCATTTGCTGAACAGTTTTGCGGCATTGATGACTTGTTTGGTTACCTTCTTGACAATCGTACCAATTATCCAATTCCTTATCCCAAATGGCCTACTTCTGTTTTCACTTGAAGGCATGTAATAAGAAACAAACAAACTACTTGACCCATAGCAATCGAATCTGGAAAGAATCCATTGGTTCTATAAGTTTCAGTTCATTATCAAAATACGAGTATGTATTTTCATTGCATCTCCCTCTGTTGTTCTTTTGGGTCCACGTGATGAGTGCTTTATTTTTCTAGTGGCCATAGTGTTAGCGATATCTGTAGTGTGATGACATCAATCGTTTGCTCTCAACAGGCCAACCTTGCATTTTCTGCTCTGAAAAAAAGGAAAGTGATCGGGAAGGTGATGATTACTTTCGACGATGGCAAAAGTGCAAGATCCAAACTCTAATCTGGTCAGTGTTCGGGATGAATGAAGGAAGTGGAAATTATTTACTTCTGAATGTCGTATATGTAATTATCCGTTCTATCTATCAACAAATGCTATATGTGGTAAATTTTATGTATGTTAAGGACCAAAGAGAGGAATTGACAGGATTAGTGATTTGAGGATAAACAAAGAAGAAAATCACAGTTCGATGTTTAAAATTTCATCGTTTGAATTGAATAAAACAGAGAAATAGTTGGCTATTTCAACTCATGTGAATGGTTTTGTTCATCCTTCTATGTCCTTGATAAGAATATCCTGCTGTTAGGATTTTTGTGGAAATGAGTCGACAGCCTTGATTGCCTGCACCAATTGGTTCGCTCTTTTTCTGTTAGTAATTGGGCGACGAGTTGTTGGCCTAATTAGTAAAGTGAAACAAGCCTGCCCAAAACACCAAATGCTATTTTATCTGGGCATAAAATACAAAACTTTGACAGCCTAACCAAAATGGCTATTCAAATCACAAATCTCCTCAAAATCCTAGTCCAGCACTCTTTTTTGCCGCTGTGAAGCCGACCTAACACTGCTCACCGTAGCCAACGACGGTGAAAAAGGTCGAGGCAAATGATGGCCGTGCCTGAGCTGACGATGGCAAGTCCACTACTCACCGGAGCCAACGATGGTGACAAAGATGAAGCAAATGACGGCAACGCCTGAGCCGATGATGGCAAGTCGCTAATTGTTGTTATATCTGCCAGAGCCAACCACGGGGCCGCCGCCTCGTAGATTTGGTGAAGCAGATGCTCTAATGCTTTTTTAATTTTACTAGTGGAGCTGCTGATTCTTGAAGTACTACTTATTGAAGGACAAGATCAAAGCCTAAAGCTGATTATCTACAGACCAAAAATAAAGGGAAAAGAAGATCACAGGAATCGATCAAATAATCATACAGCATAAAAGATGGTGTTACAATAATGTCATCGTTTAAGAAAATTTATAACCACTTTACAACATGAAAAATTCTACCACCACAAACATTCACATCTATGAATGGGTCTCATGCACGGTAGTGTCGGTCTGGCTGTGGTGCCCAAAAGTGGTATTGGGGCACTGGTGCTCTAGTTTATTTACCATAAACACTAGGTTTACAAACTACAAAAACATATCACACTTATCATAAATACTCATGATTTACTTACTACAATTTATGGCCTATACGTGTGGTAAATAAAACCTATTTTTGCGGTAAGTAAAACTTGTGTTCATAGTAAGTACAATTGCGCGGTAAAAACGCAAAACCACCCTCATCTTTCTTGTGGTTTTAATCTAATGACTCAAATTCATCTATTTTTTGATCTAATGACTTAAAATTAGTTGGGCACCGGTGCCCCAATACCACGTTGGGGCACCATAGAAATATTCATAGATTTGTGGGGTTACACCCGTGCCTGGTGGTACGTGAATGTAAAAAAATGTGTAAACCAAAAAAGATGACAAAGAAATTACTCCCTCCATTCCTATTTGTTTGTCCTCTACGAAAAGTCGTGCCACTTTTCAAATGGAAAAATAAATTGTTTTCGAGTATCATTTTTCAAATTTTTTTACACCAAATGAAAGTACTCATTGTGTACTTTAATTCGGTGCGAAAAAATTTGAAAAATGGTACATGTAAGTATTTAATTTTTTTATTTGAAAAAAAGCAAGAGAGAGTGTGGGACAAACAAATAGGAACGAAGGGAATATTAAATCTTAAAGAAAGTTGCAATAGACTTCAGTCTACGCATCTCGACACATACACACGTTTGGATCCATTTTCAATAGCATTTGAGAAAATATGACACTTTTTATGATAATATAAAACTCCCCCGCCTAAAAAAGTTTGGTCTCCTTTTAAATTTTAATATTTTATGTATAATACACTGTTACCCAAATCTTTTAACTTTTCAAGTTTGTCCTTCGTTAATTGACTCTAATCAAATAGTGTGGAAGTTAATCAAGTTTTGAATTTAAATTGTTTTCCGCATAACAAAAAATCTTGTCACCAATGTAATCAGAGAACTTTTTCTAAATTTTAAAATGCATTTTAAACTTTAAAATTTTCAATTATTCTTGTTTTGGTCTTATTGTTTTGATTGTTAAAAGTAGTTGAAGGCAGGCAGAAATGAAACTAATTTTCTTTTATTGAAAAATTTAAATTACCTGTATATTAAATAACATAGGCCAAATTTTTTGGGACAGTGGGAGTAGTACAATAAATTATATTACAATCCCTAGAATATGTAACATTTACGTGATAGCAAAATATCTTGTCGCCAATGTAATTAGAGAACTTTTTCTAAATTTTAAAATGCACTTTAAACTTTAAAATTTTCAATTATTCTTATTTTGGTCTTATTGTTTTGATGGCTAAAAGGACCTTAAGACAGCCAGAAATGAAACTAATTTTCTTTCATTGAAAATTTTAAATTACCTTTATATTAAATAACATAGGCCAAATTTTTTGGGACAGCGATAGTAATACAATACATTATATTACAATCCCCAGAATATCTAACATTTACGTGTAAAAAGAGCTATGACATGATAAATGATAGGAGTATATATCTCTTGTTTTCTTATGAGAATTTTAAGATTCCGTAAAAAGAGGACAATGCTACCCGTACAGAGGGAGTTGCACAGAAAATGCACAGAGGGTGCTTGGGAACCCACGTTTGGGTCCCACACAAGTGATCCGAACCGTTCATTATTCTTAGAACATTTTTTCGAGAGGCCCCACAAAGTTTCAGCTCAATCAAACGGTTCAAAGTGCTCAAACCAAAGTCCAACCGTTTCAATCACAAAATTTTTGATTGAAATGGTGGGACTTTAGTTCGAGCACTTCTAACCGTCCGATTGAGCTAAATTTTTTTAAAGCCTCTCAGAAAAATGTTCTATGAATAATGAACGGTTTGGATCACTCTTGTAAGACCCAAAAGTGGGCCCTCGAGAACTCTCCGTGCATTTTCTGTGCAACTCCCTCTGTACCCATATGTTTACCAGTAAAAAATTGGGCTTGGATTTGTTATTGACATGTGGCAGCACTAAAAGGACCCAAGACAGGAGAGGGACAGACAGAGGATCTCAAGTCAGCAGGACGGAGGATGCTCTTTCTCAAGTCAGCTGCTGTTGTGTGTATTTGTTTTGTTAAGGTTGTCCAGGTTTAGTTTAAAATAAGGAGTATTTGCACTTTGGCCTTGTGTACTTTGCTCGATTTGCACTTACACCTCTTGTATTTTTTTAGGCACTTACACTCCTTATAAAGATCCCAAATTTTGCTTAGGTCCGGACTTCGACTTTCCCGATCAAATTTCAATGATTTGATCCATCCAAAGCGTTTGGAATGTGTTTTCAAGGGTATTTGCAAGGAATTGGCAAAAAAATGACTAGGAAGGGTTTGATCCAAACATATTCAATTTTACAAAAAAACTGCTTAATCCAAGCCCTTCACAGTCCTTTTTTTGGCCAATTTCTATCAAATACCCTTGAAAACACGTTTCAAACATATTGAACGGATCATATCATCGAAACTTGATCAGAAAAGTTGAAATCCAAACCTAAGAAAAATTCGGGATCTCTGTAAGGGGTGCAAGTGCCTAAAAAAGTACGAGGGGTGTAAGTGCAAATCAAGCAAAGTACAGTGGGTCAGAGTGCAAATACCCTTTAAAATAATCCTTCCATGGTACTGGTATCTGAAAGTTGACTTCTTCTTTTTGAACATTGGAATCAAAAGATTTGCTCTCATCTCAGTTCTTACCAATCCATTCCTTTCAAGTTCAGAGTCGGCGACCCAGTTTGCGCTGTCGCCCGTGGATCTTTCGCCCAGTTTTTAGTCGCCGAGGAGAGTGAATTGTGAGTAGTTCCTACGCATAGCTTGCATTTCTACAGTATTTGATTCAGCACATTCTTTTGGCTCCAAAGTGTTAATAGCACCTATTTCGAACTTGAGACCTTAGAATGGAAGCAAAACCCGCCCTAGGCCTTGACCATTAGGACAACCCCTTAGGTTATGGTGTGTTTATTTTACTTGTGTCTGTGAACAACTGAGTTGGGTAATGATCTGAGAAGTTTAGCTTGCTTGTGTTTATGCATTATGCCAATTAGTACTCAATACAAATACCTAAGTGCATGTTTCTTCTAGGTATGAAATGGTGTAGTACTTTGTTTTTTATATGCCAATTTTGTGACCTGTGTGGGAAACTTAAGGTTTCGTGTACCCGATGGATGTGATCTAGTTGCTGCTGCAGCAATACCTGTTGCTTATGGAACTTCACATGTAGCCTTGGTTCACAGAGCTCAGTTGAAATCTGGTCTGGTATCAGTTCCCCCATTCTTGCTCCCTTGTCCATGACTGCGCCAGATGCTCTTCTACTTTTTTTGGACCAACTATTATTCTGGTTGACCAGGGGATTAATTACCGTCCACATTTCTCATACTTACAGCCTCCCAGAGGTTAGAATCTCCATCTTTTACTTTCCGACTTCTTTAGGTTGGAAAAGTTGCCTAATGGGACTTGTAAGAAATTTTTTGTATCCATGGTTCTAACTCAAATTGTACATTTTGGCATGACATTTCATGTGTTCAAATTAACCCATGAAGCTAATGGATGATTTCTATGGACTGGACTCACAATCGATAGCATGACTTTTCAAATGAAACTTTCTATGTTTGTAACACAGTTTGTCACATGGACCATAATCAAGTTGAAGGAACCAAGAATACCAATCGAGCTCTCGGTCTTCAGCTCAAAAGATTCACCTTAGCAGCTTAACAATCTGCGCGGCCTGAATTGATGGGGCAGAGCCGCAGAGCAGTGTGAAGACTCATTGCCTGAATATGTGAAATTCATGTTCTACCAAATAGTATGTGAAACTCAGTAGTAGGTTCTGAACTCTGTGAATGGAATCGTCAAAGTGCCCCTCTCTGCTGCCACCCGCCACCACTTAGGAAACCTTATTATGTCTGTCTGCGAAGCCATGGTTTATCTTTTTTTGAATGGGTTATGTAAGTCGCTCTTGTACGTCTTCTGATATTGGTCTTCCTTTTATTTATTCATTTTCTCCTGTGGTCATTTGCTAAACATTTTTTTCTTCAATTATGAATTGTTTAGTTACCTTCTTGTTAGGACTGCAAACGAACCGAATCAAACCGAGCTTTAGAATGTTCAAGTTCGCTCAACGAACTTGATCCGAGCTTGAACTCAATAAAAATTTGACTAGCCGAGCTGTTCGAGGTTTGAATCGAGCTCGAACAACAGTCGTGACAACTCCAAAATATTAGATATTTTCAAATAAAATCTTTAGTCTGACATAAATAAGTTCATACATATATAGAAAGTATAAAAACATATTAAAATTTAAGTTTATACTATTTGTTAACAAATTATAAAATTTTCATTATGTATATGCAAAAGGTTATACATGGACATGGTTACAGTGGAGGACGCAGGATTGCAAATTTCACCTAGTTTGCAAATGCTATGTACGATAAGAGTGAGCTTCGTTTTTCGTGGAGACCTTAGGATTATGGATGATAATTGGACATGTATATTTCTAGTTGGAAATTTTTTTCGTGTTTTCGAGCGAGGACATTTGGTGGTTAGCATTGCCAAGCGCGTGGAGGTGTTGGCATCCACGAATGATAGACAAATTGGCATTTTTTTCGGGGAAAGAGAGATATGTAGTATGGAAGAGTAATACGCAATCCTCTATTTCAATATCTAATGGTTTGGGTTGCCTTTGATTGAGGATAAATCTAGGTCACTCATGCTTTGGGTGAATTCACCTAATGGCTTTCATTTAGCAACTAAAAAAGGACTCATGTGTTGATACGAACCCACCAATCACGCAATGTCTTCTCTCTCACACACACTCCAGGATTACCATGATCTCATGATCTCGTTGAGTTTCCTTTTCCTTTAAAATTTTAAACGTATTCTTTTTCCCTCTAAAAAATAAAAAAACATCTCTCTCCCTCCCTAATTTGAGAGACCACTCCATCTGCCATAGCCATATCGAGCAATTGGAGTCCGAGTAGTATGTATTGATTAGGTTTGATAAGTACTGGTTGATTGATGATTATCAATGTAATGAAACAAATTTCGATAGGAAATTCAGTGTGATCGCACATTCATGTTAAATGTGCTTCTTGAAATAGATAACTAAATGGACAATTTTTGAAGCTTATTTGGAAAAATGACTTCTCGGAGGAGTACCGTTAATTTGAGAAATAGTCAATAGTAGGTGAAGATAGTTCATTTTAATTTTGCTCGAAACATATGACATCGTGACTTTAGTAAATTATTTGTTCATTTTAGTTTATCGAGGAAATGATCATTGATTACTCTAAATTTTATGAAATTTTATGTGTTCGATTTTGTGCATGCAAAAGTTAGGAATTAAATTGTTTGTTCCTTTTTCATTTATTGAAGTTAACCAGATCAATCAATATGGTTGGACTTTTTTTTTCACGTAGTTGGAATCGTTGGAGTTGGATAGAGGGTTGAGATATTATAGGAGATCCCAATTATGATTTTGATGTTTTTGGTTATCAATTGTTCGTGTCATGTACATACGCTAGTATTATATACTCTCAAACCATTGCTCCGCAAGAACTCTGCACTACAGTAATTGGAATGCTAATTTGTTTTAAAATGGAGATGCTAGGGGCACAGAACATAAGCGTTAGATTTTGCACAGATCAGTTCAGGGACTCACTTGTGGGTCTCATACGGAAAATCTGAACCGTTGATTCATCTCAGAATTTTTTTTCAAGGGGCCTCTCGAGAAATTACTTAAATCCGACGTGCGTAAGTGGTTGATCCAAAACTCATCGATTTCATTTGAAAGTATTTTGAATAAATTGAGTGCGTTTTGGATCAACCACTTTTGAAAATCTGGGTCTAAGTTGACTTTTCAAGTGGCGAGAAAAGGAGGGGAAAAGAAAAGCTATTGTAGTAATAATTCACTCAACGGGGCCTAATTACGTTTAATAATTCCATGGTAGTAGCTAAAAATTGACTGGAATCGGATTAGATCTGTTCGCAATTCTCTTCCCTCGTCAGAAGAAAAGAAAAGCCCATAACCGATCACCCGATGGAAGCTCTAGTCTGCAAGAAAATCGGCGACCCAACACTTCAACCCCCAAGCTCATCAGAAGACTCCCCACTAACCCTCTCAACATCTCACCCAATCCCACAACTCACCTCTCCGACCGCGGTTAGAGTTCGAGTCAAAGCCACGAGCTTGAACTTCTTAAATTACCTCCAAATTCAAGGCAAATACCAAGAAAAGCCACCCTTGCCCTTCATCCCTGGCTCCGATTACTCCGGCGTCGTCGAATCGGTGGGTCCCAGCGTTTCTAAGTTCAGAGTCGGTGACCCAGTTTGCTCTGTCACCTCCCTCGGTTCTTTTGCGCAGTTCCTCGTCGCTGAGGAGAGTGACTTGTGAGTCGTACGACTACATAGCGTGCATTTCTACAGCATTTTATTTGTGGGTGTAATTTGCATGTGCGATGTGTTTGTTGTAGACTTGTAGTTGTGCTTCAGAAAATGTGAGTTGGGGAATGATCTGGGAAAAGTGTTACATTTGCTTGTGCATATGTACGGACTGTGTCTTCATGTAATTAGGACATGGTGAGCGATGCAACTGGAGGAGAATAGGAGATTTTGTGGTGGTTATTAAGCTATTCACTGTGTCCTAGGTGTAGGAAATACATCTATTTACTAGACGTAGGACATACTTAGTTATGGTGCCAAGTCTAGAAAAGGTCCCATAAAAGAGAGAGAGTTCAATTGCCAATGACCTTGGGCATAGTCAAAAGGGACCTGGAGCACCCAGTTATGAGGATGAATGCATAGGCAAAATGGCTTTATCTTCTGTTTACTAGCCTCTTGGAGTATAAATTAAAATGCTTTAAATACTTGTAGATTCTTTATCAAAGGTTATGGAATACGAAACCTATAAGTATTTGTAGCTGTGGTAACTGCATTCGTTAGCTGGGACTATAGAATCATAAGCTTTCCAATGTTGACAAACAATTTACAGAAGCTCAGTAAATCCCTAGTCCTCCATACAGATTCCCTAAATGCATCTCTTCTAGGAATAAAATGAATTAGTACTTTGTTCTTTATCCCAAATTGTGACCTGTGTTGGGAAATTAAAGGTTTCGAGTACCTGATGGATGCGATTTAGTTGCTGCTGGTGCAATGCCTGTTGCTTATGGAACTTCACATGTAGCCTTGGTTCATAGAGCTCAGTTGAGCTCTGGTCAGGTATCAATTCCCTATTGGTGTTCCCTTGTCCATGGCTGTGTCATATTCCCTTTTACATTTTTGATATTTTTTTCTTGACCATTGGTAGTAATATGTTTGTAGGTGTTGCTGGTTCTCGGGGCAGCTGGAGGTGTTGGGGTTTCAGCTGTACAAATTGGAAAGCTTTGTGGTGCCATTGTTATTGCTGTGGCCAGGTGCTTCTGACAAGCAGTTGTGTTCTCTGCATTTTGTTATCATGCTGTTATATTGCAAAGGTTTATTTTGCAATGCTTTGGCCTGAGCGACGGTTTTTGTTACAGGGGAGCAGAAAAGGTGCAGTTTTTGAAGTCTCTAGGTGTTGATCATGTTGTCGATTTGACCAAGGGAAGCGTGACTGAAAGTGTCAAGGAATTTTTAAAGGCGAAAAAACTCAAAGGGGTGGATGTATTGTATGACCCAGTTGGAGGGAAGCTTACAAAGGAAACCATGAAGTTATTGAGCTGGGGAGCGAAAATTCTGGTTATAGGGTTTGCTAGCGGAGAAATCCCTGTCATCCCTGCAAATATCGCTCTTGTTAAGGTACCACTACAGATCCTCCAATGTTTAAAACCATCCGATATCCTTGTCAATCGAGTTTTAACTGACTGACTCTTGTGGTTCAGATATCTGTGATTACAAGATCTTATATATATTTTCCTTCTTTGTGAAGTTTGTGTTCATGTTAGTGTGGAAAGTAGAACTCTAGCATGGTTTGGGTAACCCATGTAGGTCTATCTTTGCATTTGGTTTTGAGTTAACACAGGCTTTCATTTTTCGCGCACAGACATGGATACCCAGGTTAACAGTGGTTCTCAGAAGTTGGTAGACTTTTTTTATTTAAGGATGATAGTTAGTGTTGTTAGAATATTTAGATTAGCACTGTTGGAAACTAAGTGCACCCCTGATGCCATTCGGCCAAAGGCCCTTGGTAGACATTAAAACTTACTTTTTCAACAATATTGTCTAAACGAGAAAGTGAGGAAAGGGATTCATTTTGTAACTTGTATGTCATTGCATGTTAAAAGCAGTATTTGTAAAATTTTCGCAGTTTGGAGTTTGGACAAATATACTTCTCAAATTGATGGTCGAACACTTGAATCTGTGAGAGATGTCCTTCAGTCCTTGATCCAACTGCCAGACAATGCTGGTCTTTTTCTTTTATATCTCGTCAGTTTTCAGTAACTTTCACTTGTCAATTTATGATCTTTCTCAGCTTTATTAACTTTATGTATGCAGAATTGGACAATTCATGGGCTGTACTTGGGAGGCTATAAAATACATAAACCAGCTGTACGGGAAGATTCTCTAAAGGAACTATTATCGTGGTTAACAAGGGGCTTAATTACCATCCACATTTCTCATACTTACAGCCTCCCAGAGGTTAGAATCTCCGTCTTTTGGTTGCGACTTCTTTAGTTGAAAATTTCAAATGAGATTTATGAGAAGAATTTTATTTTTGTTTCTAACTCAAATTATACATGTTGAGGTGATAGGTCATCTCATGTGTTGAAATTTAACCCATGAAGCTGATGGATAATTTTTTTAGATCAAACACATTAAAAGCGTGACTTGACATGACCCTTTCTAAGTTGTAACACAGTTTGTCACATTGACCGTAACCAAGTTCAAGGAACCTAGAATTTCAACCATTTGTGGTTCTATTTTTAACTGTTGGTGTTTGGCTCAACAGCTTCACTTTAGCAACTTAATAATCTACGTGGCCTGGGATTGATTGGGCCGAGTTTTGTTAAGATTCATTCTATGAATATGTGAAACTCATGTTCTGGGTAAAAGGAATCATCAAAGTGCCCCTCTCTGCTGCCACCCACCACCAGTTAGAAAACTTATGTCTGTCTGCAAAGTCACGATTCATCTTTTTTTGAATGGGTTATTTGTGTTGCTCTGGTACGTCTTCTGAATTTATCTACCTCTTTTTTATTCTTGTTCTCTGGAGGTCATTTGCTGAACAGTTTTGCGGCATTGATGACTTGTTTGGTTACCTTCTTGTCAATGGTACCAATTATCCAATTCCTTATCCCAAATGGCCTACTTCTGTTTTCACTTGAAGGCATTTAATAAGAAACAAACAAACTACTTGACCCATAGCAATCGAATCTGGAAAGAATCCATTGGTTCTATAAGTTTCAGTTCACTATCAAAATACGAGTATGTATTTTCATTGCATCTCCCTCTGTTGTTCTTTTGGGTCCACGTGATGGGTGCTTTATTTTTCTAGTAGCCGTAGTGTTAGCGATATCTGTAGTGTGATGACATCAATCGTTTGTTCTCAACAGGCCAACCTTGCATTTTCTGCTCTGAAAGAAAGGAAAGTGATTGGGAAGGTGATGATTACTTTCGACGATGGCAAAAGTGCAAGATCCAGACTCTAATCTGGTCAGTGTTCGGGATGAATGAAGGAAGTGGAAATTCTTTACTTCTGAAAGTCGTGTATGTAATTATCCGTTCTATCTATCAACAAATACTATATGTGGTAAATTTTATGTATATTAAGGACCAAAGAGAGGAATTGACAAGATTAGTGATTTGAGGATAAACAAAGAAGAAAATCGCAGTTCGATGTATAAAATTTCATCGTTTAAATTGAATAAAACGGAGAAATAGTTGGCTATTTCAACTCATGTGAATGGTTTTGTTCATCCTTCTATGTCCTGCTGTTAGGATTTTTGTGGAAATGAGTCGACAGCCTTGATTGCCTGCACCAATTGGTTCGCTCTTTTTCTGTTAGTAATTGGGCGACGAGTTGTTGGTCTAATTAGTAAAGTGAAACAAGCCTGCCCAAAACACCAAATGCTATTTTATCTGGGCATAAAATACAACACTTTGGCAGCCTAACCAAAATGGCTATTCAAATCACAAATCTCCTCAAAATCCTAGTCCAGCACTCTTTTTTGCCGCTGTGAAGCCGACCTAACACTGCTCACCGGAGCCAACGACGGTGAAAAAGGTCGAGGCAAATGATGGCCGTGCCCGAGCTGACGATGGCAAGTCCACTGCTCACCGGAGCCAACGATGGTGACAAAGATGAAGCAAATGACGGCAACGCCTGAGCCGATGATGGCAAGTCGCTAATTGTTGTTATATCTGCCAGAGCCAACCACGGGGCTGCCGCCCCATAGATCTGGTGATGAGATTGTTGGTTCTGGTTTTCAAGCTCGGGGAGACTGATGGAGATGCTCTAATGCATTTTTAATTTTACTAGTGGAGCTGCTTATTCTTATAGTACTACTTATTGAAGGACAAGATCAAAGCCTAAAGCTGATTATCTACAGACCAAAAATAAAGGGAAAAGAAGACCACAGGAATCGATCAAATAATCATACAGCATAAAAGATGGCGTTACAATAATGTCATCGTTTAAGAAAATTTATGACCACTTTACAACATGAAAAATTCTACCACCACAAACATTCACATCTATGAATGGGTCTCATGCACGGTAGTGTCGGTCTGGTTGTGGTGCCCCAAGGTGGTATTGGGGCACTGGTGCTGTAGTTTTACTTACCATAAACACCGGGTTTACAAACTACAAAAACATATCACACTTATCATAAATACTCATGATTTACTTACTACAATTTATGGCCTATACGTGTGGTAAATAAAACCTATGTTTGCGGTAAGTAAAACTTGTGTTCATAATAAGTACAATTGCGCGGTAAAAATGCAAAACCACCCTCATCTTTCTTGTGGTTTTCATCTAATGCCTCAAATTCATCTATTTTTTGATCTAATGGCTTAAAATTAGTTGGGCACCGGTGCCCCAATACCACGTTGGGGCACCATAGAAATATTCATAGATTTGTGGGGTTACACCCGTGCCTGGTGGTACATGAATGTAAAAAAATGTGTAAACCAAAAAAGATGACAAAGAAATTACTCCCTCCATTTCTATTTGTTTGTCCTCTACGAAAAGTTGTGCCACTTTTCAAATGGAAAAATAAATTGTTTTCGAGTATCATTTTCAATTTTTTTTTACACCAAATTAAAGTACTCATCGTGTACTTTAATTCGGTGCGAAAAAAATTGAAAAATGGTACACGGAAGTATTTAATTTTTTTATTTAAAAAAAGGCAAGAGAGAGCGTGGGACAAACAAATAGGAACGAAGGGAATATTAAATCTTAAAGAAAGTGGCAATAGACTTTAGTCTACGCATCTCGACACATACACACGTTTGGATCCATTTGCTAGAGCATGTGAGAAAATTTTGGGTGCTAATAGGGTAGGGTATAATGCATTAGCATTTCAAGATAACATCCATGTCCAAAATCCAAAAATATAACTACTCGCCAGGATTGAAACCCATTTTTCCTTTTCTTTTCGTTTTTTTAAATTTGTCCGGCACTTTCAATTCGGAAATCGCATTCTACGTTTTGGATGGGTTCCGGATCTTTGTCTGAAAGTCTGCGCGTGGTACCCATTTGCACCCAAAATTTTCTCCATAGCATGTGATATGACACTTTTTATGATAATATATTACTCCCTCCGCCTCAAAAAGTTTGGTCTCCTTTTAAATTCTAACATTTTATGTATAATACATTGTTACCCACATCTTTTAACTTTTCAAGTTTGTCCTTCAGTAGTTGACTCTAATAAAATATTGTGGAAGTTAATCAAATTTTGAATTTAAATTGTTTTCCGCATAACAAAAAATCTTGTCGTCAATGTAATTAGAGGACTTTTTCTAAATTTTAAAATGCATTTTAAACTTTAAAATTTTCAATTATTCTTGTTTTGGTCTTATTGTTTTGATTGTTAAAAGCACCTAAAGGCAGACAGAAATGAAACTAATTTTATTTTATTGAAAATTTTAAATTACCTCTATATTAAATAACATAGGCCAAATTTTTTGGGATAGCGGGAGTAGTACAATACATTATATTACAATTCTCAGAATATGTAACATTTACGTGATAGCAAAAAATCTTGTCGCCAATGTAATAAGAGAACTTTTTCTAAATTTTAAAATGCACTTTAAACTTTAAAATTTTCAATTATTCTTGTTTTGGTCTTATTGTTTTGATGGCTAATAGCACCTAAAGGCAGCCAGAAATGAAACTAATTTTCTTTCATTGAAAATTTTAAATTACCTCTATATTAAACAACATAGGCCAAATTTTTGGGACAACGGGAGTAGTACAATACATTATATTACAATCCCCAGAATATCTAACATTTACGTGTAAAAAGAGCCATGACATGATAAATGATAGGAGTATCTCAGATATCACTTGTTTTCTTATGAGAATTTTAAGATTCCGTAAAAAGGACAATGCTACCCATACATAGGGAGTTGCGCAGAAAATGAACAGAGGGTGCTTGGGAACCCACGTTTGGGTCATATGTAGTGATCATCAAAACCATTTATTGTTAAGTAGAACATTTTTTTGAGGTTCATGAAATTTCAAATCAATCAAACGGTTCAAAGTGCTCGAACTAAAGTCCAACCGTTTCGATCACAAATTTTTTGATTGAAACAATGGGACTTTGATTCGAGCACTTCTAACCGTCTGAGTGAGCTGAAATTTTTAGTGCCCCTCAAAAAAATGTTCTAAGGACAATGAACGGTTTGGATCACTCTTGTGAGACTTAAAAGAGGGCCCTCAAGAACTGTTTGTGCATTTTCTGTGCAACTCCCTCTATTTCCATATGTTTACCGGTAAAAAAATTGGGCTTGGATTTGTTATTGACACGTGGCAGCACTAAAAGGACCCGAGGCAGGAGAGGGACAGATAAAGGAGCTCAAGTCAGCAGGATGGAGGATGTTCTTTCTCAAGTCAGTTGCTGTTGTGTGTATTTGTTTTGTTAAGGTTGTCCAAGTTTAGTTTAAAATAAGGGGTATTTGCACTTTGTCCTTGTGTACTTTGCTCGATTTGCACTTAAACCGCTCCTATTTTTTTTAGGTAATTACACTCTTTATAAAGATCCCGAATTTTGCTTAGGTTCGGAGTTTGACTTTCCCGATCAAATTTCAATGATTTGATCCATCCAATGAGTTTGGAATGTGTTTTCAAGGGTATTTGCAAGGAATTGAAAAAAAAAGACTAGGAAGGGTTTGATCCGAACATATTAAATTTTACAAAAAACTGCTTAATCTAAGCCCTTCACAGTCTTTTTTTTTTTTGCTGATTTCTGTCAGATACCCTTGAAAACACGTTTCAAACATATTGAACGGACCAGATCATCGAAACTTGATCAGAAAATTTGAAATCCGAACCTAAGAAAAATTTGGGATCTCTGTAAGAGGTGTAAATGCCTAAAAAAGTACGAGGGGTGTAAGTGCAAATCAAGCAAAGTCCAGTGGGTCAAAGTGTAAATACCCTTTAAAATAATCCTTCCATGGTACTGGTATCTGAAAGTTGACTTCTTTTTTTTGAACATTGGAATCAAAAGATATGCTCTCATCTCAGTTCTTACCAATCCATTCCTTTCATTCATTGTTGTTGACGAATTGCTTCCCTAATTCTCTTGCCTAATCTGAAGAAGAAAGAACCCCAAAACCGATTACCCGATGGAAGCTCTAGTCTGCAAGAAAATCGGCGACCCAACACTACAACCCCCAAGCTCATCAGAAGACTCCCCACTGACCCTCTCAACCTCTCACCCAATCCCACAACTCACCTCTCCGACCGCGGTTAGAGTTCGAGTCAAAGCCACGAGCTTGAACTTCGCAAATTACCTCCAAATTCAAGGCAAATACCAAGAAAAACTCCCCTTACCCATCATCCCTGGCTCCGATTTCTCCGGCATTGTTGAATCCGTGGGTCCCAATGTTTCCAAGTTCAGAGTCGGCGACCCAGTTTGCGCTGTCGCCCATGGATCTTTCGCCCAGTTTTTAGTCGCCGAGGAGAGTGAATTGTGAGTAGTTCCTACGCATAGCTTGCATTTCTACAGTATTTGATTCAGCACATTCTTTTGGCTCCAAAGTGTTGATAGCACCTATTTCGAACTTGAGACCTTAGAATGGAAGCAAAACCCGCCCTAGGCCTTGACCATTAGGACAACCCCTTAGGTTATGGTGTGTTTATTTTACTTTGTGTCTGTGAAAAACTGAGTTGGGTAATGATCTGAGAAGTTTAGCTTGCTTGTGTTTATGCATTATGCCAATTAGTACTCAATACAAATACCTAAGTGCATGTTTCTTCTAGGCATGAAATGGTGTAGTACTTTGTTTTTTATATGCCAATTTTGTGACCTGTGTGGGAAACTTAAGGTTTCGAGTACCCGATGGATGTGATCTAGTTGCTGCTGCAGCAATACCTGTTGCTTATGGAACTTCACATGTAGCCTTGGTTCACAGAGCTCAGTTGAAATCTGGCCAGGTATCAGTTCCCCCATTCTTGCTCCCTAGTCCATGACTGCGCCAGATGCTCTTCTACTTTTTTTGGACCAATTTTCTCTCCATCATGGTTTATACTCCAATGGAATTCCTAGGTGTTGCTAGTCCTTGGTGCGGCTGGAGGGGTTGGGGTTTCAGCTGTACAAATTGGAAAGCTCTGTGGTGCCATTGTTGTTGCTATTGCCAGGTACTTCCACCAAAGCAGAAGTTGTATTCTCTGCAAAGGTTTTTGGTGAATCACATAGGCCTGACTCCCGAGTGATGGTTTTAATTATAGCGGAGAAGAAAAGGTGCAGTTTTTGAAATCTCTATGTGTTGATCACGTTGTCGATTTAACGGAAGGAAACGTGACTGAGGGCGTCAAGGGATTTTTGAAGGCGAAAAAGCTCAAAGGGGTGGACGTATTGTATGACCCAGTTGGAGGGAAGCTTACAAAGGAAACCATGAAGTTGTTGAACTGGGGAGCCCAAATTCTGGTTATAGGGTTTGCTAGCGGAGAAATCCCTGTCATCCCTGCAAATATCGCTCTTGTTAAGGTACACCTACAGATCCTCCAATGTTTCAAAACCATCTCATATCCTTGTCCATTGGGTTTGAACCGATTTACTTATGTGGATCATTAATCTATCGTTACAATATCTTCTTTTTCTTTCCTTCCTTTCTATGTACGTAGAACTGGACAATTCATGGACTGTACTGGGGAGGCTATATGATGCATAAACCAGCTGTAGTGGAAAATTCTCTGACGGAACTATTATCCTGGTTGACAAGGGGATTAATTACCGTCCACATTTCTCATACTTACAGCCTCCCAGAGGTTAGAATCTCCATCTTTTACTTTCTGACTTCTTTAGGTTGGAAAAGTTGCCTAATGGGACTTGTAAGAAGTTTTTTGTATCCATGGTTCTAACTCAAATTGTACATTTTGGCATGACATTTCATGTGTTCAAATTAACCCATGAAGCTAATGGATGATTTCTATGGACTGGACTCACAATCGATAGCATGACTTTTCAAATGAAACTTTCTAAGTTTGTAACCCAGTTTGTCACATGGACCATAATCAAGTTGAAGGAACCAAGAATACCAATCGAGCTCTCGGTCTTCGGCTCAAAAGATTCACCTTAGCAGCTTAACCATCTGCGCGGCCTGAATTGATGGGGCAGAGCCGCAGAGCAGTGTTAAGACTCATTGCCTGAATATGTGAAACTCATGTTCTACCAAATATGTTTATCTTTTTTTGAATGGGTTATGTATGTTGCTCTCGTACGTCTTCTGATATTGATCTTCCTCTTATTTATTCATGTTCTCCTGTGGTCATTTGCTAAACATTTTTTCTGCAATTATGAATTGTTTAGTTACCTTCTTGTTAGGATTGCAAACGAAACGAATCAAGCCGAGCTTTAGAATGTTCAAGTTTGCTCAACGAACTTGATCCGAACTCGAACTCAATAAAAATTTGACTAGCCGAGCTGTTCGAGGTTTGAATCGAGCTTGAACAAGAGTCGTAACAACTCCAAAATATTAGATATTTTCAAATAAAATCTTTAGTCTGACATAAATAAGTTCATACATATATAGAAAGTATAAAAACATATTAAAATTTAAGTTTATACTATTTGTTAACAAATTATAACATTTTCATTATGTATATGCAAAAGGTTATACATGGACATGGCTACAGTGGGGGACGCAGGATTGCAAATTTCACCTATAGTTTGCAGGAACTATTCTTTAGTAATTTTACAAAAAAAAATCCAGAGTGTACTATACATAGGAAGAAAATTGGGAGGACTGCAAGGGCCAAACACCCTCTCGGTCCGCCCCTGCATGGTTATATGTGAAATGTTTATGAGATATACATATATACTTCAAGTTACTTCAGGTTCGCGAGTCTAGTAGAGCCGAATGCTATCAGCTTCAGGTTTGTCTCATTTATTATACGAGCCTAAAATTGAGGCTCAAGTCCGTTTAGTACTCCAATCGAACCCAAACAAGCGTTAACCGAGTCGAGCCTCGAATAATTCACGAACGTCTCGGTTCATTTACAGCCCTACTTCTCGTCAATGGTATTAATTTATCCAATTCCTCACCCCAAATGGCTTGCTTCTGTTTTCAGTTGAAGGCATGTAACATAAGATAGAAACAAACTACTTGACCCGTAGGGATCGAACCTTGAAAAAATCCGTTGGTTCAAAATGTTTTAGTTCACTCTCAGAATTTGTATTTCAGTGCATCTCCTCTTTGTTGTTCTTCTGGGTCCACATGATGGGTGCCTAATTTTTCTAGTGGCCGTAGTGTTATTGATATTTGTAGGTCTGATTTCAACAATCGTTTGTTCTTGACAGGCCAACCTTGCATTTTCTGCTCTGAAAGACAGGACAGTGATTGGGAAGGTGATGATAACGTTCGACACGAGATCAAAACTTTAATCCGGTCATTATTTGGGATGAATGGAGTCAACCGGAAGTTCTTTACTTCTGAATGTTGTTAATAGGCATTTGTCGATAGCACGGAAATGGTTGGCTATCTAATTTCGTCTTTTGAATCGAATAAAGCGCAGAAATGGTTGGATATCTCACCCAGTTGGGCGTTCGGGAAGAATGAATCATTCCCGAAAAGGAATCTTGGCCTAATCAGTAAAAATAACCCCATTCTTAATTTTGCTAGTGTTTAGCTGTTGATTCCTGTAGTATATCAAAAGACAAGATCAAAGTCTCAACAAAATGACCTACTGACCGAAAAGAAAGGAAAAAGATCACAGGAATCCCTAGAAAAATCATACATCCAAATTCAGCATATAAGCTGGTTTTGCAGTAATGTCGAGGTTTTCGGGAGTAATGTCATCTTTCAAGAAAATTTATGACCACTTTAAATTCAACCATACACATTCATGCTTGTGTAGGTACCACACAAATGAGTGTTACAATGCTTTGTGGTAAAACAGCAGTGGATGTATGAATTTGAGAGGTGGTTAATTATATGAATGCGAGCGTGGGAACGTGTGCGGTTATAGAAGAATTGTTACATCATTTGGGCAGTGTAATTTCAATTTCTACATGATGCTATAAACTATAAACTTACCATTTTCTATTAGCAAATATGATATACTCATATACAGTTACCATTTTCTGTTAGCCCACCATGAATAATACTCCATATGTTTACACTGGTATGAAACTGGATTTTATATGTACAATGACACGAATTTAACTGCTTATCAGGCACTTCCAAAGTACAATGTGGCATTGCTTACGTGGTACTCTTGCTTAATGAGTTGCCGAAAAGGCACAGATGTTGCCCACACAGTTCTCCAGTATGGCCCTATTTTGGCTTACTGTCGGTCTTGAGAAAGCGGACATATTCCTGCTGCAACATCTGCCCTCCGTTCACAGGATCGAAGCTGCACCTGTAGAAGCTGCAAATACGAACAACAATCACTTGAGCAAATCAAAAAATAAACTAAATAAAGAGACATTACATGTCCAATCTCACTAAAGCACGTCAAATTATGTAAAATTATCCTAATCTTGAGTCTTTGTCAAAATCAAGTACTCCTTTCCTTCCATTATGGGATTACCATTCTTTCTTATTTCGAAAGGGGTCATTGAAAACAGCAATAAAGGATCAGAAAGAAGATCATCGCGTACCTGCCATCCATGCCAACAATAATAACAGTGTTCTGAGACCCAAATGCCGCAATGAATGGAGTGTATTCTGGTAAGTGAAACTGGGCAAATGACCATTCTGAGCCAAAATATTGTGGCAATAGCCCTGAAAGATAGAGCAAATGAGAGTTGGGGGAAGGAGACATTGAAACCACCCCTCACATGACTTATTAAAAGCACACTGGTGATAAGAGTACAAATGAACAGAGTTTTCACTTTTCACAAGTACTATTTAACATCCCTATCAAAACATAGTTCAAGGTGGACTTATGGAGCTGATAAAAAAAAAAGGTGGACTTGTGTTTATATTTCCTTTTGCAAGTCCGAGGAAGGAGACAATTAAACCACCCCTCATATGACTTATTTGAAAGCCCTTTTCTGATAAGACTCATAGAAATGAACAGAGTTTGGATAAATGATATCAACAACCCTACCAAATAATCATTCATGGTTGAATTGAGGATATAGTGTTCCTTTGGTACATGGTATTAAGAACCCTTAAGCACATTGTGTAGTCCCATGAAGAAATAGAAGTGGTGAAACAGACAATGTTTACCTGATTAAGGCAAGGGGCACACAAAGACTACAATTTTAAAAAGAACAGAGGAAGTTACTCAACTTTCAAATGCCTCAATCAAACTTATGGATTTACCAAGTTTGCAACTTTAATGTACTATTAAGGTGATTCTGGTCATTTGATAGAAACAAGGCACGGACTTGTCAAAAAATAAAATCTGAAAATGTTGCAGCAAAGTAATTTTAAAATAGCATTGTA